>QGSO01000172.1:1014580-1242041 GCA_011037825.1 Carya cathayensis
GACAATGAAGCTATTACCATTCTTAAGATTGACAATGTCTACTGCGCCATGAGGATGAATGTTCTTTACAATGTACGGCCCACTCCATCAGGATTTCAACTTACCAGGAAAAATATGCAAGCAAGAGTTGTAAAGGAGAACTTCCTGGCCAAGTGTAAAATGCTTTGGATGAATTTTCTGATCATGTAGAATTTTCATGCTTTCCTTTGCTAGCTGAGCGTTGTCATAAGCATTCTGACGAGTTTTATCCAATTCATTGATCTGCAATTTTTTCAACCCTCAAGCTTCATCAAGTGACATGCTAACATGTTTTATGGCCCAAAGAGCTTGATGCTGAATATCAATAGGTAAATGACAAGTTTTACCATAAACTAATCGATAAGAAGACATCCCTAGATTTGTTTTAAAAACTGTCCTATAAGCCCACAAAGCATCAAGAAGCTTAATTGACCAATCTTTCCTATTAGACTTAATAGTTTTCTCTAAAATGATTTTGATCTCTTTGTTTGCCAATTCTGCTTGCCCATTTGTTTGAGGGTGATAAGGGATAGAAACTTTGTGTGTGATACCATATTTCTTCATGAGTGTAAAAAATGGCTTGTTGCAAAAATGGAAACCCTCATCACTTATGATAACTTTTGGCATACCAAAACGTGTAAACAGAGATTGCAAAAATTTTAGGACAACATGATGGTCATTTGTTGCAAGCGACGGCCTCTACCCATTTTGAAACACAATCCACAGCTAATAAAATATATTTGTTTCCAAAAGAAACCGGAAAAGGTCCCATGAAGTCTATTCCCCAACAATCAAAAATTTCTAAGGTAAAAATAAGGGAAAGAGGCGTCATGCCTCTTTTGCTATTAGATCCCAATTTTTGACAAGGCTCACAAGCCTTACAAAAATTATAAGCATCTTTAAACATGGAAGGCCAGTAAAAACCGCTTTGCAAAATTTTAACGACTGTTTTCTTTGCTGAAAAATGACCATCACATGCACCCATATGACAAAATCTCAACACCGAAGAAAACTCATCATCATGAATGCATCTTCGAATCAATTGGTCTGAACAATATTTGAAAAGATATGAATCATCAAAGTAAAAGTGTCGTACCTCAGAGAGAAATCAACGCTTATCTTGGGTAGACCATTCAGAAGGCATTCGCTCAGTCACCAGATAATTGACTATGTCAGCATACCAGGGAGCTCTATTAATCACAAACAGCTGCTCATCTGGGAAACTATCATCAAGAGAAAGGCTGACATTTGAAGAGGAGAATGATGACAATCTAGAGAGGTGGTCAGCTACCACGTTTTTTTCAACTCCTTTCTTGTCCTTAATGTTGATGTTGAACTCTTGAAGTAATAAAATCCAGCAAATCAAGCGTGGTTTTGCATCTTTCTTAGCCAACAAATACCACTTACTGTCTGAGATGGGGTAAATGATACCCACGGCGAGCAGCTTAAGCACTTCCTCTTTAACAATTTCCTTCATGGTAGGATTAAGCCTACGTTGAGCATCACGAACCGGTCTAGTATCATATTCAAGATGGATTCTGTGAGTACACACAGCAGCATCAATACCTTTGATGTCGGCTATTGTCCAACCAATTGCGCCTCAATGCTTTTTTAAGACTTCAATCAACTGGGCTTCATCCTTCTGATTTAACTTTGAGGAAATCACCACAGGAAAAGTGTCTTCTTCAAGACCAAGAAACACATACTTTAAATCTTGAGAAAGTGGTTTCAGTTCCAACTAGGAAACTTCTTCCTCTGAAGATTTAAGCATGTCTGGCAGTGGTAGAGCTTCAAACTGGGGTTTCCATCTTATTCCTGTAAATTGTACTTCAAGTGGTAAAGAAGAATCTGCAAAACAATTTAAAAATTCAAAGTCATCTTCATTGATATGATCAATTTTTTCATCAAATAAAAATTCAGGTGTCTGAAAAATAGAATCATTATCAGAGAAGGAAGAAGTTGAGCAAATAAACTCCGTTGGTGTCAAACTCTCCACAGCATTCAAATCACTTGTGTCATCAAAATGTGTTGGCATCTTGCAAGCATTAAAAACGTTCAACTCAAGTGCCATGTTCCCAAAAGTAAGCTTCAAAACTCCACTTTTGCAATTAATCAAAGCATTTGATGTAGCTAAAAATGGTCTTCCAAGGATGACAGGAGCTTGGTAAATAGTGGAGACTAGCTGCTGCATATCAAGAACCACAAAATCCACTGGGTAATAGAATTTGTCCACATGGACCAACACATCCTCTACAATACCCCTCAGTACCTTAACTGATCTGTCAGCCAACTGTATCATGATGGAGGTCTTTTTCAGCACACTCAATCCTAACTGCTCATACACTGAAAATGGTAGCAAGTTCACACTACTCCCCAAATCAAGTAAAGCTCTCCCAATGCGTGATTCACCGATCATAATGGAAATGTTGGGAGAGTCGGGATCTCCAAATTTCTGAGGAGTCTCACTCAATATTAATGCACCAACTTGCTCCGTCAGGAAAGCATTCTTCTTTACATTCAGCTTTCTTCTTCACTGTGCACAAGTCCTTCAAAAATTTTGCATATGAAGGCACTTGTTGTATGGCATCCAAGAGTGGAATATTAATCTTTACTTGCTTGAAAATCTCTTGAATCTCCGTGTGATATTTGTTCTTCTGGCCAGCTGCCAATCTCTGAGGATAGGGAACTACAGGTTGGTACCCCTTACTAGTTTCAGCATCTGCACTCACAGGCTTCTTTAGCTCTGGTCTCACTACTTCTGGTTCTTTCTCAACTTCATCAGTCTCTGTTACATCTTCAGGTGTAGGAGTAACTACCTGTGTGTCCATAGGCATCTCTGGTTGGGGAACTTCCTTCCCACTTCTCAAAGTAAGAACTGCCTTTGTTGTCTCAATAACATTCCCTGAGACATTATGCACTTGCTGTTGTTGTTGCCTGTATACTTGAGGATTAGACTGAGGCTATGCTGGAAATTTCCCTTTCTCTAGGGTGCTCAAGGTCGTGCTCATCTTATTAATAGTGCCACGCAACTCATTTATGGCCTGAGTGTTCTAATTATTTATGGTGGTCTGAATCTGCATGAATTGCTTAAGTGTATTGGCCATCTGTGCCATACTGTCATCTAGAGACTTCTTTGCAGATGATGAAGGCTGAGAACTCTGTGCAGCTACATGAGATTGAAATCCAGGAGGAGCTACAAAAGGATAGCTCTGAGAACTCTGATATGGCGGATACTGGTGCTGAGGAGCACCCTGATGAAATGGCTGCTGTGCAGGTGGTGGAGACCGGCCAGGCTGATCATTTCTCCATGAGAAATTTGGGTGATTCCTCCACCCCGGATTATATGTGTTGGAAAAAGGCTGATTATGTGCTCTATTAACCCAGTCAGCTGATTGCATCTGCTCAAACCCACTTTCTTGAAATACTGGCATAATCGAGCAGTCTTGGATCTTATGGTTCGAATCAGCACATATAGAACATGTCTCTACTACTTTCACAGCCTTCACTTTTTCCATTTCCATGACCTCCAGTCTTCTAGTTAATGCAGCTATTCGGACTTGAACATCAGTGTCTTCCTTAAGCTCATATCTACCCCCTCCAGAAATAGCCCTTAGTGGCTGTGTTGTTAACGACACTCGATCAGTACGAGTGTTCCACTGTTGTGCGCTCTCAGCAAGATAGTCAAAAAATGATAGTGCTGCATCAGATTCCTTGCTAAAGAACTCTCCATTGCACATTGTCTGAACAAACTGCTTGCATTTTGGAGTAAGACCAATGTAAAAATAGCTTACCAACCTCCAAGATTCGAAACCATGACGTGGACAGATATTTACCAAATCTTTAAATTTTTCCCAACTGGCCTGAAAAATCTCATCAGGTTTCTAATTGAACTAGCTAATTTGCTCTTGTAAAAGCTGAGTTCTCTGAAAAGGAAAATTTGTTTGTAAGAATTCACGCTGCATATCAGACCAACTAGAAATAGAATTAGGTCTCAAAGAATTTAACCAAATTTTCACTTTATCCTTTAAAGATAAAGAAAATAAACAAAGTCTAATAAATTCATCAGTAATGGCCCTAGTGCAAGCCAACTCAAAATCTGTCAAGTGCTGGTAAGGACTCTCAGAATCCATCCTGTGGAACTGAGGTATTACTGACATCATACCATGCTTAATAGAGAAATTAGGTGCATTTTCGAGTAAAATTATGCATAAAGGTGTAGTGGTGCAAGGGAGTTGCAAATAATCTTTAAGAGTACGAGGTGCAGGTGCAGCCATGTTTTCTAGTTCAATTTCAATTTCCTAACCTGACTCACTCATAGAAAAGACAGAAGAGTTATCTATCTCCAAGCTGTGTATACTACTCTCAACACTCGATGTGACTCTAAGCAACCTATTTGAACTGTCTCTCACCCATGACATGAAACATCAGTTTAAAAAGCATATAAAAAAATAACAAGTTTAAATTTAAGTTAAATTACTTTCCCCGGCAACGGCGCCAAAAACTTGACTCACTCAAAATTGAGTAGCACAAAGGCTATCCCAAGTGCAGGAGGATGTCGTGTAATAATTAGGAATAAATTCCTAGATCGTCTCCTCAGGAAAAGCTACTTAAACTCAACTCGTTGAGAATGGTGAAAATCTTCACAAAGAGAAAATAAAGATGATGGTATGTGCAATGGATGGAAGAGTGCAACAAGATTGAAAAAGGGTACTAGTCTTGGACTAGATTCATGTTTTTAGATTTTTTAATGTCGAATTGAAATGTAAAAGACTAAGAGATTAAACTAAGAAATTAATAAAATTAAGATAAGAATTAAACTAGATTAGAAAGTAATTGACAAAATATGCACTGAAAATTGAAAAGCTCCAAAATCAAGATTCTAGGGTTCATACTTGTATTCAAATCACAAATTCCCAAAATTAATCTATGCAATTGTAATCACTATTTAATTGAAAGCTTAACGAAGTAAGAAAAATAAATAACACGAAGTAAATAAATAACAAATAAATTGCTCATACTTCTAAGCCAAAAATCTCAAAAATATTCCATAAACTTAAAACTGAAATTAAATAACAAGTAGGGAATGAAAAGATCAAGCCAATTGAATGGAGATGAAGATTGGAAGCAGTGGAGAAGGCTGGACTATAGCAGCAATTGGACCCCTCAATGAGCTCTTCAATACGCTGCAGCGTGAGTGTGCATCTCCCAAAAGGTGAAACTTTTTTACAGTTTGAAAAATTCTCCCAAGAGAAAATAAGTGTGCGGCTCCAAGAGAGTTCTCTCTTTTTTCCGGCGTGAAAACCTTTCAATATATATGTATGCGGCGCCACTCTCCCAAGAAAATAAAGTGTAGGTCCAAAGTCCTTTTTGGTCAAAGTCTTCCATCAATTAATAAAGCCTCGGTCAAATTTGTCATATAATGCTCAATCCGTGCAAATTGAATCTCCAAAAAGCAAGATATATGTTGTGGGGCCCTTTGAATATATATATATATATATATATATATATATATATATGTTGTCATGCCTTTTTTTAAGTCCCTTTTCATTTCTTAACCTATATAAAAAAACATAAAAATAAAAATTAGAAATAAAATAAAATAAAAAGAAAGAATAGAATATTAAAAATATGTTATGCATGTAAAAAAACATTGTCCAATTAAATCATAAGTTATAAAATTAAGTATAAGTTCATGCTATTAATCAATTTAAATTACAACTCGGATTTATGCATATTAATAATTTTTCCATCTAAAACCAATAATAATGTAATGAAATAAATAAAATATATTGATTCTAAATGTATAAAAATATACAATAACTCAACTCAATCACTACAGAAAGTCGCGAAAGGCCTCCAAGCGCCAATGGTGGTTGGCGTAGCCAGGCTCTGGAGCACTGGCCTCGGGCTGGTTTTGCTTGTCAAAGTTCATAAGCTTAGCGAACCTTTTGGCAGCCATTTGAGAAAGTGCGATGAGGGAGAAGAAGGGAAAAATAAAGACGCAAAGGGAAGGAAAATGAAGTAAAAAGGGGAGTGACAAAAGCAAGACAGAAATTGTGTAGGGAAGCAAATATTGACCCTTCAACTTCTACAAAATGAATGTGGAAGGCAAAACAGTTCAAATCCCACGTACGCACGACATAACACTAATAAGAAGAAACCGTTTGACAGCATTATTGCAGTAGAGACAAAACAACCAGCATCAACGATCCAATCTTTGGGGGCTGTGTCAAAGAAGTTGGAAAGTGGAGTGAGGCTTGTCGAATAAAGTGATCAGAAAGGGCATAAAGGCCTGACATGTGGAAGGATCAAAGGGTAGAGGCGTCATCTCACCTTGGCCAGACAGGTATAAGGCGACAGTAGTAGTGGAAAAAATGGAAGAAGGAAAAATTCTCATCGGCCTAACCCAATGAGAATTGGCGAGGTAACTGTTAGGGAGATTTCTCCTATGCCCAAAAGGCCCAGTGGCTAAGCCTAGCACCTAGAGGCCCATACCAACCAAGCCATTCGTCAGCTTGACTAGAGGGTGCTCTCAACTCGTATAGCCAGATTCAAGGCCTCGGACCAAAGGTCGCTTAACTACTCAGGAAGTGCAGGAAATTGTGCACAAAATTAGCTATTGCTGAAAAGATCAAGTACTCAACCTGCTATGCTAAAGGCTGACTCAGAGGCCACTATAAATATTCACGCAAATTTTAAAAACATGCGGTATCTAATGGAGTTAACCTTCCACCAAGTCAGCCAGTCGAATTTAGCATCATCTTTTTCATATTTTTCAAACAAATAACTCTCCACTTTGGATTTACTCTCAAAATAGTTTTCTAACTCCAAACACTTCTTGAATTGAGCCAACTTAAATGACATCAAATCTTCTACCCAACTAATTGAACTTGTAGTAATAGTCCCTCCCTCGCTTGATTGGCTTATGGTTTGAAATTGTGCCCCAACATCACCTCTGTTATTTCACCACGACTATTGTATAAACGAGTCAAGGCATCTTTAACTTGGTTCACCAACATAACAACAATCAAACTATTATCAACATGCATTTCTTTGAAATGAAATTCAAGATATCGTAATTTATATCGAGGATCAAAAACCAACCCAACATACAATAAGGGGTTCATTTTTTCAACATTTCTCCAATACTTTTCAAATTTTGACCTCATATTACATGTCATTGAATAGGCCATTCCACACACTCCATATTAATTGCATCTTGAATTGTTGTTAACTCCAGGGAAAAAGAATTGTATGCGACGTAATTGGCTCCCGCAAGGTTGGGTCATAAAAAGGTTTAAGAAACTTTACAACAACCTATTATTAGCCCAATCATCTTTGGTTGAAGGCCCTAACTTGGATGCCACTCTCTTACTCAACTCACTAATACCATCATCATCATCTCTTCAACACTCTTAAAATACCCCGAATCTTCCTCCTCTAACCATTAAAATTCTTTTTGGAATTTTTCAACCCTATCCAATATCATATACATGGAGTTCCAACGAGTTGTTACATCTAAGTATATGTGACTTTTATACATAATATCCTCATTATCACAACATTACTTAAACAGCTCCACCTTTGTGGAGAAGATTTCACATACTTTACAACCCCTCTAGTTCTTGCAATTGATTTATCTAATTCCTTCAATCCATCCCCAACAATCAAGCTCAAGATATAAGCATAATATCCCATATGCAAGAATTTATGTTCCAAAATCGTATCATTTTTATTCTGTCTTTCTTTTTATATGTGAAATTGCCTCATTATTTGAACTTGCATTATCAAGTGTAATTATAAATATTTTTGGTCTCCCTCATTCAATCCAACATATTTGAATTTTTTTACCAAGTGTCACACCCTTATGATTTTCCACCTTACAAAAGTTGATAATTCTTTTGTGCATTTTTCAATCTTCATTAATAAAATGTGTGGTGAGACACATGTAATGAAAATTTTACACGGATATCCATATATCCATGGTAAGGGAAATTCGATGCCCTTTAAAAGCACTTTTCGACTTGCTTTCTCTCTTAAATAAAGTTTATAGACATCTTTTGCAACCGTTATACATGATGAAATCCCAACCCATCTAGGTTAAACAACAAACATAAATCTCTTAAATTTCTCCCCTTCTACAAATCTAAAGGGCAGATTATCAATAATCAACATTTCTACTAAGGCTTCTCTACAAGCCTCAATACTAAAAGCAATAGGTACAAGCCTCCACTGGTTTCTCCAGGTTTGAAACCTAATACAGATTGGGTCTTATCCACTTTCCTAATTGGAGACTTCTTACATTGTTTTTCTAAGTGCTGCAACATAGATCTTGTGCCATTTATATTAGGATAACAAGCATGACTAGACTCGCAAAAGTTACATGCAGCTCTAGATTTTGACTTATCTTAATTTTTAATCTATGTAAAATATTCTCAAACTACAAATCTTTTCCTACTAGCCCTAATAGGTGTCTTACTTACATTAAATTTGGGTGAAAGTGGATCATTAGTCGTTGTTGATTTCATCATCCTTTCCGTTGAAGGTTGAACATCGGCAGGTGTTTTATTTGAAGGATCAATTTGTAATAACAAAACACAAATTGTAATGATAGAGAAAGTAGAAGCAATTACAGTCTACAACCCATTGATAGAGAATAATCACAAGATTAGTAAATCATTAACCAAATTGTAATGATTTCGAAATGTAAAGCAATAACCCTAAATCAGTTTTATATAGGTGTAAGTAATATCGGATTTCAAGATGTAAATCAGTCAACCTAAATTAGATTTCAAGATCTTTTCCTAAATCGATAAATTTAATAAAAAATTATAAATGAAAAATGAATTGAAATAATGAAATGATTCATGAAGTAAATGTAAATTCAATAAAAACCCTAAATAAAATAACTCTCATAAGTCTCATTCTGTTCACATACCAATTTATATGAGATGGCGAGGGGCTGTTGACAATGTGAGAGAAGGGTGACGTGAGAAAAGGTTACGTGCACCAGAGAGGGACTGAGAGTGAGAGCGAATGGGAGAGGGTTTGTCGGCTGAGTAGAGATCAGAGATGAGAGACTGAGAGTGTCATGCCAAGGGGTAACCCTAAGCCCCAACTAATTAAAACGACATCGTTTACTCCCCTAAAATGACATTGTTTTAATCAGTTGTTGGCTGATTTCTATCCAAACCGCATTAAACGACACAACTTAATAGGTTTTCAATGGAACTATTTACAAACGGCTAGGGGTGTAAATGAACCAGTCTGTTCCATATCCCGCTCGATTAAACTAGAATTGAACTCGACTCGTGAAAAAAAAAACTCGTTCGTGGAAGCAGATACCAGCTCGATTTGTAAATAATACATACCCGATAAAACTCGACTCGACTCGGCTAAAGTTCATTTAAGTTCGCTCGTTTATGCTCGAGTCGACTCGTTAGCTCGACTCGATTAAAACTCATTCATATATTGATAAATATATACACATACCTATGTATATATACATATACATGTATTAGCTAATAATATAAGCATACAAATTTTATAATTAAATATATAATATGTAATCTAATTACTTATATCTATATAGTGAATATACTTCATAGGTATATTTTATAATTTATATAATAATTAGTCAATAAAATTTAATAATTTCATATACTAGTATGTGAGAACCATATATGAAATATATATATGATATCATATTAAGTGTATTTATTAATAATATATGTAAGCATATAAGATATTACTATTTTGGATAAATATCAACTAGTTAGATATTAATTATTATAAATTTTTTAAAATTTAATAATTTAATAAAGGTTCTACTTGTTAGTTGTATAAATTTAATATTAGTTATTTTATTTTATTTATTTATTATTTATTAATTATTAAATCTTATTAAAAAAAACAATTCAAACTCGAGTTCGAGTTGAGAGTTTAGCTTATCGAGTTGAGCTTGAATAAAGAATAAAAAAAAATCTCGAGTTCGGTCTCGAGCTCGAGTTCGAGTATTTTGAGTCGAGCCGAGCATGACAAGCAAAGACCGGCTTGGCTCGGCTTAATTACAGCCCTACAAACAGCGTTGTTTGGCCTTTTGGGACTATATATAGTAATAGTACATATATATAAAATATTTTTTATATAGTATATATGTAATATATTTATTATATATATGTACTAATAATATATATTATATATTATAGTATATAATAATATATTGATATTAATACTATTTATAGTTATGGTGATTTATATAGTTATTTAGATATATAATACTAATACTATATAATATACTAATACTAATACTAAATACAATAACGTAATCCTAGGTATATTATAAAGGTATAATGGATAGTTTAATGGTAACAATAGGTAGTATAACCGACCATATGCATGAAAGAATAAGCATAAAAGATAGAAATCATAATTGATAAATTTGATTTAATTACAAACGTAATATTTGCAAGGAGATTAAGGCCCCGTTTGGATTCAGAAAGCATTTGATCTCATCTCATCTCATCGTTACAACTTTTTTAAAATTTTCACACAAAATATAATAAACAATTTAATTTTTTCAAATCCCAAAACAATAACAATATTAAAAAAATAATATTCTAACAAACTTTTATTCAATTTTCATCATTTATCTAAAACCATCTTATCTAATCTCTGAGTCCAATTCTCAGAAGGACTGGAAGCAAAAGACATGAAGGAACTATTATACAAAATAATTATTTCAGAAATGAGGATAAAGAGAAGAGAAGAGCTTCATATGAGATTTTTCTAAATGCCATCCTTCATTTACAAACTTTCCTTTTCATAGACACTAAAACAGTAATTTTATTCACTGTAATATGATAATGGATGCCTAAAGTTTTTTGTCTTCATGCGTAGATGGATAATGGATGAGTTACCAATAATGCTTCTTTTCTGACGAGTGGAACCAAATAGTAATCTGTCTTGAGGCTTCTGTTGGAATCACATCATAATCTGAGGGTCATATTTTGAAAAATCCAAATCGAAAGAATCTTGAGAGTCCATTAAGTGGATTGGATGAAGAGGTGAATTGGTTTGAGAATGAGAAGCTTGTTGAGCTGATGATGTAGCCTGTTGTGATGGAGATAATTTGACTAGATGTAGTGTTGAATCCTCTTCATAATCGTCGTCTATTACTTGTGACATTGTCTTAGATAATTTCTTTAAATCTTTCTTGCTGGCAATGGATGCTAATTGTACCTAAAATCTGCTTCGTTGAACTAGAATTTCAAGAATTTTGGTAAATTTTTAAAACATTTTTACAACATGATCATAATTATACTTCTCCCACCATTTAATAGAGACTTAGGAACATAATGGTGTTGAAAGAGTGGTGAGGTTTGATAGCATATTCTCACTTCATGATTCAATTTAATTTTGTTATGAGGAAGTAGCAGACAGTGTTTTAATGTGGGTGGATAGTCATTTTGGGATGAGAAAATCTTAAAACTTTCTTAGAGAGGGATAGTAAGAATCAGAGTTTCAGGTCCATAATAAACCCATCATAGTAAAAACTATCGCGGTAATGTTCTAATTTCATGTGATTTGTCAAAGTGGAGAAACCATAAATGATGCAAATTTTTATTTTATTTTAAAAACATTTTTGTCCATACCTGCTGGTAATCGTCATAATCATAATATCGTAGGCCATAAAGATGAGAAACTTTTCTTATCAAATAAGGATTTTTTCTCCATTGTTCTAGGGTGATGACTTGTTTAATAGTAACTTTATGAAGTGCAATAATTGGATATGCAGTTAGAGAATGTTGAGTTTGAAAAGAGAAAGAGATTTCAGAAACAATAATTGAATCTATGTCTACTAATATAAACTCATAAAAATGATGAATTTTCTTAATATTTTGTGGAATATAATGCTAATCTAGTAAGAGAAAAACATTAAGTCTTTTTGGGGATAAGATAGGTGCTGAATTTTAGACTCAATGGGAAAGATTGGATGCCAATAAGCCTTAAAAATAATAGAGGATGCAAAAAGTTGAGATAAGAGTGGAGGATTAATAATCTGAGAATGAGTAAAAAAAAAAAGAGAAATAACTTTTGAATATGTTGGCAATTTTGGAAAAGCTAATGGGGAGGATGAGTTATAAGATGGAAAGGCTGGTAGTGTTAATCCAAATGGCATAACATTCCATTCATAATATCCAAATGAGACTATAAATGTTAAATATATATATATGTATATTAGTTGGCCCGGTCCCAAAAAGCCATAACCTTAGGCTGGACCAAAACCTAAACTTTTGCAAACTAACGTGTTGAGATGGGACCATTAGTGTTATTGTTCCGAGTCTTTATCTTCATCTTTCTTTGTCTGGTGTGGTTTTCTCTGGTTGTATGGAGCAGTTTTTTTTTGTTTTTTTGTAGAAACTTTGAGTATGCTCCCCTTGATTCCGATATATTTTTCTTTTCTTTTTTACAACGTCCACGTTCGCGACTACAGTTTCTTTTATTATGATGAAATGAGATTCCATTCACTTCAAGGAATGATGTAGAACCAGTTGGATGAGACTGGTATTTTTTTATTAATAGCTTGTTATTTTGTTCAACTATTAGTAAACAAGATATTAGTTCAAAATACTTTGTGGACAGTCACACTCGATATTATTGCTGCAAGAGCACATTCGAGACGTGAATATATTATATGTTTCATTTCAAACATATTATCATTAATGGTTTTGTTTTCTTTACACAATTTCAATTGTGTAACTTTAGATGTATTTAATCATAACGAGCTTTTGGATGGACCACGATCTTCTAGTATACGTATTACTCCCTTAAACTATCTTATAAAATCAATTAATATTTTATTGTGGGGTACTTAATTTTTAATAAAATTATTACGTTAGAGCGATCTTTTAGTGATGCTTCATTTCTTTCTTTAATAGTATTAAATGAGAAAGAAATATTTAAAATCCAATTAACTTATAGAAGACAAGAATATTCATCACATTGTATAGCTGATGATATAGATTGTATTGCTGATTGTATTAAATTTATTGTAATGGTTGATGACCAACATTATGATTGATACAAAGAATGTATGTTTTGCTTAAAAAAAAGTCATCGCATTGATATGATAACATTATACTCTATATAATATTACTTAGATCATATCAAAATTTTATAAAATGATTTATATTGCAGTAAGCAGATATCAATATTTATGGAAGAAAAACTTACCATGGTTTGAGAAATGTTACGCAAATATCTTTCTAAAGATTAAAAGAACACAATTGTTGGCTAGAGTTTTGTGTTGATAACGTGTTGTAGCAAGAGAATTGGAAGATAGCAATATAAACTTAGCTCTTCAAGAGCTCAATGTCATTCTCTTTGAATTTCTCATGTTATACAAATGATCCTCAAGACACTCTGATGTAGGTATAGGAGGATAAGAAATATAAATGGATGATACATGAATTAATGAGATACATGAACTTAGAGAATGACAATACTTGAATTAAGGGGATACATGAATTTAGGGAATGACAACACATGAATCAAAGAATACATGAACACGAGAAATAGAAATACTTGAACGTGTAAGAATTCTAATGGTCATCCATCAAATACATGGAATGCATTTTACTATACAATTCCACTTTGGAGCGGTCATGACTGTTTTAGGCCTTAATGCAGCAGCCAATAACACATTGACATATTAGCAGTGTACAAAATAAAACCACTGAGGATCACTACATCAGATTATTTCCTAAAATACCCTTACACATTTTCCTCATAATATGCATAGATTATTTCCTTCCCAGGCTACCCGCTGTGTCCCTTTTGAAAATTCATCCAATTGTTGCCCAACCATTCTAACGCTAGGTAGCATGCTGCCACCAGCCAGTCCAACGTTAGGCAGCTCGATGTAGCCACCCACAACCACCACGCAGTCGTGCGTCCAACGCCACCCACCCACAGCCACCATGTAGTCTGATGCTATCCACAACCTTCACGCAGTTCGACGCTATCCACAACCACCACATCCCCTTTTGATGCCTTCAAACCTTCCTCTTTCCAGTTCACTGAGGATTGGATTTTGTACATGTTCCTTGCTTTGTGTGGAAATGGTGTTTCTAACTCAAAAATTTCACTCATTTTTCCCCCATAGGGATTGAATGTTAGTACTAGCTTCTTTAAATCCATCATTTTCTTTCATATGCTTTCAAGACCCTTTTTTGAAGTGGGGTTTTGGACATAGTTTGATTTCTTCTTCAGGAACTTTTCTGATTGAAGTTGTCGATCGAAACAACACCCACAACATTCATGGGGCGAGGGTTTTGATAAAAGAGAGACGAGGGTGAGGGATGAGATTGGGTTTCGAGGGGGTGAGGGATGTGGGTTTCCATGCGGTGCGTCTCGTTCCTAGTCTAAAGGGTGAGCTACGTGCCATAATAATATTGGAGGCTATTCTTAGCCCTCTAATAGACTAACCGCTAAGAAGATATTCCCTCTAAGATATGAGTAGTGCTACTCAACATTTCCAACCTCTACACACCACATTTTTTTAATATTTTTTTAAAATTTGGATTTATTCTATTTAAACTAATTGAATTTTTTGATTCATTATCCATATATTAAATATTTGATAAAAATAAAATAAAATTTAAAAAAAGTGTAGTGTGTGGAGGTTGTGTAACTTTTTTCCATAAGCTTTGCTACACATAAGTCTACACACCACACTTTAAAAAAAAAAAGAATTTAAATATTCTTTTTGGATTTATTTATTTTAAATTAATTGAATTCTTCTATTCATTATTTTTATATCAAATATTTGGTAAAAATAAAAAATAACAAAAGTGTGATTTGTGGGTTTATATTTAGAATTTTTCTTTTTACACACATTTATAACAAAGCCCATATACTACACACTATATTTTATTTTATTTTATTATTTTACCAAATGTTAGGTATATAAATAATGAGTAGAAAAATTCAATTAATTTAAAAAGAATAAATCTAAAAAAAATTAAAAAAAATTTATATCTTCTATATATAAAAAGTGTGTATGAAACGGAAAATTTTGTTTTAACAATTTTTCTTGTTTTTCCGTTAAAGTTAATACCGTTTGTTTAAATACGTGTAAATGTAATTGCCATATAAAATAAAGACATAAATGTTGAGAGAGATAACATTCAATGTTGTTATATGATTTATTAATCACAATAATTACAATACTTAATAGTTTATATAATAATAAGTCATTAAATATTAGTTATTATATTTTTCTCTTTCTCCTTAACATATACACGTGTATTAGGTGCATAAGATGTGAATCTCTAAGTATAAAATACGTGTATTATATGTTTCATTAACTCAAATTATTGAGTATTTCAAATTTAAAAATCTCATATAATATATAATACAAGTGTGTTTAATCAAAATGTTTTTTTTTCATGGTAGTAGGACGTAGCTTTCACTAAGTCATATTCCACATGTGGGCTTGCTATGATGGGCACGTGACAAAGGCTGTGATCCTTAAGCTAATCAAGAAAGAGTAAATTCGGCTAACAATTTCAAAATATATTTTAGGATTTATATATATGCTATATATAGAAAATATTATACCAAATTTTATAAAAAATATTATGTTTTAATTTTATGTTGTCCCTGATCGACTCAACCAATAGCAAAATAAGAATTTCAATGTTGTCTCTATTGATCGTCTACAGGATGATATAAATTGATGAATTATAATACAAACATCAAACGACACATATTTTGAACTACTATTTGTGTTAGACTTTTATTAAATTTTTCGTATACATCTTTGTTAAAATTATGGATGTTTTAAACATGTATTGGATTATATGATATTTTGAACTAATTTTTTTATTTTCTCCAATATGTCTTAAATTATTAAGTGACATCAATAATTTTTATAAAATATATATTATTTTTTACAAATAATCATTTTTTAAAATTAGAAAAACGTGCTTTACATGTTGCTCTACCTAATATATTATATAGTGTGTAGGCCTATAAATAATAAAGCACTTATAAAAATACAAAAACCTGAAATTATAGTTTAATGCTCAAAATATCCCCATCACTTTCATATATTCCCAACTGTGCCACTGACGATTCATGAACCCTTCTGTACCGCCGAGCCCCTTCTCTGCATCTCTCTCTCTGGGACTCGAGCCACAGCAAACAGTTGGCAGCCATGTCGGCCATATCAAGAGGCCTAATTTCTCGTCTCCACCTCCCCAGTCCAACGAAAAGTACCCAAGCGCCTTATCAATTCTGCTTCCTGTTGAGGAGGTTCGGGACCGCCGACGCCCTGGTGGATGACGCCCCCGTGACTGGCCAAGAAAAGATTCTTCGGGCGATGACCCCGAACTCGAAGCGGACAGGTGTTATTGCCGTCAAGTGTGGAATGACCGCTCTCTGGGATAAATGGGGTGCGAGGGTTCCCATCACCGTCCTCTGGGTCGACGACAACATCGTCTCTCAGGTCAAGACCATTGAAAAGGAGGGTATCACTGCCCTACAGGTGCTCTTTCAATGTCCCGTACTTTCCTTTTCTATACTCTTAACTAGCCCTCAAACATTACCAAGTCAAATACTGAATTCTCTTTGCGACTTTTTTCTTTATTCGGGACCTCACGCAAACTTCAAACGTGCTTTCGTTATATTTTGATAATCGAAAGAACATACGTTATGAGCTTCGTAAAGTTTTTGTATTTTCATCTCTTTTGGTCAGTTTTCCTGGCAACCAAACGGAGAGTTCATTTAAGCTTTTTTCCGTCGGATAAGTCATTGTGATTATGTAAGTAATTATGTGGGGATGGTGTTCGTTACCTGTGTTAGTTAGATTGGTTGCGGTCAGAAGAAGGCAAAGCATTTGACGAAACCTGAAGTGGGTCATTTTAGAGCTCAAGGTGTTCCACTGAAGAGGAAATTGAGGGAGTTTCCTGTGACTGAAGATGCACTTCTCCCTGTTGGTACGTCAATTGGGGTTCGCCATTTTGTTCCTGGCCAGTATGTGGATGTCACGGGAATCTCAAGAGGGAAAGGTTTCCAGGTGACTAGATTTGGTTTTCAGCTCCCTCCCATCATCTGCTTGTCATTTTTGAGTGTTGCTTATTGCTTTCCCTTTCACTACTTTTCGGTGGTGGATGGATGCATGATTATCTTGAGAACTTAGTTCAAGACTGAAATTTGTTCAGGTCTATTTTATTTATTAAAAAAGGAAGGGGTTTGGGGGGATATCCTTTGGATTCAATGGCTTCTTCTTCCCTTTTAATGTGGGGTTGGAGGGCGTGGTCACAGGACCATCCCGTATGGGTGCAGTTTCATTCATGATGAAAAGATGTTAACTCTTTGTAACTAACACCACCAATCATATGTATACTTTTTTAGTTCTTAGAAATGAGAGTTGAGGATGGGATACTCATGAAGTAACACTTCATTGTAAAAAATTTTTTGATCCACAGAAAAAAGCCAATTTTTATTAGTAACCTCACAAATTATGTGAATTTTGTGTAGGGTGTGATGAAAAGGCATGGCTTTAGTGGAATGCCAGCATCTCATGGTGCATCACTGTCACATCGAAGTCTTGGTTCTACAGGTCAGAGGGATGCTCCTGGAAAGGTATATGCGACTTACTTGAACTTTTCAAATCTAATAGTTTTTTTTTTAAAGGAGGACATTGTCTATTATCTACTTTCTTTTTAAGCAAAGAAACTTTTGGCCATGTTTGGTTATGAAATATTTTGAGAATGTTTGAGAATTGTTATGAGATTGAGTTTTGAGGAAGGAGAGAGAAAATCTTGAATAATTTCTTTTAAAAATAAGTTTGTATTGATGTTTGTGAAAGTGAATAGGTAGAGTTGAAACGTTATTTGAATATAATTGTATGGTTTTATTTTAGAGTTTATAAAAGTTGTATTGATTTTGTATTTAGATAATGATTAGGTTATGATTGGATAAAAAGTGAAAAAGTTGAAAGACCCTAGTTGCGATTTGAAGATGTTTGGTTTGATTTAAAAAAAAAAGAATCGAAATTTTTTGGAAATGTTGGTTAACCAAATGGCCTTATTATCTTGCTTTGTTCATTGCTTGAGCATCTTAGTAAACTCCCCAAAGCCACATCTCCCAAACATACAAAAGAGGAAATCCCAATTCTCGTGATCTTTCGATTTTTCCATGTCAAGCTTACAAAGAATACTTGGAACTCCCGCTTTAATTTTACTTTCCAAGCATTCATTGGCAATGAGCACTGAGTTGGGAATTGTCTCCTTCATACAAATGCATTTTGAGCCTTGGAAATAATCTACTCCATGACCATACTCATACGGTTGGCAAGAACCTTCGAAATTATCTTGTAAACTCCACTCATAAGACTAATGGGATGAAAATCCTTTTACCTACGAAGCCCCATGTTTCTTAGGAATAAGAGTAATGAAAGTTGCATTGAGGTAGTTTTTGAACTTCTTGAAAGAATGGAATTCATGAAAGAGGCCATCATGTTATCTTTCACAATGTCCCAACAAGTTTAGAAAAATGCCATGGAAAGTTGTCTAGTCTAGGAGTTTTGTCTTTTGCTATCCCTCTAATTACATGATGTATCTCATATTCAACAAAAGTTCTTTCCAACCAGCTCGCACTCTGTGGAATAAGCTACTCAAAAGCCAATCCATCAAAAGATTTGGCCTCCAAGAAGTTGTTCCATAAGGAGACTCTCATAATAGTGCACAATATGGTCCTTAATCTCAAAATGGTTAGACAGCACGTGGTTGTCAGAATGAAGCATTGCAATGGCATTGCTTCGTTGGGAATTTGTCATTCAATGAAAATATTTGGTACATTTATCCCCTTCTTTTAGCCATAAAGAGTACATTATCCCCTTTTTTTAGCCATAAAGAGTACATTATCCCCTTCTTTCTACTATAAGCTCCAGATTTTTGCCTCCATGAAATATCCTCCATCAACAACACCTTCTCAAGTTCAGCCGCTATTGAGTTTGTTCTCAACAAAACCTCCTTTGAAAAAACCCCATTCTCCCCCTTACCCTCCCAGTCTTGCAACTCCTCCATAAGGGAATTCTTCTGACTTACAGTAGGTGAAGAAGAAGATGAAACTCCTCATGATTAGCAAATGTTCTTTGCCATTGCAATAAATGAGGACAGAACTATAAACATTCCCAAAAGCTTCCTCATTCTGCTTCGTTAAATCATTCTTTTCAAACTTTTCAAGCTATGAGTGCTAGTGAACTAAGAAGAGATCCAATGTCTAGCTTTGTCCACAAAACCATCAATTCCTAACCATATATTTTCAAACTTAAAGTGTTTGCACATGAATAGCTCTGCAATCCATCAAAACATGGAAACAATTTGAGCAAACCCAAGGCAAGAAACAAGAAACATGTCCAATCTTGACCAACCTTGATTATTGGACCACATGAACTCAACCCCAACAAGAGAAAGGGACTTTTGCATCATGGCAAGTCAAGGGACTCGACTTGCTTGTGCGAGGGTTGGCAAGTCAAGGAACTTGTTTCTGACTTTTGCATCATGACGAGTTGAGGGACTCGACTTTGTTTGCGTGAGGGTCATCAAGTCAAGGAACTTGTATCCGATTTTTGCATCGCGGCGAATCAAGGGACTCGGGTTTGTTTGCATGAGGGTCGGCAAGTCAAGCGACTTGTGTCCGACTTTTGCATCGCGGCTAATCAAGGGACTCGGCTTGCTTCCGCGAGGGTGGACAAGTGAAGGGACTTGTGTTTGACTTTTTCATTGCGGCAAGTCAAGGGACTTAGCTTTGTTTGCGTGAGAGTTGGCAAGTCAAGGGACTTGTGTCCAACTTTTGCATTGCAGCGAGTCCAGTGACTCAGCTTTGTTGAAGGAGATGCTTGACCGTACTAAAAAAGCTAAATTGGTTAGCATAGATAATCTAAATCACAAATGTGAGATTTGCTAACTTGAATTGCTTTCCTAGAGCATGACGAAGGTTTGAGGCGTGCCGGCAAGGCTTATGGTCAGCCATGTTTTGGCGATGATTAAGATCCGTGTACTTGCAATTCCAAACAATTTATTCAGGGTGCTTTAGCCACTGTAGCCGATTTTTGCTTGACTAAAATCGACTACTATTGGTTGTTGGTTTATGTTTCTTCTCCTTTCTTTTTTTAAACTTCATCACCAAGCAAAATTCACTATGGCCATGTAAAGCATTGTGGCCAAGCACATCATGCTCAAGAAAGGGTTGTGGCCGGGCAACTCACTCCGTGGTCGGGTGGTTTGTAGCTGGTCAACTCTGGACCAGGAAGCTTGTGACCGAGTTATTCCTAGTGCTTCATTACACGTGTCACACATGGCTCATGTATGGTGCATGCTGCATGTGCGCAACACGGGCAAAACCACAAGGTCGAGGAACTTTGAGAGTCTGGGTAACGTTACGATCAAGAGGACTTGTTGGCCATGGAGCTTGTGGCAAGAAACTTTGTGTCCGAGTAACTGAGGGGCGGAACTTCGTGTTTGAGCAAGTGAGGCTGGGGAAATTCATGTTCGAGCAAGTGAGGCCGGGAAACGCTGTTGACCAAGGAGCCCAACCAAGCTCAGGCTGTGGAACTTTTAGTAGCTGAGAAACTCTGTGCACAGCAGGTGCTCGCCTGTGTGCATGGCGGGATGGTCATGGCTGAGGAATCTTGTTGCCAAGGAGCTAACTGTTATCGAGGAGTTTGAGCCGTGACCGAGGAGTGTGATGCTAGGCAAGGTTGGCGAGGAGCTGATTGTTGCTTAGTCATTTGAGGCGTGACCTAGGAGTGTAAGGCCGGGCAAGGTAGGTGAGGAAGTGATGTCAAGTAACTTGGCCTAGATGCATGTGGTGGCCGAGAAGGGTCCTTGGCCGAGGAGGGTGTGCTTGCCACTGGGTGGCTAAGCAAGGTCCCTGACTGAGGAGGGCATGCCCGCCACTAGGTGCCTGAGCAGGTGAGGTTGTGTCACGCACCCTGTGGGCAAGGAGGTGTGACCGGAGGGGACCCTTTCCATCGGCATTTTCTATGGCCGAGGACCACTACGCCGGTGACAAAAAATGCTAGCGTGGTGGTGACCATCGGAGGACTTTGGAGTCCATAGGCACTCAATGGCACCGTGTGCACTACCTTCATGGATGAGAGTCATAGTGCACGAGGTGCACAGGTTTTGTGGTCAGGACCACTTTTTCAGCTACAGAACATGCTGATGCTCTAGATAGTTGCCAGTGGTGTCTCCACTGGGTCGTGGGCACTTGGTTCCTGGGCATTAGTTAGCTCCTGTGACTTTGGTTGGAAAGCACTTGTTTGCTCCTTCTAACGGTCCAACCTGATGACCAGCCTCGACTAGTGTCGGGAAAAGTGGGGCCGAGACATCATGCCCTCCACGAGTGTCCTTGGGTGCACAGTGTTGTGCGCCCATCGCGCACTATGCATGGCATTGAGCATGTCATGCACAATTTGGGGGGGCTCCGGTCAAGGACCACCTTTCCGATGGCAGAACGCACCAGTGGTCTAGATGGTCATCAGGCCATGGAGGTTTGGTTCCCTAAGCATGTTGAGCAAGCTCCAGCCATGCACCTGCTGCTCCGCCATGCACGGCGTGCAGGCCCTTCGTGTGCACTGTGCCATACACAATGGGACGTGCATGGGTTTTGTGTAGCACTCTACATTTAAGTGCATGTGCTATGTGCACTTTGAGTACACATGCACATGCATGGCACTGTGTGTATTTGCATGTGTGCTATACATAAAACATGCACCCCATGGGTTGGGAAGATGAGTTACCCGGTCACTTGAGCTGCAAGTGCCATATGCAGGGCACTTAAGTGCACAGTATTGTTAACTATCACCTGATTTTTGTAACGATGTTGTTAATAAAAATAAGAGTAGAAAAGTTGAGAATACTTATTTGGGGGAACATTTATCTTCTCAATCTGAGATTATTTCGCACGGCAGAAAATTCTCATTCTCCCATTTCTAGAGTCGAAAATAAATCGAATCCCACACATGGCACCAAATGTTAAAGCCAAAAAATTGTACAACACATCAAAAGGGGGAGAAAGTGTCATTCTCGGCCCACTTTGGCAATTCGAGCCTTGATCAGCATGGTTTGGAGCCCCAGGCGGAGGTCCGAGGTGGCTATATGGCGTCCATACATACATCCATAGCAGTGAATAGAAGATAAATGCAGAAAAAATAAAAGAGATGCAGACACAAATTTACGTGGTTCGGCATTGGGCCTGCGTCCACGGGTCGTTTGAAGGGCAAATCTACTATAATATGATTATTTTAGTCTTTCATGATCTCTTATCCTCATTATACAATGAAAGTCGGAGATCTATTTTTTGGAGGAAACCTTCTATCTGGAGCTCTCGTCATGAGGTTCAACAAGGTGAAGGAGAAGGCGAAGTAGTCGTTTGGAAGTTCCCATCTTGTCAAGTCTGATCCCTTTTTATCTTGGCATTGGGAGTGGTAAGGAATGACAGCTTTATTCACCCGTCTCTGGCGTGCCTTGCTTGCTTTCCCCCTTTCTCATTTTTCTCTTATTTTCCATCACTTCCTTCTTTTTCCTCTGACGTCTTCTTTTTCCTTGTCCCTTCTTTGTCTTTTCTTTTTTTCTCCTTCTGTTATCCTCTAATAGAGGCCCTTTGATGGGTTGGGCTTGGTTTATCTGGACCTGGGATATTTTATCCCCTTCACCTCCCATTGCTCTCATAGACGCCAGATAGGATCATCCCACAAACGAACACTCCCACAAACTCCAAATCATCCTTCTATCAATAAACTTCAACCTTCCAACTATGCAATAAAGACTTGATGCGAAGGCACTTATTAAGATCATCAAGGCCCCGAACATTTCAAGAAAGGATCTTAAGCTTCATAAGAAAGATGAGACCGCCTCCCGTTAAATCTCCCCCTCCCGCACACCACTCCTATCTTTCACGCCATAATTAATAGAACAAGTAAGGCCCCGTTTGGATGATGAGATGATCTCATCTCATCTCAACATCACTCAAACACATATACTTATTAATTTCAAATCTTAAGTTTTTTATCTAATTATTACAACTTTTTCAAACCTCCAAATAAAACACAAAATACAATTCAACTTTTTCAAATCTCAAAACAAAATTAATATTAAAAAATTATATTATAATAATATTTGAACTTTATAATATTTTTATTCAACTTTCTTTAACTCAAACCATTTTACTATTATTCACAGATTTTTCATCCCATCTCAACATCCAAATGAGGCCTAAGTCTTCTTAGTTCCGTATCTCTCTCTGCAGATTTTGAAGCTAAAGAGTGTCCTATTGTCTTGATGGCAATATGAAGAGCCCTGAATTGCTCTTCTAAGCTTCCCCACCCCCCCCAAAAAAAAACACAACAACCCAACAACAAAAAAACCCAAATCTGTAGAACCCCCATCACTTGACGTCAAACACCCCATCAGATAGGGCTCCTGAATCACTGTAGCCAAGGCACTACATTCCATGCCCGATGGCCCAAAGAAATCAGCAGGAAGCCTCAGTTGAGAAAGCCAATGGGAAGGCTACCTCTGGCCTAAAACCATTGACAAGCAAAAGATGAGGGACTTGAGAGGGAACCAAAGATAGGCAAGAGTCACTCCCTTCCCAGCAACATCAGTCTGAGGTTCATCCTGATGCAAGAAAACCGTCCTCCCTTTCTGGTGAGACTTCCAGCAACGACTGACCGTCCAGTGGATCGTTGGCAACCGGCGACAAGTTCTCCCACAGATTCTGGGGTTTAATCGGGTTAAAGACATGTTGCGTTTGCACTGTCTTCAGGATTCCTCGTCATAAAAGATTCTCCCACAAATGATATATTTAGGTTACCTTGCATTGCTTTCTTGGCCTAAGAGTGGATTCTCCCTCTGGTTATGATTTGTTATTTATTTGACTCAGAAGATGAATTTATCAGATAACCCTGGGTTGTAGATTGAACAGAGTCTTCTGTGCATGGATTGGATCATATTAAGATCAAAACTCTTAAGAGTCTCCTTGCAGTTGAGATCACATTGTTTTGATTAATAAGAAAAGGGTGAATAAAATTTTTGCAGAAAGCTGTACTTCATTTTATCAGGCAACATCACCATTATAAACTGGTTGGTTTTGTTGCCCCTTTGTAATTAGCTCCACATTGTGATTTCAATTTTCATATTC
The DNA here is from genome assembly GCA_011037825.1 of Carya cathayensis. Classification (NCBI taxonomy): domain Eukaryota; kingdom Viridiplantae; phylum Streptophyta; class Magnoliopsida; order Fagales; family Juglandaceae; genus Carya; species Carya cathayensis. The sequence goes on from QGSO01000172.1 coordinate 1,038,818, forward strand.
CCTTTTTTCACTATTTTATGTAATACCAGAAGCACTTAAAGAGTATTCAAGGCAGTTTTGTGACTGGGCAAACAGACTCTAGAAAGCTTAAAAATAGTTAATCTTAGTTATATGCTGAAGGCTACTCTTGTTCGGTTGCTATTCTGAAGTTCGTGGAACTTAAAATTCCCATGGCAAGGTGGATTGTTACTTTGATGCTGTGCGGAATTTGTTTCCAGGACAACACGTACATAACCAAAATAAGCTGTGATTTGGATTTTTGGTGTGTAACCTAGTTTTTGTGGGTCCTTGACTACAATTTTTTGCCTTCAACATGTAGCAGTTTACCTGTCAGTTCTCCCTTCGTCTCTCCCTCTCCTCCTCATCCTCTCCGTTTATTTAAGAGAGTGAGAGGTTGGGGTTTTGCAAAGATTATACTATTTCGTCCCATCTTTGTCAATCTATAAGTTGTTTCCTATAATATTTAGAGATCTTGTGATATTGTCTTATTTGATATATTAGTGAATTTATTTTGCAGTTGCCCTTGGATTCTAATTTTCAAAATCATATGTTTCCTGAACAGGTATTTAAAGGCAAAAAAATGCCTGGGCGCATGGGTGGGAAGCAGATAACAGTTAAAAACGTATGGGTCTACAAAATTATGCCCGCAAGGAATCTGATGTGGGTAAAAGGCCAAGTATGTTTCTCGTCAATTTGTTTTTCATCATTTTTAGTGCCTTAAATCTAAATAGATAAGGCGGATGATTGACCTGGCCTTTAGCAATGCTTGCACACAGATGCACCAACGAGCTTCAGCTCAATCATACATACTCCCACTAAAAAACCAAGGTTTATTCTCTTTGATGGATGCTTAGGAATGGATTACTCATATTGGTAGCATACATCCATCCATCCGCAACAGCATGCTGTGTGCTTATGATTGGCGATTAACCCTTTTTTGGAGTGATAGGTTATGTTTACTTATGCTGGATTCGTGTCTGTCAATCGGATTTCGTAAAGTTCGCAATTTTTTGCAGGTCCCTGGTGCCGAAGGGAACTTTGTGTTTGTAAAAGATGCTTTCTACAAGAAACCTGACATTTCAATGCTTCCATTTCCCACTTACATCGCTGCAGAAGATGAGGACACATCAGAGTTGGAACCACTAGTTGCTGATCTTGGTGAGGTAGACCCGTTTATGGTGGCAGATTAATCGGGAGCAGACTTGAATAACCATGAGAACTGACTGCTTATTTGCACGATCTATTATACCTTTTGCCTTTCCTGTCATTCTTTTGGCTATACGAATTGGTAGGTTCATGTTCTAAGAACCATCCGAGGATTTTGATTTTCAAGTTATTTTACTTAGGAAAGAAGGATTGATTGCAGCTGTAAGGCATGTAATTTTATTGTTAAAGCTTATTCAATCTTGGGATTGTGTTTTTGGTATAATAGTGATAAAAACTTAGAATATTGGGACTCTCAACTTATCATCACCCCTAGATTTTACTGTCGAGATGATGTATTCAGTTCTTGTACATTGATATTTCCAAACGGGCGTGCGGTTTTTCTTGGAGCATCATAGATTCATACATAAATGGTGGGAAGTTTTGATGGAATACCCCTCACTGAAGTGAGCACCTACTTACTTGGAGGTCAAATTTGAACTCCGATTCCGACTAGTGTCGATTTGATTCCAACTCTTAATTTCGATTTTTCGAAGGGGAGTCGAATTTGAATTTTCAATTTTGGACTATTTTTTAGCTTCATATTTAGTCTATTTAAAAAAATATATATTTTGTGCGTGGGCTTTCAAATTTCAATTATCTAAAAAATTAACTTAAATCATTCATTACTAATTTACATCTAAACTAATATCTAACTTATTGTTATACTAGACTTATAGTATAGTGTCTAATTACATATTATCATATTATAGTATTACATATAATTTTTAGTGTCTAATTCCATGTTGACAATAATATTACATTTATTATATTATACTAGTGTCTAACTTATTTCTACACAAGATTTATTTCTAGTGTCTAATTATATGTTATTATACTTTAATAAATTAATATATGTGTTATTAATTTATTATACTAGACTTATTTAAATACTAGTGTCTTAATTATTTCTATACTTGATTATATATGGTAGTAATACTATGATATTTACAAAAGCTAAACTATCATTAGTCTATTGATATTATGAGAAATGATAGTTACAGTCGTGAGTGTGCAAGCGTTGTGTAATCACTTTGAAAAAAGTAAATAAATACAAGACACACATAAAAAAAAATATATTAATTTTTTAATAGTAGAATGCACTCATGTTCCAAGTGATTGCAAGACGCTTACACACTCCAAGACTGTATGTAACATTACTCTTATATTATAGTATAAGTATGTTATTTTATAATAATTAGCTCATACTAGCATTTTATTGAATTTAACTATATAAATTCTAGTTATATAACTATATTAATATACATGATAAATATATAAATAAATACATATTTTTATAACATATGTATAATATCGGAGACGGATTTAGATTCGAAATCGGAGGGCAACGTTGGAGTCAGAGTCGGAGAATAAAGTTAGATCGGATCAAATTCGAAGTCGGTCCAACGACACTTTTGACTTTAGGGCTGAGCAAATATCCAAAAATTCGACTCTGACTTTGACAAAAAGGAGTCAGATTTGTTTTTTTAATTTTTCAGTCGGAGTTGGAGACGAAGGTGTCGCTGGATTGACTCCAACTTCAACTTCGATTTTGCCATCCAACTTCGACTCTGAATCCAACTCCAATATTGTGCATATGTTATAAAAATATGTATTATCTATATATTTGTCATAAAAACTGGATCTTACAAAAAAATGAGTTAAACGTTTCTTTTACGCCACTACCACACAATAATGTATCTTTGTCCGAAAATGGTGTTGAACTTTTCTTTTACTTTTACTTTAGATAATACTTCTTCTAATAATGTTTCGATGGAGATTTTAAGAACTCAATTGAACATTAAGAAAGCCCTTGCTTGTGATGGTAAGTTCTTTCATATTCATTGTTGTGCTCATATCCTATATTAGGTACTACAAAATGGGTTAAGAGAGATTAATTGTGCTATTCAAAAAGTTTGTGAAAACATCAAATATGTCAAAGGATCACAAATAAGGACAGAAGAACTTTTAGATTAAATCAATCAAATATCTTTAGATAGTAAGGAAAGATTGAGACAAGATATACCTACTAGATTAAATTCTATTTTTTTTTTATACTTGAGAGTGCTCCTTTTTATTAGCATGTTTTTGGTCGTTTGGAGTTTATTAATTCAAATTTTAAGCAATGTCTTTCTACATATTAATAGGATAAGGTGGAAGAAATTATCACTTTCTTAGATATTTTTTTATGACGTGACTTGTAACTTTTTTGGATTCAAATACTATGTAGTAACTTGTACTTCCAACAACTTTTATGGTCTATTTGACATTGAAGGAATAGTGTGAGAGTGAAGATGACTACATAATACAAATGTCTTATGAAATGTTTCTTAAATTTGGTAAATATTGGTTAGATTTAATGTGATAAAGCTTTAGCATTTATATTATATTCTCGGTACAATTTTTAATTTGTTGATTTTTCTTATAAGAAATTTTATGAAAATAATTACCAAATGTATTCACATGTTCCTACAAAATTTGCATATCTTTTCATGGAATATAGTTCCAGTGCTCCTTCATGTTCAAGTTGTTCAGCCACAATATCTAAAAGAAACTTTTGCTGAGATGAGAAAAACTTCAAATCAGTTAGGGTGTAAATTAGAAGTTTACACCAACGAATGGAAAAAGAATATGTGAACTTTTTATTTTGTTTACCATGGATACCACTGTAGATTATTACCATCTGTTCTATCTCATTCCTTACATTCCTCTCTACATTCAGTTCATTTTCTTTTCTCTAGAGTTATCTTTTTCTTTCACTCTCTCTCTCATCTCCAGTCGAATCTTCGAAGTAATTGTAGTGGATTAAATAGAAAAAAAAATGACTGAAGCATGTTGCTCAACCTCTCTTCTCCATCGCCAAGCTCTCTCTCCACTCAACTTCACAGGCCGAAGCCAGCCTCTCTCTCTTCTCAAGCCAACCCTCCGGCCTCTCTCTCTCTATCCTCAAGCACAGCTTGTTGGTCTCTCTCTCCTTTCCATTTCATCTTTTAACAATTAAAACTTTGATTGTTTAATTGAAGAGTTAAATATCTTATATTTTATTTCCTTTTACATTAACATTCATTTGTTGTTCATCAAATCCAACCATTAGAAAACAGTAAAAATTTGGGTTATTTCTTTCCGAACCCAAACTCTAGAACATGAACGTGTTTGTTGAGGAACATGAACAAACCAAAGTGGTTCATAATTTCTTCCTTCTAAATCTGAAGTGTGAACATTGGCTTCAATTCCTCAAATATTAGCGCAAAAATGCCAAAATTTATGGGTATCTTTAACTTTTAATTTTCTTCAAAATAAAAAAAATAAGAAACTCGCATTTATGAAACCAAAGTGCATTTGATTCAATTGTTTGCTTGAGTTCGCATATCTTTAATCAACGTTTAGGTGGTATGTATCAGTTGTTTTCTGAGTTGAATAGCAAGAAGTTAGTAACTATGGAACCAAAGTCCGTTCAATTCAATTGGGTTTAGTGTATTTTGTATTTTGGGTGATGAGGTTGAGGGAAGGGAATGGAAGGAGAGAGTGAGAGAACATGAACATGTTTGTTGAGAGAGAGAGAGAGAGAGAGAGAGAGAAGAGTGGTGAAAGAGGATACAAAGGGAGGGGAGAGACAGAAATCAGGAGAGTAGGAGAAACCTGCAACTAATTATATTTTTTTCCTTGCAACCAATTTTATTTTACATCTCTTAAAACTTAAACGTGTCAAACTATGATTGGATGGTGTAAAATTCTATTTTTCACCTAATTTGGCTCCCGGCACTCCCATATATGGAAAACTCAGTTTAGATATTTTAGTAGATGGACTATACAAATAATAAAGATAAAATAAAGTATTTTTTAATGACTTATGTGATATTGTGGTTTTATATCATGTTGGATTGAAACTTTTGTGTCTAGGATTTTGATTCATTTCACATTGGTCTTGTTGCCAACAAACAAAAAAGTCAATTGGAGCTCAATTTGGTTAAACCTAGGATGGATAAATATGCAAACCTTGATATTCTTGATTTTGGAAATGAAATAAATTTTGTAATCCTAACATTGCTTCCATGGCTTGTGACATTTTGAATGTTCCTATTTCTATAATTGTATTTGAGTTTACATTTAGTGTTGGTGCACATATCATTGATCATTTTAGGAATGCACTAAAACAATATATTGTTTCAGCACTGATTTGTACAAGAGACTAGTTGTATGGCAAGCAAGGTAATGTTATTATAGTGCTTTCATATAATAATTTTGTTTGACATAAAACTTTATTGATGTAATATTTTTAATAGAAATACAATAAATGAATTGGATGAACTAACTAAAGATGTTGTGGGACTAGATAACAAGAGTAAGGAGAAGACTCCACTTCCATCTTCAAGTGCTATAAATATTTAGATTTATGTTTATTATTTTTTGGATTGTAACATTTATATTATTACAATATGGCTATGTTTGTTATAGTTGGGTTATAATACTTGTATTCTTTTAATATGCTTATTGTTTTTTTTAGAGAATATCTTCAAACGAGATTTGGTGTTTTTGTGCTTTTTACATCCTTCAATGAGAGGGTGACACATCATTAGTCTTTTTCCTTATTGTGAATTTGTTTATCTCTCTTCCCTTTCTCTCAAGTATCTGGCATATGAGTCTGTTTATCCTACCGAGTCATCTCTGTCTATACAATCGAGAATAATTAAACTTTAAAAAATTCTATTTATCATCCCACACGTTATATTTTTTTTCTCTTATCATATGTGTGGTATATGAATAATGAATAGAAGAATTCAATTACTTTAAGAAGAAGAAAACCAATTATTTAAAAAAAAAAAGTATGTAACAACCCGCTAAAATTTAGTTTTATCTCCTCACCCTTCTCTTTTCTTTTCACGCATAGTAGACGGCAAAGCAATCCGTTTTGGTTTCTTTCCCGACAGCAGTCACCATCTCTCTCGTCTTTACCCTCATCTGGAATCACGCGTATAGATTATCTTTTCCGTAAATCACGTAATTTGTTCTTCACCGACAGCTGTAAAATCATGAACAGTTTTATCTTAAGCGTTGTACCTCGATGGCGTTTTCCCAGATCTTATCCATCGAATTTCAAAGTATTAGATAAGCTTATTTTTAAAGTAGCACAATTATAATAATTTAATGAGCTCTGAAAATATTATAATTGTGGATATTTATTTAGATTAAATATTTTAATTGTTTTAAGATATTAAGAGGTTTAATTTTTACGTTGAAAATTCTTATTTAAATTTAAGTGTTTTATGCACTTTGATTAATTAATGATACTTTATCATTTTATATAATGATGAAGAAAATATTATTTTATAAACCTTAGTTTATAAAATAATATTCTATCTTAATTCTTCTCAGTGTAGTAATTAAGTGTTTTATTAATTTAAATGATTTTATCCTCTTCGATTAATTAACGGTACTTTATCATTTTTATATAATGATGAGGAAATATTATTTTATAAATTTTAGTTTATAAAATAATATTCTACCTTAATTCATCGTAGTGTTTTATTTAAAGTGTTTTATTTAAAATAAAACATTTAAGCGTTTTTAATCAGTGTTTTAACTCACTGTTGGTTTATTTGAGGATCCCGAAATGTAGAATTGAAGCGATATACTCTGGCCCTACCTTTTTTCTCTTCACTTTTTCTCTTTTTCTTTTTATTTTCTTTTTTCTCTCCCTCTCTCTCTCTTGGTCGACGGAATGAAGGAAGCCACCATGGCCGTTCGGTTTCAAGGTCCCAGCCGGCGCCACCTCCGGCCGCCGGACCCCACCTCCCACTCCGGCCTCATCCTCTCCCTCCGGCGAGCACAACCACGCCGGTGGTGTACTAAACCGACCTCTCATTCTCTCTCTTTCTCCCTTCAAAGATATGGGTCTCTAGGGGTTTTTCACATTTTTGGACCACCATACACGGCCAAATCAACCACCAAGCACCACCATTGGACTCACCTCATCAAGGGCTTCCTCCCCATGTCTTTCTTTTTCCCAAACTCTCACTTTTCTCATATGGGTTTCTTAAAAACAACCGTTCGGTTTCACCACCGTGCGCCGCCGTACACGGCCACCCGTGGTGTTTCACCACCACCATCTTGTTCCTCTCATCCTCATGAACCTCCCCAAGAAATTTCATGGCCAACGGAGCTTCGTAGAGCTCTCACTCTCCTACACTCTCCAAGGCCAAAAATGGTTTCAAACGGCCGATCCGCCGCCGTTAGCCACCGTCCGACCACCACCTCGCTACCACAGCTCCACCACATGTTCATCTACCTATCCCTAGCTTGCCATGAAGTTCTATGAATTTTCGCTACCTCGCGTTTCCGCTCACCGTTCGGATTTACTGTTCACGGCGTGATGCCGCCGTGCTCCGCCACCTTTGACCATCACAAGGCGACCATGAACCTTCCAAGGCCACGCTTAGCTTTTCTCGGTTCCAAACTACCACTTTATGTGGTGGACAGCCACCGTACGCGGTGTTACCGCCACGTACGTTCCTCCGACGCATGTTCGTGACGAACAACGAGCGACGCACGGGTTATCCCGTCGATGGTATAACCTTCTATCTCTAGTTATTTTACGTTTAAAATAGTTAGTTGGTTGGTTTGTGGATTGTGTAGTTGTATTTGTGGAGTTCGTTGCGTAGTTGTGAAGCGAAGTGTGGTTGTGAAGTGTTGAGTTTGATTGTGTATTTTGTGGACTGTGCTGTGAAGTATAGGCGTGAGATGGATGCCGTAGATGTGATACGGCGGGTTGTGTGAAGAGAATACGCGTGTAGCGTATTCTGTGTAATGCAGCGACGCGCCGCGCGACGTGCGCTGTAGTGATGTGTGTCGTAGAAGGAAGGGAGTACGCATGTAGTGTACTCCGTGTTGTATGGCGATGCATCGTGTGATGTGCATCGTGTTGATGAGTGTTGTAGCGAAGGAAGTACGCGTAGCGCGTACTCCGTGTCGCGTAGCGATGCACCGTGAGACGTGTATCGCAGTGATGGGTTTTGTAGTGTGAATGGAAGAGAGTTCACGTGAGTGTACTCTGTACTAGGTCGTGATACACCGGATGGCGTGTCACGAAGGGTTGGATGGCGTAGCAGAGAAGTGTGGAGCGTATGGTGTAGTGTTGGGAAACTGTATGACAGTGTCCCGAAGCAGTGATGATATGGATTATAGTCCGGGGTGACTGGTGTCATCTTGTGGTTGACTATGGCTAAGAGTATATGGATTGAGAAATGAGTTGTTTGTTTGGTTGTTATTGATAATTTTAATGAACTTGTTTTAGTGCAAAGGCTTTCTGAAGTCAATTTATCTCTTCCGAGTATAGTGAAACCTCAAGTTGGCCGTGGTGTTGCAAGTGCTTACAATATGGCAATTGAGTTCAGAAGTGAAAATCTTAAGGACTTGAGTGTTCCTCTTCCAGCTGTTGTGCAGTTCCTCGTGTCTCGCGCTCTATTCTCATAGAACGCGACGATCGAGGTAAGTTAGCCTCTAACTTACTATCAGTTTATTGTGTATGTGTGATGGGTAAGAGAACTACAATTTATGTATGTATGTTATCGTATATGCCATGTCATGCTATGTCATTACATGTTTATCTGTTACGTATGATTTAATCTCTCATGAATAATTATCTGTTAAATAATCTTTTCTGCCATACAATGATGTATGTTATAAGTATGCCATGTTAAGTATGCCATATGATACATGTATGCCATGAAATGTTTATGATTAAATCATATTATGCCATTTACAAGTATACGCCATGTTAGAAAAGTATATGATATTAAATAATATCACATGCATTAAGAAAGATAAGACATGTTATGTTATAATAATGCGTGGGGCCACAACAACTGTGGAGTACGTATTATATTTATGTTATTTATAATGCGTGGGGCCACAACAACTGTGGAGTACGTATTATATTTTATGTTATTTATAATGCGTGGGGCCACAACAACTGTGGAGTACGTATTATATTTTATGTTACTTATAATGCGTGGGGCCACAACAACTGTGGAGTACGTATTATATTTATGTTACTTATAATGCGTGGGGCCACAACAACTGTGGAGTACGTATTATATTTATGTTATGTTATTTATAATGCGTGGGGCCACAACAACTGTGGAGTACGTATTATATTTTATGTTATTTATAATGCGTGGGGCCACAACAACTGTGGAGTACGTATTATATTTTATGTTATTTATAATGCGTGGGGCCACAACAACTGTGGAGTACGTATTATATTTTATGTTATTTATAATGCGTGGGGCCACAACAACTGTGGAGTACGTATTATATTTAATGTTATGTTACTTATAATGCGTGGGGCCACAACAACTGTGGAGTACGTATTATATTTATGTTACTTATAATGCGTGGGGCCACAACAACTGTGGAGTACGTATTATATTTTATGTTACATGAAGTATGGGGCCACAACAACTGTGGAGCATACACTACATGAGACACAGCAATTGTGACATGTAGAATACGTGGGGCCACAACAACTGTGGAGTACGTATTATATTTTATGTTATGTGAATTCATGGGGCCACAACAACTGTGGAGCATGAAGTATGGGGCCACAACAACTGTGGAGCATACACTACATGAGACACAGCAATTGTGACATGTAGAATACGTGGGGCCACAACAACTGTGGAGTACGTATTATGTTTTATGTTACTTGAATACGTGGGGCCACAACAACTGTGGAGTACGTATTAATGCACGTTATTAATCAAGACAATTAAATAAGATTCCAAGTTTATGTTAAGTCAAGTTTCAGATCAAGTTCATGTTATGTTATGCTCACGTACATGTTATGTTCATGTTCATGTTATGTTCCAAGTTCATGTTCACATCATGTTATGTTCACGTTTATGATACGTTCAAGCTCACGTTCATGTTATGTTATGTTCATGTCCATGTTATGTTTCACGTTCATGTTATGTTGATTGTTCATGTTATGTTTTAAGCTTAAGTTCATGCCATGTTAAGTCAAGTTCAGTTCACGCTTAAGTTCTGGTTAAGTCATGCTATATGTCAAGTTATACTATGTTTATGTATGACTATAATTATGCATTTATGCTTTTACTGCCATGCATGCATTTTTAACCTGTGTATAAGTTTTATGTTAACTTACTGAGATTTGTAATCAAATCTCACTGTGGTAGTCCCAACTACCATTCCCCCCGAATGGTAGATCTTGTTACAGGACCCAAAGGAGAATTGGAATCTGACCAACTGAATACGGTCGACTAGGCCACGGTGCGATGTTGATGATGGTATAGTATTTAACTTAGGTTAATACTTGTACTTTTGGAGTTGTATTTCAAGTATTCTTTTGATCACAACCATTTTGGACTAGTGTGGTGATCACGGCTTTTTAGTATGCCTTTATGTATGAAATATGTTTCAAGTATTTGGGATATTTTTTAGTTTGGTGCATAGTATTGCTAAAGAAAAAAAATTATCCGCTGCGAATATTGCATAATGCTAGATGCATGTTAGGAACATTGCATCTTATATGTCATGAACGGGGGCAGGTAACCTTGTGTTGCATGTCTCGACGCTTCAAATGTCCGTTCAATCCCAAGCGGAATTTGGGGGCGTCACAAAGTATGTGGAGTGTGGTGTGTAGAAATGATGAGTAGCAAAGATCTTTAAACTTTACATCACCGTTCTTCCCATTCCAACGAAAGGCATATTTTCACAAAACTAAAATATTAATCATCTACCTTCTCCGATATGTTAAAATCATTGTAATAACTAAGAAATTACTTTGTTTTTTCCTCCTTTGTGTACTATTTGTATTATTTTCTCGTTCACCGAGTAGAACTAAAAGAAAAAAAAGTTGCCGACAAAGAATCAATCAAGGCTCTTACAAGCATATATTAGCAATGAAAATCCAACTTTCTCTTCTTTCTTCTATTCCAAATTTTCTTCCTCGAGCCACATCCTGTTGTCCAAACCACTCCTTGTCCTAAACTTTAAAAATGCACACCATGATCATATGTACTAACAATCCATCTACAAAGATTGCTTGGTTCCCCTTGAAACCCCACCTTAATCGCTTCACCTAAAAAATAAAAATAATATTAAAGGGTCTTTTCCCATTTTGGATTTGTCGACAACCTTGAAGAGAGAGAGAGAGAGAGAGAGAAGGCATGTATCTGTTGTGATGCATATGTGCATGTATTCTATGCTATGCTACTACTGTAATTATAATATGCTGCATGCGTGTCAACTTCCCATTGGGGGTGTAAATCCTATTTTCGTATTGCATCTTGTCCTTTCTATTTTTTAATGTTGGGATAGTAATTTGTAATAATAGACTTATTGTTATGTTTATGTTAATCAAGTCACACAGGTTATACGGCCAGTTTAACCTGTTACATGTAACAAGTTGTGTCATGTTAATTTAATTTTAATAAATCATTAAATGGGTTATGCGATTCGTATCATGTCATTAGTTACTTATATAAATCATGCTAGGGTTTTAAGATTTGACCCATTTAATTAAATGAATCGTGTTTTGGTACATATTTAGTCAAATGTTTATGACATGACATGCAAAGAACACGACCCGTGAACACGAATTGCCACCTTAATATAGATTGCAACTTTTCTCCTGCTAGATTGAAATATTAATTGAAGCTGAAGTACTAGAGACCGACCCTAACATTTTGGTAATTTTGAATCCAGTTAGAAAATTTTTATTTTTTCCTCTTTTCACATGTTGACAACCGTATATGGTATTCCTTCATTCTTTTATATTTCAATAATTTGTTCAAACATTAGGACCACATTTAATAACCAGAAACATGATTGTTGAATGAGCGAATGAGTTCGTCTCCACNCTTGCCATTAGTTGAATGTCTATGGCCAAGTAGCAACCCTGTTGTAGCCAGCACTTTCAGCCACTTCGCAGTCATGCTTATAGCCTCATCCATGAGTCCACCGGTCTCTCTCTCTCTCTCTCTCTCTCTCTCTCTCTCTCTCTCTCTCTCTCTCTCTCTGTAACAGCCCGATAATTCTTATCTCTGTACCATTTTCTTCCTTTTCTTTTCACGCATAGTAGACGGCAAGACAATCCGTTTTGGATTCTTTCCCGACAGCAATCACATCTCTCTCGTCTTTACCCTCATCTGGAATCACGCGTATAGATTATCTTTTCCGTAAATCACGTAATTTGTTCTTCACCGACAGCTGTAAAATCATGAACAGTTTTATCCTAAGCGTTGTACCTCGATGGCGTTTTCCCGGATCTTATCCATCGAATTTCAAAGTATTAGATAAGCTTGTTTTTAAAGTAGCACAATTATAATAATTTAGTGAGCTCTGAAAATATTATAATTGTGGATAATTATTTAGATTAAATATTTTAATTGTTTTAAGATATTAAGAGGTTTAATTTTACGTTGAAAATTCTTATTTAAATTTAAGTGTTTTATGCACTTTGATTAATTAATGATACTTTATCATTTTATATAATGATGAAGAAAATATTATTTTATAAACCTTAGTTTATAAAATAATATTCTATCTTAATTCTTCTCAGTGTAGTAATTAAGTGTTTTATTAATTTAAATGATTTTATCCTCTTCGATTAATTAACGGTACTTTATCATTTTTATATAATGATGAGGAAATATTATTTTATAAATTTTAGTTTATAAAATAATATTCTACCTTAATTCATCGTAGTGTTTTATTTAAAGTGTTTTATTTAAAATAAAACATTTAAGCGTTTTTAATCAGTGTTTTAACTCACTGTTGGTTTATTTGAGGATCCCGAAATGTAGAATTGAGAATGAGCGAATGAGTTCGTCTCCACTCTCCTCTAACATTGCCTCTCCTATACCCCGTTCTTCATACCTTTATGTGTATCTCTATGACTTTGCTTCTTCTCTATTGGATCCGAATGGTGGAGTTGTTAGTCATGTCTTGAATTTTTGAAATTGAGTTGTTGATCTATCATAGTTATTGGGGCCTAGACCTAGGGCGTAGCCGATCCAGTTTGGTCCGATTCTTTATATTTTTTTTATAACCAAACAGGTTTACACTGGTTTTAGAAATTTAAGAATCAATATCAGGCTAATTCATTATCAAAAATAGAACTTTTGGTGTTTCTGATTTCTATCTCGTCTGATCCGACTTTTTTAGTTTTACGAATAAACAAAATTATACTTTTACAAAACTTTAGTAAATGATTGACCAAGATCCCTCATTTTATAATTTTTTTACTTTTATCTAAAAGTTATTCCCTTTTGAAGACTCTCAATAGCAACCAAAGTATAATAAAAAATATAATACAATTCAAAAAGACCTAAAAATACTAAAGAGTCTAGATTACACAATTACAGTACCAAGAGTCTAGGTTACAAAATAAGATATTTTATATATATAATATATAAAAAATTATATTTAATATAAAAGATCATATAAAAATATTTTTTATATTATAGAAAAATTAAAAAATATATATCTGTCAGTTCAATTTGGTTCAAATCGGTCGTCTTAATATCAAAACCAAAACCAAAATGGTTTCTATCCGATTTTAATTATTAGGAACTGAACCGGAATACAACCGATTATGAATCAAATTGAAACATCGGCTTGGTTCATTTTTCTAGTTCACTAATCTTTTTTTATAGCCATATTGGGGTTTGAGAGCGTGTTTAGGAGAAGAAAAAAACTATTTGTCATCCTCTCTTCATCCTTTATGTCACTGTGTGACATTAAATGATTTTTCTTATTAATACCGGATGTCCGATACGAAATTCCTAGTAACTTTGAAAGTGCAAATTAGTGTTTTGAATATTATACCGTACCGCCTAGTATGGTCGAAATTTACCTTGTCGGAATAGTACCCGGCATGAGACAGGTATGCATTTCATTCCAGGTCAAATATCGACCATTTCGGTCAATATCGGCTGGTTTTTTCGGTGCGTTTCGGTTGATATCGGCTGATTGTGGTATTTTTTTTTAATTTATGTAAAAATCCTGATTTTTTTCGCAATTCTCACATATGAAATTTTTATGTATTTTAACTTTTTAAGACTTGCATTGATATTATTTTGAAATATAATTTATATATAATTAATTTATTCATATATAGACTATTCTGAAACAATATCGGTATCTAAATATTTCGTTCTAATACTTTAATCGAAACAGTCATGGTAACAGTATTCAAAACTTTGGTACAAATGCTCTCATTAAGGAGTTTCTCGTAAGTAAATTGAATGAGAATTTTTTCCAATATAATAGTTCCTAAAAATTTATTACATGCAATGGTTCAAATCTTAGCTCGGGAGGGGGAGCATACCACCAAAACTAAGTTTTTACCACTTAAGCTTTTATCAACAAGTGGTTTGGAATAAAAGTAAACTATAAAAAAAAAAAAATTCAATCATTTAATGTAAATTAAAAGATGATAGTTAAAATGATGGTAAATAGCACACTTTTTAACCGAATAGTCAATCTTAGAATGGGTAGCAGTCTAAGATATTTGTAAGTCAATGTGGAGGACACACCTTCCACATAACTAATATGCACCTAATTTTGGTGGATAACAGATTTAAAAATATGAATCTCGCAAACCAAATCTTTCTATATGGAGTGAACATAAACTTCTTACAAGTAAGACTCCTACAAATTAATCTCTGGATTGCAAATTGAATTTCTCTATTTCAAATTTTTATAATTTTTTCAACGACTACGATAAATAATGTAAGTCCTTCCATTCGTACCATCAATTCATCTAACATTGAGATTGTTACGTGACATTATTACCACGTGGGAATGGGTCAAAACTCGACATGTGGCGTGTAAAATACTTCTTTAAGCATTTTTATTAAAACGTAAGAAACAAAATTTAAAAACCATAATTAAAATTTAAACTGATATAAAGTGTTGAGTCTACGCACAAATCTTCCATAAGAGGCTCCTCGTCAACGTGACTTGATACAATATTTTATATATAATTTATTATAGAAAGAGTTTTTCAAGATATTCCACAATAAATTGCATACGTGATACTCGGCCCAGTCTGCAAGGCCCAAAACCGAGCCCACCGTTTAAAACAAAATTGTTTTGACCCTAGGGTTTCGAATTCCCTTCTTCTTCTACCCCTGCCCCGTCGTCTCTCCCTGTCGCACACTCTGCCCGTTTCTTCGTTCTCTCTCACGCTCTCTCTATGCTCCTTCTTTCTGGCAGCCTCTCTCTTCTCTCCACTCTGCCCTCTGCTTTCGCACCCCGCTCGTCGCCGCCTCCCGCTCGTGGTCTGACGCCAGTAAGTACTCCGCTCGTTCCCTCTCGTTCTCCTGATTTTTATTTATTTTACTTGTATTGTTTATGCGTGTTGATGTTTGATATATGAGCCGTTGATTTTGAATAATTTTTTTCCTTTTTCCTTTTCCAAATCTAGAATGCCTGAGAGCAAGCCAGTGATTGGGCTATCATGGGAACCGAAGTTGCCAACTTTGTCGTCAGGAACCCATAATGGGTCTGTGAGCAAATCCCAAAACCAAACTGAAGCGAGTGCACTTTGGAGACCGCCATCCGAGCTTGTTGATGGACTTTTCGTCCCTCCAAATGACCCAAAAAAGTTAAACAAGTTGATGAGAAAGCAACTCAAAGATACTGCCGGCAAGAGTTGGTATGCCAATTTGTCAACAAGATTATATTTTAGTTTTTCTTTTCCTATCATCTGATATGATTGGTTGCTGGGAAAATGGAGGAATGGGAATATTGAAATTGTGCGAAATTCTTTGCTTATGGTTTTAAGCTATTGACTTTCTAACTAACTCAAATAATTTTAGGAGTGGAGGATTTTTTTTTTTTTTTTTGGTACTCAACTATCAAGATTCTTTTAGAAGTATTATTTTCCTCCTATTAAATCGCAGCAACCAAATAGATCTCAACCATAATTGAATTATGTTCTGTGTCTTTTTTTTTTGGGTTTGTTGTAAATGAACATAGGTTTGAGATGCCCGCACAGACCATTACCCCGGAGATTGAAAAGGATCTGCGGTTACTAAAGGTTTGTTGACTCTATTTTTGTAGATGTAGATTTTGTGTCACTTGTAACTTTTGTCAGATTATTCTTTAACACTTTGGGGGTTTGTATCGCTTTGACTTGCTTGTTCATCGTTTCAACCTTGTGTGCTTTAGGATTCTAGGAATATGCTATTGTTATGCAAATTGGGTCATGGTCATGCAGCAGTGGAAGTATGGAAATTATTTAAATAATGCCTGGGTTTTTCTAAATTTAGGCCCTTATAACATTCTGTGTTATTAGATGTAATCTTCTGCATGAGGTGGTTCACTTCACTCTTCAGATGAATTGGAAACTGCAGTAGAAAGATTTTGTAGAAGGTTGAGTACTTCATGTAATGATCTCTGATATATGCACATATGCAAAAAAAGTTCTCTGATATATGTTTTATTGATTGACTGGATTCATATTTAGCATTATAAAATTTCTGCATCCCATGTGTCGAATGTAAATGTCATCTTAACCCTATATAAATAAATAACCAACTGAAACTGAAAACTGATTAATATTTCCACAACATATATAGAACTCAAATTGGTATAGTAACGACTTTACTCCAGCTGCCACAGACTCTGATATGCACTTTTTTTTTTTTTTTTTTTTTCAAAACAAAATGATATGGATACACTTGCTTACCTACATATGCTTTTGTGACGTTGTGCACAACCTCTTGGGTGATAAATTTACCCTGCACTGTCAATATTATTTTCCAGAGATATTGATGCAAGGCATACAGCTGCCCAACTTTCGTGGAAAAATGGCATTGACATAGAGAAGTATCAAACTTCTATATTCTTAATTGTTGAAATAATGTGGTTATAATTTAAATAAACCTGGAATTGTTGTATGTGCTGCACTATTTGAAATATGTAAAGTTTCCTTCTGAAAATATTGACTGGTTGATCGCTTGCGGGAAACACTTTGCCGAGGGCATGTGCACCCCCGGGATTAGTAAGGACGCTGGTCCTGGACACCTGGTGCCAATCAAAAAAAATAAAAAATTGATTGGTTGATTCTCTTCATTGTGATTTCTTTGATCAAAATGAGTTTTCTCTCATTGTAAGAAGTTTTTTAGTATGCACCCTTGTGCCTGTATTCTCCCATCATAAGCCGTGTTCCAGAATAAGACTAAACCAAATTCATCTTGGCAGTTCTTTGGAGTTGAAGGAATCTGATATTCTGTCAATTTTTATTTGCTTTTTAATTATGGCTGAACTTTGTAGAGGTCAAGTTATTTTACATATCCAGTTTATCATAAAAGATAAATAATTATACATATGTGGATATGCTATTAATTAATTAAAAACTCATTGTGAGGTGTGCATATGCATGCAGTGGTTTGTGGGCTTATCAACATAATAGGGGCAGTCCCTATTGACTTTGATGGTTCATTCACTTGCTAGGAGCTATAAGATTCTGTAACATTTATGTATCCATATATTTTCACAAAGGAAATTATTACTTGACATTGGAATTTATAAGCTTGTTGATTATTACAGTTGAGAAGTGCCATTGATCCAAAGAGGCACTACAAGAAGGGTGATTCAAAGTCGAAAACACTGCCCAAGTATTTTCAGGCAAGTCTATTTGTGATTTCTGGACTAATGCTAGCCATGTTGGAGTTTAAGTGCGACTGTGTGGGTATCATTCTTTTGGGTTTGCTTGGCTTGTTCTTAGTATGCTTGGATTTTTGCAATCAGGTGGGCACTGTGGTTGAGTCAGCATCAGACTTCTTTACAGGTAGACTAACAAAGAAGCAGAGGAAGGCATCGATTGCAGATGAGTTACTGTCTGATCGTACCCTTGCTAAGTACAGGTGAGATATGCAACTTTGTTTTGTGTGTGGTTCCAAACCCACGTTGCAGAAAGCTATGTGTTGATTAAAGTTTAGATATTAATCTGTACAATGATGCGTAATGTTTTCTTTCATGAAAATATGTTTCTTGTCTTGAAAGAGCGCGTGATTACAATGAGTTACAGCTCATCAGCAAAGGGAATAATCTAGAAGCTACTCTGTTCTATAAAAGCATATGGTTTTCACTTTTGTTGTCTTCAGACAGACCAACCCAATAAAAATAAAATCTTTGGACTGACAAAGTGTGAAGAAAACATCTATAATTTGAAACATGGTTCTGGCATATATGACACTATAAAAGTGTGAGAGAATTGAGTATTAGATTTTTTGTTCTCAAAAAAGGGGGGAGACCAGAAATGCGATCTAGGTATTTATGCTTTGTACTTCTGGAAATTATACGACAAACTTGGTCATGATTCACCCATCAAAAGCAAGCTCAGATAAGAGTTCAATATTATGTGGCTTACACATTTTGGTTGCTGTATTTTGCCTAATCAAATTTATTTTGAATATTTTGGAGGATGTTTTTTCTATGACCTTATGTAAGAAAGCACATGGTTTGGACTGCGATCCTTGTTTGTATTTGTTTAATTCTTTTTGGATGGCCTGAATATCTTATTAAATGAGGACTTAATTTTGGCTTGTCTGTGCTGCTCTTTTGTTCGTTCCAGGAAACGCAAGGTTCAAGAGATAGAAGAAAAGAATCGGCCAGCTGGAAATGATAAATGGAAGAGAAAGGGCCGGCAGTCACGGAAGTACACAAAGCAGAGAAGGCACTGACATACCTTCGTCATTTTTGATCAGATTTTTCCCGAATGTGATTTACATTGAAGAGGATTGTTGGCGTCATGTTAAGGGTCAGAGAGAAATATCAAGTTAAAAAAAAGGAGGCAGAGAAATATACAGAAAGCAATCCTTGTACCATACAGAGACAGAATTCCTTGACCTGCCTGATCTGATTTTGGCACTGCCACTATTTGTTGCTATTAGCTGTTAAGATGTTTTAACTTTTCAAGTGAATGCTCTTAAGGTAATAAAATAGCCACTTTCTATTGGAAGTTTCTTTAGTTGGCCTGAGCAATTATGACACAATGGAAACCGGCTGTTATTTGTTTTACTCCCTCTGCAATGACACATGCTTGTGTACCAAATACAGAAGCCATGGATGCAAGTCTTGACCATGACAAATTGTGTGGCAGTAAACAAGCCTATTATTTTCGACGAGTCAGACTTTTTTGGGTCAGGATTTCTATGATGGTTTGTATCGGATTTAGATTCTTTTAAAGTTCTTATTCGAATTTGGGTTTAGAGTGGAAGAGATATAAAATTCGTCTCATAGCATTTATGGTATGAGAAAACCTTCCTGCATGTGTCTCTTACAACCCTCATATATCGGAGGCCAATGGAAATTAGCCACGTGTGCAGTACATGAAGGAACACTAAAGGCACGCAAACAGGGAATCAGACCTTAAACAAAAACCAGAAACTCTCCTTCACGAAAATAGAGTGATCTCCCCCTTGCAAAAACAAGTCCCTCTCAGCCCAAAAGGTGAAAAGAACATCCCTCTCTCTATGCTCTCACACTCTCTCCTGAAAGGCAAAAAGAACAACAATCTTCTCTCTGTAGGATGTTTTTCTCTTAATTTTTACTCTCTAAAGGAAGAACACCCTCCCTCATGCTGCCTGTCGATATCCTTCACTCAATCAAACATGCAAAACTATATAAAAGCAGGAAAATTGAGAAAAATCCAGGAATTTTCTTTTAAATTTCGTAAAAAAGTTGTAGCTTTTTAAAATTATCAATAGTATCTCTGTGGAAATTTTTTTTACTAGACTTGCAGAAATAATGTCAATATATATCTGCCATTAAAGTACCTCGCGGAGGTGAGAGAGAAGCACTTATATGGCTGCTTGTGCCTTGATGAGTGCAAGTCACCGCCGGAGCAAAACTCCATCATAATGCAAGAGAAATGCAAGGCCTCAAACTCCGCGTAAAGCATCGGTAAGAACGGATGATCTAGCATCCTATGAATCTTCCTCTCCATCTCCACCCTCTGCACCTTCTTCTTCTTTGCCAACACCTCCTTGTCATCCACCTTCATTGCGTAGAAGCACAGCTCCTCGCCACCAGAATAGTCACAATTGTGGAGGGTGCAAAGGTAGATGGTACCAATGTCTCCAGCACTAATGCGACAGATGAGACATAAATTGCGGAACGTGAGGCAGCCATTCCTGTGGAGACCTATGGCAGAGACTAGAGAGGATAGCTGAGTAGGCGTAGTCGGAGGAACGGTGAGGCTTCACAGAGAGGTTATCAAGGGATGAATGAGAAGTCAGGACGATCAGCTTGAAGGAGAGGCGGTTGAAGCTGCTGCAACTATTGCTGCTTATCGAACTAGACCCAGAATTCAAAGCCTCCAAACTCAACTCGCTGTCAGATTCCCGTCCACACTCTAACATCTTAAGGCCACCCAAAACTGCCTAGCTAGTACCCTTACTCCTTCTCTACTTACAAGAGAGAGAAACCATGTGGGGATTTTAAGAAGGGAGAGAAATTAAGAGGATAGCAGAAGCAGCAACATTAAACAGAGGTGGGGAAGGAAGGGGCCAGAGCTATGCTTTGAATGCGCATTTTTTGAAACATAGTACCCTTTTAAGGAGGAAGGGAAGGGAGACTATTTATTTGGGAACCTAAATCGGGCTATGGTGTTCGTGTGGGAGAGGGAAGAAGAGAGATCGAGTACACACTACACATAGAGAGAGAGAGAGAGAGAGAGAGAGAGAGAGAGACTCAAGGAGGAGAGGGATTCGGTCTGGAGCTCGAGCGGGAAGGGGAGAGAGCAAAGTGATCCCCTGCTATGCGTGTTACATGGTTTACTTAGGAACACCTACGTGGCAGCTCCCTATTGATCTCCGATAATTGCTGTTTATTGGCGACATCGGCGTGAAGAGGAACTGTTATAGTATTAGTGCTATCCAAGAGTTTCACTCGAGCAGTTGTAAAGATTGTGGGACCACTCTGTACGTATATCTCTAACTCTAGGCTCTAAAGTTTAGACAAGAATTCTAGTTGGTCTAAGTCCTTAAGTTAGGTTTTGTAAGTGAGATGAGAATTTTTTATTTTAGATGAAAGTTTAAAATATTATTTTTTAATATTATTATTGTTTTGAGATTTGAAAAAGTTGAATTATTATTATATTTTATGTGAAAATTTAAAAAAATTATAATGATGAGATGAGATGAGAATGTTGTGTTTTAAACATCTATGTGATTGTCTAAAATCTCCAGGACTACATATATATTATTCTTAATTAATCAAACTAGGCACGATTCCTTATTTGTAGTAAACAATTTGTGTCTCTGTCTATCTCACTTTAGGTTCTAGACAAGAACTCTAGCAAGTTAGTCTGAATGCATATGCTGTGTAAAATTTCGAGGACTACATCTTACTTTTCTTAATTAATCAAACTAGGCACGATTCCTTATTTGCATTAACCAATTTGTGTGTCTATCTCTCACACTTCAGGCTCTAGAGTTTAGACAAGAACTCTAGTAAGTCAGTCTGAATGCATTTGTTGTGTAAAATTTTGAGGACTAGATATTTATTATTTTTAATTAATCAAACTAGGCATGATTCCTTATTTGCAGGAAATATATAGACAGTGGTGAGATATGATAAGTATTGTGATACTTACTTTGTAAAATCTCTTCTTTTTTTCTTTCTTTCTTTCTTCTTCTTCTTCTTCTTTTGTAAAGGGAAACTATCATCGTTCATTCATTAGAAAAACTTACATCTATGACCGGATATATATGAGGATGTCTCCATATCAAACATGATATCATAAACCAAAATAATGCATTTAGAGCTCTACCAGTACACTATTTCCTTTTGTGAATAGTCTAGTCTTCACTATATATGATACTCTCTACAGACAAACATCCAAGAGACAACACTTTCTATCTAAATAGAGACTTAACCTCACCCTTCATAGAAAAAGAATACTCAACCTCTATAGACAAACATCTGAGAGATGAACTATTCTTTTTCTTTTTTCTTTTTTATCTTAATTAACAAAACGGAAACAAAAAATGAAAGTAGTAAGATAGATG
Organism: Carya cathayensis; assembly: GCA_011037825.1. NCBI lineage: Eukaryota > Viridiplantae > Streptophyta > Magnoliopsida > Fagales > Juglandaceae > Carya > Carya cathayensis. The sequence continues at coordinate 1,061,068 of QGSO01000172.1, forward strand.
CGAAAAAAGGACAGATTATAGTTTGGACCAACTCCAGTATAGTTTGGAATTAGTGACAGCCCGTGAAGGTAACACACTTATCTCTTTTCAGCCACAAAGTTAAGATATGAAAGGTCTAGTGGTGGTAGAGTTTGATAATCTGGCGCGAGTGTGAAGAAGAACTGCTGGAAAGGGTGGTGCGTGAGGACCACGCACAGATGTGGGCGACACATGAGAACCACGCATGGTGATTTTGACAAAACCACCGCTTTCCTCCGAACGATTTTTGATCTGTAAATTTGCTTGTGCCGCGCGTCTTTGGAGTTGCCAGAAATATGTAGATTTGTCTTTTTTGGCCTTGAAAAAAGTAGAATAAAACTAAGTAAAAGAAAACTTGATAGACAAGGTGGATGAATGGAGGAAGGAGGAAAAGAGAGGGAGGAAGAGGATGCCGAGACCTCCTCCCGTTCCGGTGAAAATCATATTTGAAACTTTTGGTCTTTTAAGAGAGAGAGAGAGAGAGAGGCATCTAGGGTTTTTCAATTTAAGACCTGACCTTATGCCATCTGGTTCAAAAGACCTTGACTTTTTTAAAAATTCTCTTTAATTTAGTAAGGATGATATTCAAATAAAATCTTATATTTATTCTATATCTAATCTTATCTCTAGCATTAAGGTTGAATTTGATATTTTACATACGAAAAATTATATTTATCATTCTCATAGCACACACCACATATGATTTTTTATTTTTATTTTTTGCCCTTACCAAATATGTGGTATATAGATAATGAGTAAAAGAACTCAATTAGTTTAGGAAGAATAAAATAAAAATAAATAAAAAACAAAAATAAATGTGGTGTGTGGAATGATGATTATCAAAACTCCATTCAAAAAACGACAAAAAAAAAAAAAAAATTTCTCCCATCACATTAACCAATATAGGATTAAAGATAAGGTCCAGGATTCAAGTCAAGTCGACCTTCTCTCTCGTCCCAATGTGAGGCAAGGATCAAATGTTTGTTGTTGTTCAATATCTATCATAATACAACCTTCAAAAAGTCTTAATGATCTATGAATAAAGTTTTAGCAGCTATTTTACTCCTAAATATTAAGAAAACCACAAAAATACCTTATGCATATATTATGATAATTTATAAGCAAGTTAAAAATGGAGATTTTGATACAACACTCCATGTGCTTTGGCCTATTTTGATTTAGCACACTGTACGTTTTTATAGCAATAACCCCTTGAGGTACACGTTTATTAAGAAATATGACCCTCCATCTTTTTTTATTTTTTATTTTTAAAAAATGAAATTAATAGCCACATGGTGTCTGCAACCACCATGATTGGTCCACGTAGTTTTTGTTAATGATGATGGGCAGAACAATTGAAAGAGGGTACCATTTCTAACAAAAGAAATGATATTTACAGTTGTGAGTGTGTAAGCGCCGCTCAATCACTTTGAAAATAGTGAATAAATATAGGATCCACATGAAAAAAATTTATTTTTTAATAGTGGACTTTACTCTTTTTTAAAGCGACTGTACAACGCTTGCACATTACTCTTTTGGATTACTCTTCTAATAATCCAAAAGAGTAATCCACAACTATATGTAGTATTACTCTTCTAATAAACTTAGCATACTACATGGGTCAATGCTAAAAAAACTCATACATCACTAGATCAAAATAGGCCAAACCTAATTCTCACTACAGGGAATATTAGACCAGAAATTCTCCAACATCAAAACCCCCCCCCCCCCCCCCCCCCCCCCCCCCAAAAAAAATCTAAAATTAATATCATAGATCCCTTATCTTAGTATTCTATCAATGACTACTGTTTTATTGCAAGACAATGGTCATAAGACCACAAGAGTTGATATATGCTCTTTTTATTTTTGGATTGTTGTAGAGATTTTTGTTTTTCAAATTTATAAAGTATCTGGTGGTTATTTCTATTAACCTAGAGATGAAATATGTTAATTTCTTGTGTACATTGTAAGGATTCCCTTAATTTTTCCAGATTATATAGTAGATGCTAGTAACATAATATTATGATGATGATAGACTATTACTGAAAATACCTCAAATCTTCATACGCCTTGGGGTATTCGAGGTCCCCAATTCCTCCATAGAAGTATCCAGCTACAAGATGAAAGCTCCAGAATCCTTACCACTCATTCCGGCGTGATACTTAACAGATTCAAATGAAATTACATGCAAGTCCCTCCTAACCAACTTCCAGAATTAATGCCAAAGCCCACTGTTTTATACTAAACGGTTTATTACATTTAAACCCTCCCAACTACTTAAGCTACGTCGTTTCCCTCAATTACTGAAGTGATGTCGTTTGGTCCTTGATGCTTGCTGAAACTGCACCGTTTGGTGCATCTGCTGGAGACATACTCAAGCCCAAACTCCCTCTTCATTTCGCAATCTTGCCTGAAGTCTTCTTGCTCTTAAAACCTAACTCTTTTATCTTCATCTTCTAGGTCTCCACCAATCAGCATCATAACATTCCTTCTCCCTTATAAAATCTTGTCCACAAGGTGTAGATACAAAACCCTAAGCTTCCATAGATTTTCCCATGAATTTTCCCCTTCTGACAGCCCTACCCATTTAACTAGCACTTCGGTTGATGCTCGTCCCCCTTGCTGCCTCATGCGTCGGTCACAGATCATCTCAGGCTGGGGGATTACCTCACCGTTGCTGTTGGTGGGTGGAAGTGTAGCAAGCGGTTGAATCCGATCTCCAAGCTTCCTCTTCAAGCATGAAACGTGGAAGACAGGGTGTATTTGAGAGGAGGAAGGTAGCTCCAGCCGGTAGGCCACGGATCCGAGCTTCTGGAGAACCTTGAACGGCCCATAGAAACGAGGGGCAAGTTTCATGTTCCGGCGTAGCACTACCGTTTTCTGGCGGTACGGCTACAAGCGAAGGTATACCCACTCTCCCACATTAAATTGTCTTTCAGTTCTCTTTTTGTCAGCATAATGCTTCATCCTCACTTGAGATGCCGTGAGATTACTTTTTAAAAGTTGTAAAATTTGTGCTCTGTTGTGTAAGAGTTGGTCGACTGTTGGGTTGCTTGATGTACCTGGGATATAGTCGAGTAGTTTTGGAGGGGGATACCCATAGAGTGCTTCAAAAGGAGTCATTTTCGTTGAACTGTGGTAGGTACTGTTATACCACCATTCGGCTAGTGATAACCACTGACTCCACCCAATAGGTTTAGATCCCGCATAGCACCTCAGATAACCTTCCACCACCTTATTCACTGCTTCCGTTTGGCCGTCACTTTGCAGATGATACATTGAGCTATAGTCTAGGGACGTACTGTGATGCCCCCAACTCCCACATACGGCCACGTGGAAATCGAGACGTCGGGATGATGACAACACGGTCACACATCCCATCGCCAAGTACAAAAGTGTGTGCACTGCAATATGTGTACAATTAAAAATACGCAGCGGATAAGAAAGTCATATAACTAAGTACCAGAATTTTTGTTTAATTACAAACCAATTTAAAACAAGTGTAAATAAAATATTACATGTTCAACATCTCAAATCCAAATACATACCAATAAAAACAACTACACATAGAATATATAAAAAGCCATCCAAATTACTCCTCCAGCGGAGCCACCTCCTCAGGCTCAGCCTCCTCATCCTTTACATCTGCATCAAAATCTACGGTACCAAAAATGGTGCCGCAGGTAAGTAATAATCCAAACGCCGCAAGATGAAAACATATTAAAACCACAACAATATGCATGAAAGAAATGCCCAATGCACATGTCCAATAAAATCACATTTTTCCACGCACACCAAAAGTCTCATTTGGCCCAAAACCTTTCCTTTAAATTTTCCTCACCATTATCCCAGATAATGGCCCAAAGACCAATCTCGCCATTTTCCCAGAAAATGGCCCAAAATCCAAGTCTCAACACCATTTTTCCATTTTTCCTTAATCGAATGCACCATGACCTCCCCTAGGGATCATCTGCAAGCCTTGGCTCCCATCGTCACATCATGGATAACGACCATGCATGTGACTTCGTAACGAGCGATGCCCAGTTCCGAGCCACGCACGTTCGTAGCCAAGCATCCTCTAGCTCCCACCAGCAGAGGGGCCACGGAGTCGGTACGAGAGCGTTACCATCTCGCCAGCTCCCGTTGTTGCCCAGCAACAACCCAGGGGACGTCACTCAGTATATTGCGCTCCCGAGTGACCAGAGGAGCTCCACCGAGATAATACCTCATCTCGGCTTGGGGTCGTGATACACATGCACCCAAAAATTCATTTAACTCGCGAAAACCCAGTTTCAATATATACCACATGCATATGCGTGCACAATGCAATGCCAATAAAATCACACAACTTGACCAACATATTCCAAACATCAATAACAACCAAACAATCAGCTCCGACCTCAAATCCAACCGACCCCCGACTCCTCGGACTCAATCTGGAATAACCAACCAGATCACAAATAATTATTGTAAAGGCAATAATATATTTAAATCTAAAACGAAGTTTGAAAAATACTTACAGCGCTATATATTAATTTTTGAAGGATCGGCGAGCGGCAAACGGCGAAGGAAAGGCAACGTAACAGTGAAATTTCACTGTGGCCGTGGGTTGTAAAATACCCACTTTTGAACGGGGACAAAACAAGACTCGGGATTGATAGGAAATGGCTTAGGGGTGTTTATGAAGCTAGTGGAAGTGAAGATTGGCCGTTGGTGGCGGCGAAAACGGCAGTGGAATGGCTTAAACACCCAAATCGGAAACTAGCTCGTGGGAGCTGCTCCAGCGACGGATCGAGGCTGAAAACGGGTGGCTTAGGACGGCAAGGAGTCGGTGATGAAGTGGTGAAGAGGTGGTGGCCGGAGATGGAGCGACGGCGGCAAATCGGAGCTAAAACTGTGCGGCTTGATGGTGGTTTTTCGGCTAAACGGCGGCACGAATGGGGATGAAACTTGGTGGGGTGGTTCACTGAAGGGAGGGGAAAAGAATGGTGGTGGTGGTGAGGGGCACGTCGCTGGCGAGCGGCGGTACTGGGCGGCTGGCTATTTCGGCGTGAAGGAGAGGAGAGAGAGAGAAGAGAAATCGCACGAGGGTCGACGCACGGGGAGAAGGAAGGAAAAAAAGAAAGAAAAAGAAAGAAAAAGAGAAGAAAGAGAAAGGAAAAAGAGAAAAGAAAAGATGGAGGAAAAGAAATGAGGTCCAATCCTCACCTCTGGAGTCCAACAACTGATCCAACGAAAACAACTTTAAAAGCAATAAAACCAAGAAAATATTTTAAACACAACGTAAAGCTAAAATATAATAAATAACTAGTAAAAATAAACTATTAAATTTTAAAACCAAAAACTAGCTAAAATAAATTAAACAGCAATTTAAACTCAACAGCAATTAAAATCCAATTAAAATCTGATAATTTAAAATAAAAGAACTATTATTTTAATTAAATTAAAATATTCCTTCGGTGAAAATATACGTAAAAACGGGATGTCACACGTACCCTAGAGGGTAAATATCTCCTTCCAGAAGGAACTCAGGAACACTGGGTCCCTGTCAGACACTATGGTTTTTGGAAAATCATGTAATTTGAAAACTGACCCGAAAAATACCCTGGCCACTTCCTGAGCTGTATAGGGGTGTGAGAGGGCCATGAAATGCCCGTATTTAGTGAAACGGTCCACTACAACAAAAATTACAGAATGCCCCTTAGATTTAGGCAGTCCTTCTACAAAATCCATCGATATTTCAACCCAAGCTTGCTGTGGTATGGGAAGTGGTTGTAGGAGACCCGCTGGAGCCAGTGTCTCATATTTAGAAGCCTGACATATTTCACACTCCGTCACCCACTTTTTAATGTCCTTCTTCATCCCTGGCCAATAGAAGTCCCTTTTGGCCCTTTGATAGGTTTTCAAATACCCTGAGTGTCCCACCATAGGATCAGTATGAATGAACTGGAGTATTTTCAGTTTGAAGGGTGAATCAGGAACTATGAAAATTCGTCCTTTTCTCAAGATTATCCCCTGCTGTAGTGTCGTTCCCTTAGGAACGTCTTGCTGGTTCAGCAACCTTTCCATCAGCCCAGCCAGCTACGACATTCTCCCTTCCTCTTTTATATTCAATCCTGAAATCATAGCCCATAAGCTTGCTCACCCATTTGTGTTGAGCTTCAATTCCAATTTTCTGCTCTAGCAAAAATTTCAGCGCTTGCTAGTCCGTTTTAATGATGAATGACTGCCACAAAAGGTAGGGTCGCCATTTCTGCACTGCTGTCACAATGGCCAGAAACTCTTTTTCATACGTAGAGAGTAATAGAGCTCTTCCCTTTAACATTTTACTCAAAAAAGCAATAGGTTGCCCTGTTTGCATAAGGACAGCACCTATTCCCTTCCCACTAGCATCACTTTCCACTATGAAAGGCTTTGAGAAATTTGGTAATGCCAAGACGGGTGGATTCGTCACTGCTTCCTTTAACTTCTTGAAGGCCAGCTCTGCTTCTTGAGTCCACACGAACCCATGTTTTTTCAACAGCTGAGTAAGTGGGGCTGCTAATAGCCCGTAATGTTTTATAAATTTTCTGTAGTACCCCGTCAACCCCAAGAACCCCCTTAAGGCTGTAGTTGTCTTTGGAATTGGCCAATCCAACATTGACAGAATCTTTGCTTGGTCTGCTTTCACACCTTGCTTAGAAATTATGTGACCCAAATAATCCACCTCTTCCATAGCAAACCGACACTTAGATTTTTTTGCATACAAACAATGCTGCCTCAGTATTTTTAAAACCTCTCTTAGGTGAATTTCATGCTCTTCTTAGGACTTACTATAGATCAATATATCGTCAAAAAAAACCAAAACAAATTTTCTCAAAAAGGGTTTGAATACATCATTCATTATCCCTTGGAACGTGGCCGGAGCATTAGTGAGGCCGAAAGGCATCACCAAAAACTCGTAGTGACCTTCATGAGTACGAAAAGCCATTTTAGGAATGTCACTAGGCACTACTCTCACTTGGTGATAGCCTGACAGTAGGTCAAGCTTAGAGAAGATCACCACTCCAAAGAGTTCATCCAGCAATTCATCTATCACTAGTATAGGAAACTTTGCCTTTACCGTTTCCTTATTAAGTGCCTTATAATCCACACAAAGCCGCCAACTGCCATCGGCGTTATGGACCAGCAAAATAGGGGCAGAAAAAGGACTAGAGCTAGACCTAATTACTCCAGATGTCAACAACTCAGCCACCATTTTTTCAATTTCTGTTTTCCGGTAATACGGGTATCGATATGGTGCAATTGCCACTGGTTGAGTGCCCTCCTTAAGGACTATTTGGTGGTCATGGGAACAGGGTGGGGGTAACCCTTGGGGTTCATCAAAGACCTTTTTAAACTCTTCTAACACCTTTGAAAATGTTTCAGCCACCTTCCCATCCCCATGTTCTACTTCCTCAACCCCCATAATCTGTAAGAGAATCCCCTTCCCTTTTGCCATAGTGGCCTTGCAAACCCTTTCACTATCCTTTACAATTGAAGGGTTTAGTTTCAGCCCCTTCAATTCAATTGCCTTTCCCTCCAACCAAAAACTCATCAGTAACTTAGCAAAGTCCCAAGTTATAGGACCCAAAGTTTCCAACCACTGAACTCCTAACACAATGTCACAACCCGCAAGATCTAATAAATGAAGAGGGAGTTGTAGCAAGTTACCTTGTACCTTCAACTGCACCGTTCTACACAACCCATCGCTGCTTAGACCTTGTCCATTAGCTACCCAGACCTTTAGATTTACGGAGTAATCCACTGGAAGTTGTAATTTGGAAACCAAAGTTGAATCTATGAAGTTGTGTGAGCTGCCCGAGTCCACAAGGATCACCACTTGTTTCCCCTGGATACTTCCCATCAATCTCATAGTTCTTACAGTAGGAGTACCAGCTATGGCAGCCAAAGAAATCTCCAGTTCTTCCTTGTTGCTGGTTGGGGTTGCTGAATTTTCCAGCGTAGGTTCTTCTTCAATTTCATCCACCTGCAGTGTTTCTTCTTCTTCACAAAATTCCTCACTCACATCCAAGAAATAAATTCGAGGGATTTTACATTTATGTAACGGATTCCACTTCTCATCACAATTAAAACATAAGCCCTTGCGATGCTTGTCATTGATTTGCTCGGAAAAAATTGGTTTAGCACTCCCCATAGGTCTCTTCCACTTGTTGTCATAGTCACTAGAAAAGGAACCAGCAGAATAATTCCCTCCTCCCATGGGAGTAGGCCTATCCCCCACAGATTTAGCAACCTTTCGTATACTTGGGAGGTATTCCTCTTGCATCTTTGCCAACCCATACGCTGCATTTAAATTCATCGGGTTCAACATCTGGACCGGAATGCAGATTTCATCCTTCAACCCGCTGAGGAAACAACTCAGCTTATGGATATCCGCTAGTCCCCTTAAGCGGTTGGCTAATGTTTCAAACTGCGCCATATAACCAGTCACTGAGTTGGTTTGCTTGAGCCTTGTTAAAGCTTCCATGGGGTCGTCATACGCTGTAGGACCAAAACAAAGGAGTAAGGATCTAGCAAAGGCATCCCAATCTTGGAATAAGACTGCAGCTGCTGCATTTTCGAACCACACAAGAGCGTCTCCTTCTATGTGATAAGAGGCCATCAACAATCGGTGGGGTAGTGGTGTTTGGTGGAAATCAAAGTAATGGTTGGCCTTGAAAAGCCATGCAGCAGGGTTAACACCTTGAAAATAAGGAAAATCAAGCTTGACCCTCCTGGTGTTGAACCGTCTATGATCTTGATTGTCATGGTCTTGAGGAATTTCATGGTTGAGGGGAGGTAGAGGGGGGTTTTGATTGTTTGGTTGGGCAAAAAAAGTGCGTAACATGTCTTTAATTTCTTGTACATCTACTTTCACTGTGGCCACATCAACTTTCAAAACACTGACATCTGATTTTAATTCCAGGATTTCTTGTTGATGATGTTCAACTTGATGCTGTAAATTTTCATGCTGCTGGTCATGCTTAGATCTGGTGTTGTCTGCCATGGAAGATGGTTCTGTTTGGATAGTGTTTGGTTTGGATAGTGTTGTTTGGATAGTGTTTGGTGATTACTGGTTGTGTATAGTGCTGTTTGGATAGTGTTTGGCCGTGAAAATATGTAATGAAGGTCAATGAGTATATGGTTCTGTATAGATGACTGCAGGCTGATCGTATATGTATGTACGGTGCTTGTAATGGCTGGGTAATGCAATGACTATGGAAATGAGTGGGCTGTTTGGATGAACTGGGTAGGATCGGTGTCTCTTAATACCACTTGTAAGGATTCCCTTATTTTTTCCAGATTATATAGTAGATGCTAGTAACAGAATATTATGATGATGATAGACTATTGCTGAAAATACCTCAAATCTTCATACGCCTTGGGGTATTCGAGGTCCCCAATTCCTCCATAGAAGTATCCAGCTACAAGATGAAAGCTCCAGAATCCTTACCACTCATTCCGGCGTGATACTTAACAGATTCAAAGGAAATTACATGCAAGTCCCTCCTAACTAACTTCCAGAATTAATGCCAAAGTCCACCGTTTTATACTAAATGGTTTATTACATTTAAACCCTCCCAACTACTTAAGCTACGTTGTTTCCCTCAATTACTGAACTGATGTCGTTTGGTCCTTGATGCTTGCTGAAACTGCACCGTTTGGTGCATCTGCTAGAGACATACTCAAGCCCGAACTCCCTCTTCATTTCGCAATCTGCCCTGAAGTCTTCTTGCTCTTGAAACCTAACTCTTTTATCTTCATCTTCTAGGTCTCCACCAATCAGCATCATAACATACATCTGTTTATAAAGTACTTTCCTCAATTTCAGTTTTTTCTTTTTGAAGATGGAAACAAGAATAAACAAAAACACCAATCGAAAGAATAAGTTCAATTGGAAATTTAATATTTGACAATTATTATCTTTATTTATAACTATTCTTTACTTGAGCTTTTCCAATATCGATCTCTACCCCAAATTTGAAATTTTGAACCTTTTAGATTTATGTTAATGATGGATGTTGTTAGAGTGTTTATGTATGCAAATGAGTAATGAAACACATTTGGAGAATTTTGTAAAAAAGACAGTGATTCTCCCTCTACATTTTGAAAACTCTTTGTATTTTGCCTAGAATCTCTCTCTCTCTCTCTCTCTCTCTCTCTCTCTCTCTTCAGTTTCCCTTTTACTTCATCTAAAAACTAATACTTGGATTATTTTCTATTAGGTTTTTTTTGTAACCCATGACTTACCCTAGATACTTTGTGCATGTTTCCTCCCATTATTCATGTTCTTGTATGCGCACATACACTCACACACAAACACACATTCTATGTCGCATGCACTCAACCACCACCACCACCTTATGTTGTCGCACGCGTGTACAATAGCGATAGCAGCCTTGAGAATCCTTAAACACTTTGATGATATGAAACCTAGTTTATTTTAATGAAGATGTGCAGCACAAGAGTGTGTGTGTGAGGCTACCGCTGATTTGTTAATATGCTTAGGAAGCTACAAGGGTTAGGGTTTCACTTATGTAGAAAATGGTTTAGAGTTTTTAGACCTAAAGGAGAGGGCATAAGGGATGTTGGTATAATCCTGACAGCCCCTTAATACGAATCTTAGGCTCCATTTAGATGCTAAGAGTAAGTCAAATCATCTATGAATAGTAGTGAAATAATTTGTGAATAGTAATAAAACAATAGTAAATAGCAGTGAATAGTTTGTGAATAGTTATGAAATAGTCTGAGAATAGTTGTGTTCTCAAATAAACCCTTAAGTGATTGAATATCGGGTTTCTAAGCTAGTTGCAGATCTCTTAATTCTAGAAATTTCCATGTGAGTTGTGCATAGGAAGATCTCTTATTCTTGGTATAATGGTTCTGAATTTATTGCTAGAGCTTTTAATGCTGGCTAAATAACTATATTAAGAGTCAACTTCATTTCTAATCAGTCCTAGAATCTTGGTAGCCTTATCCCTAATAAGAATAAAATATTGCCTAACGCATTCAAGAAATTCAAAATCCTACTACCCAACAGATTTGGAAACTCCCCAGGTCATATTTCTAGCAATAAGTCACATAATACCTTTCTTATTCAAGTAAAGAAAGTGTGAAAGCTTATGACTATTAGAAGTCCTATAAATATGTACACAATCTAACTTTCGAGTTGGAGGAGACATCATTCCATAAATATGAGTCAAATATTCCAAGTTAACTTGGGCACCTAGCTAGTGCCACAAGTTGTCCAGTGTGCTAGACAGTAAGCCCACTAGCCAATACACTCACTATTATGCATAATTAAAAATTCAAGCATGTATCAAATCCAACAATAGCAATATGTAAAAATTTAGTCATTGTTATAAACTTATTTATATGATCATCTTTAGCCACCATCTTTAGCCATCAATTAAGACCATTTAGCCATCAATTAAGACCAAACTTTAGCCATCAATTAAAACCATTGAGCCATCAATTAAGACCTATTTTTAGCCATCAATTAAGACTTAAGTTATACCTAAACTCATTTGTACTCCTATATATATGAGTATCATTCACTTGTATATGATCAAGTTTTGCATTGAATAACAACTCTTTCTCTTGCAATATCCTCTTTCTCTTGCAATATCATTTCTCTTTTAGTTTTATAACACGTTATCAGCACAAAAATTCTGACGATTTTGAAACTAGTAATATTCTACTTCAAGTAAGTTTTTCAATATATTATTTGTAGTTCCCAAAATGAATATGAAATGTTACATTACTTATTATTACTTGATGAAACTCTATGTTTATTCTCATGATTTTGTGAATGTATTTCTTATTTATAATACAAACATACTTATGTTTCCTGATTTATATATGTAGAAAATGTCAAATCTTACAAAATTGAAATTCGTTGCTCTTGACTTTTTTGGAAAAAAATTATTTATCTTGGATCATTGATGCTGAAATCCATCGGGATGCGATGAACCTGGGAGATACAATTAAAGAAGGAAATCAAGGGTCCCGGCAGGACCGCGCTAAGGCAATGATTTTCCTTCGATACCATCTTCATGAAGAATTAAAAACTGAGTATCTCACGGTGAAAGATCTCCTTATTTTGTGGAATGATTTAAGGGAGAGATATGAGCACCAGAAAACTGTAATCCTCCCAAAAGCTCATCATGATTAGATGCACCTGAGGTTGCAATATTTCAAGAGTGTTAGTGAGTATAACTCTATACTCTTTAAAATTAGCTTACTATTGAAATTATGTGGTGAAAAAGTCACTGATGATGATTTATTAGAGAATACATATATTACTTTTCATGCATCGAATGTGCTCCTGCAGCAGCAGTATCGAGAGAGAAAGTTCAAAAAATATTCTAAACTTATATCTTGTCTTCTAGTGGCTGAGCAAAATAATGAGCTTTTGTTAAGAAATTATCAATCACGTCCTACTGGTTCTATATCATTCCTTGAAGTGAATGGTACTATATTTACACCATTCCTAGAAGCGAATGATGCATCTTTTCAAAGAAACCGAAGGTGTGGACGTGGTAGGAAAAACTATAGAAGTGGAGATCCTAGAAGTGACCACATTAAAAGGGATAATAATAGATATACACTGTACCACCAGAAGTGGTTCAACTCAGAGAAGGGTAAAGGTCTTCAAAATAAATTTTTAAAGAAAGATGAATATGGATGCCGTAGATGTGGTATGACTAGACATTGGTCTCGTACCTATCGTACAGCTAAGCACTTTGTTGACTTATACCAAGTTTCTATAAAAGAAAAAACAAAAAAGTTTGAAACAAATTTTGCTGAACCATCAGATGCTTTAGTTTCTATAGATGGAGAAGATATTACAAGCCTTGATGTTTCTGATTTCTTTAAGGATTCTAGTGGTAGAGTTGATCATTTGATTGGTGATGGAAGTGTTCCTTTTTAATTAATGTATTTTCTTTATCTTATTGTAAAAAAAAATTTTTATTTTTTATATTTTGTAGTAATGAAAGTTTTATATATTTTGTAAAACCATGAGTCTTACTGATGAACTTTTTATCTTTGAGATGAATAATAAAGATATATGTGTGACTGACAGTGCTACAACTCACACAATTCTTAAGAATAAAAAATATTTTCAAAATCTAATATTGAGTAAAGTCTATGTTTATACAATATCTAGTTCATCGAATCTAATTGAAGGCTCCGAAAGAGTTTATATTGTGTTGCCTAATGGCACCAAATTTTGTATTGATGATGCTTTATTTTCTTCACAATCCAGAAGAAATTTATTGAGTTTTAAGGATATACGTCGTAATGGTTGTCATATTGAAACCACCAACAAAGACAATAAAGAGTATCTTCTCATTACTAAAATAATTTCGAGCCAGAAGCTCTTATTAGAAAAACTGACTGCTCTCTCATCTGGATTATATTATACAGAAATGATAACAATCGAATCACATGTGGTAATGCACCAGAAGTGCATTGACCCCAAAGTATTTATGACTTGGCATGATCACCTTGAACATCCGGGATCAATAATGATGAGACGAATAATTGATAATTCGTATGGGCATCCCCTAAAGAATCAGAAGAGTATCTACCCAATGAATATCTATAATCTGCATGTTCTTAGGGTAAATTGATTATCAAACCATCTATCTCAAATGTTGTTTTCGAATCTCCGTCATTTTTACAAAGGATTCATGGGGATATATGTGGGCCTATTCAACCATCAAGTGGACCGTTCATATACTTTATAGTTTTAATTGATGCATCAAGTCAATGGTCACATGTTTGTCTACTTTCCACTAGCAATATTGCACTTGCTAAACTTCTTGTCCAAATAATTAAACTACGAGCACAATTCCCTAACTATCCAATTAAAACTATTCGATTGGATAATGCAGGTAAATTTACATCTCAAGTTTTTGATAACTATTGCATGTCAATAGGAATAGATGTTAAACATCTAGTTGTCCACACACACACTCAAAATGGTTTAGCTGAATCATTAATTAAAAGGTTTCAGCTAATCGATAGACCTTTACTTATGAAATCAAAATTTCATATTTTTGCCTGGGGACATGCTATACTTCATGCAAAATCGTTGATTCAAGTTAGGCCATCAGCACATCACAAATATTCTCCATTACAGCTTGCATTTGGTCAACAACCAAATATTTCTCATCTTCGTATTTTTGGATGTACGGTATATGTTCCAATTGCACCTCCACAACGTACAAAGATGGGTCCTCAACGTAGACTTAGGATATATGTTGGGTTTGATTCTCCATCTAATATTAGATACCTTGAGCCTCTTACAGGGGATATGTTTAAGGAACGTTTTGAGAATTGTCATTTTGACGAATCCATTTTTCCAACATTGGGTAATGAGAAGTTAGTGCCTGAAGCACGAGAGGAAATTACTTGGGAAAATAAAGCTCTTTCCCAATTTGATCCTCGTACAAATGAATGTAAACTATAGGTTCAAAAGATTATTCATATGCAAAGTATTGTAAATCAATTACCGGATCTAATCACTAGCACTAAAGGTGTGGTAAAATCATATATTCCTGCTGTTAATGTTCCAGTAAGAATTGCAGTCCCTGAAGGACAAGTTGCCAAAACAGCAATAGGTGAGTCTAAGATACACCTGAAGCATGGACGACCTATTGGTGCAAAGGAAAAAATTCCTCAGAAGAGAAAAATACAAAATGAATTTGGTACTCCTGGAGAGTCCATACCCACAACACAGGCCATAAGAGTAATTGATGTTCCTGAAGAGACTAAATCTCTTGAAAAAGAACCTCCTGAAGAGGTATTTAATGAAATGTCTTCCCTTGAAGAGGGACACGTACCTGAAAATAACGAGATCTCGATACATTTCATGAGTATTGGAGAAATTTTGGATAGAAATAAAACTATTGTCGACAACATATTTTCATATAAAATGGCCCTTGACATTACCAGAAGTAATGAAAAAATTGAGCCAAGAACTATCGAAGAATGTTGACGTAGAAATAACTGGTCAAAATGGAAATCATCTATTGAAGCTGAATTAAACTCGCTAGCCAAGCAAGAGGTCTTTGGACCAATTGTACAAACACCAAATGGTGTAATGTCTGTTGGATATAAATAGGTATTTATACGTAAGCGTAATAAGAGCAATGAAATTGTGCGATATAAAGCACGACTTGTTGCACAAGGTTTCCTGCAGAAACCAGGGATTGATTATGATGAAACATACTCTCCTGTTATGGATGCAATCACATTCAGATTTTTGATTAGTTTGGTAGTTACAAAAAGATTGGATATGCAGTTAATGGATCTGGTTACTGTATATTTATATGGATCATTGGATCATGACATATATATGAAAATCCCTGAAGGATATAAAATGCTTGAAACTTCTAATCTGAGTACATCCAAAAATATGTATTCTATTAAATTTCAAAGATCTTTATATGGGTTAAAGCAATCCGGACGCATGTGGTATAAACACCTTAGCGAATATCTATTGAAAGAAGGATTTGAGAATAATCCAATATGCCCATGTGTTTTTATTAAGAAATCAGACTCCGGATTTGTTATTATTACGATTTATGTTGATGATCTAAATCTTTTTAGAACTCCTGAAGAGATCAAAAGAACCGCTACATATTTAAAGAATGAATTTGAAATGAAAGACCTTGGCAAAACGAAATTTTGTCTCGGCCTGGAGCTCGAACATTTGCAAAATGGAATTCTCATTCATCAGTCAAATTATACAGAGAAAGACTTGAAGTACTTTTACATGGACAAAGCTCATCCCCTGAGTATTCTAATGGTTGTTCGATCACTTGATGTGCAGAAATATCCATTTCGTCCTTGTGAAGACGAT
The DNA here is from genome assembly GCA_011037825.1 of Carya cathayensis. Classification (NCBI taxonomy): domain Eukaryota; kingdom Viridiplantae; phylum Streptophyta; class Magnoliopsida; order Fagales; family Juglandaceae; genus Carya; species Carya cathayensis. The sequence goes on from QGSO01000172.1 coordinate 1,076,981, forward strand.
AAAGAAATTCTTTGTCCTGAAATACCTTATCTCAGTGCAATTGGAGCCCTAATGTATCTTGCAAATTGCACTCAGCCTGATATTGCATTTTTAGTTAATTTACTGGCAAGATATAGCTCTGCACCAACTCGAAGACATTGGAATGACATTAAACATGTCCTTCGATACCCCCGAGGTACAGTTGATATGGGATTATTTTATCAACATGGCTCAAGTCCACAATTAGTTGGATATGCGGATGCAGGTTATCTTTCAGATTCACACAGAGGTAGATCTCAAACTGGATATGTATTTACTTATGAAAATTCTACTATATCATGGAGATCTATCAAACAAACACTATATGCTACCTCTTCTAATCACTCATAGATCATTGCAATTCATGAGGCAAGTCGAAAATGTATTTGGCTAAGATTAGTGACTCAACATATTCAAGAAAAATGTGGTCTTCCAGTGATTAATGATAGTCCAACAATTTTTGATGGGCCCCAAGGCGGACCAAGTCTCAAGGATCAATTATAAGAATAAGAGCCACGAAGATCAAGGGAGCAATGCAAGAATTGGTGCAATCCAATTGGGATGAAGCTAGCAAGAGCCCAACACTCATGATGGGCTTGAAAGAAGGAGAATCAATTTGGATCCACTTGATCAAATCTATGGAAGACACGACTTTTGTTATTGAAGTCCATAGATTTATTTATTTAATTAAAAGGGCTTATTTTAGTAGTCATAGGAATTAATCTAGAATAATTAGGCTTGGAGGATATCCAGCCCACACATCTTATTTCTATTGAACTAGGGTTTTTGTGAAGGCCTTGTATTTTGGCCAATGGCTTATTTGGCAAGTTATTATTCTACAAACTAGGGTTTTAGAAGTTACTGTAGCGCGGCGTACGACACTGTTCACGCTACAGTACCCGAGGCGCTTCCATTAGGGTTTTTGGAGGTTGTCTATTTAAACAACTTATAGCCTCATTTGAGAGGCAGAATATATGGAATTTCTTTGAGAGTTTGAGTTATCTCCTCTTGTTCTTCTTGAACTTTTGAACTTATCAAAGGTAAATCAAAACCTTTGTGGCGTTCCTCCTTTGTAATTTGGGTTCTTGAGACGGATTCTTCAACGGGTCTAGATTTTAATATAATCTAGGTTCTTGGAACGGGTTCTCATCGGGTCTAAATTCTCCATCCATAGATCTGAGTTTGGCTTTCTTGGGGTTGTTTTTCCAGTATTGTTGTTGGGTCTCAAAGCAAATCGATTGGGGTTCACATCATTTGGTATCAGAGCAAGGTTTCCAATCAGGTGTAATTCTATCTTTTATTTATTGCATCTTTATTTCTAAGGCTTCATTGTTCTAAGGTTGCAATAAAAAAAAAAATGCAGAATTCGTTTCTTAGGGCTGCCAGATTACTCTATCTTTTTGGTTTCATGTTCATCAACATTGGGTGGCTAAATTGCTTGTTTGAGGGTTGCCAAAATTTGCACCATCTATAGAGTTGGGAATTTCTGGGGTTTCTTGCATCTCTAAGTTTGTCAATTGCTTGGAGTGCCGTTTCATTGATTCTTTTCTATTTCCTTGTCAATTTTTATGTGTTTGAATTCAATTGTTTGATTATCACAATTGAATATTTCTGTTTGTGGTTGAATTGTTGAGGAAAGGAAAAGAAAATAAAATTCCAAAAAAAAAATTCCAAAAAAAAAAAAAAAAGAGAGAGAGATGGATTTTGTGTAGTTGTTTGGAATACTTTGCCATATAAAATTGAGTGCTTTGTCATTGATTGATCCTTATCTTTAAAGGGGCTGAATACATCATTCTAGTTGGTACCTTATTTCGTAATTACTCTTTCCAGTGTATAAATTCATTGAGTCTCGTGTCATTTTATTCATTCCATGTTTTTTCTCTTGTTCTTGTTTCTTGGACCTAATTACTAGTTGGGAGAAAACAAGGTTGTATTTTCTTGATTGAGTTCAATTAGTTCTTAAAAGAACTTGAGTGGGAAAACTCTTGAGGTAAAAGGCAAGAGAGTGTGAGATCATTATCCTGAAAAAAAAAAAGTCAATTAAGAGTGAAACACGAGTGGAGTGCCATTATTCGAGTGTAAACACGTAAGGGAGCGTGTGAGGTCTTTTTTTCCACTAACATTCTTTGTTGTGAAGAGCATATGATGTCTCATAAAAATGACTTATCACCAAAGCAGATCGTAGATAACTCATTCTTTGTGTTGCATTCCATGCAACAAAAGTTTGAAAGGTTAAATTTGAAATTGGGAGAAGTGAAGGATAGGATGGATCAACAAGGTGTAGTGATTAGAAATCTACAAAGTGGGAGAGATAGGAGACATGAGCCTAGTATTAAACATCAATATAAGAATGAGGAGTATGGTGAGTCTCTTGTTGTCAAGCGTGCTCTCAATACACAACGTAAGATGGATGATACAGAGCTGCAGAGAGAGAACATTTTTCATACTAGATGCCACATCAACAACAAGGTATGTAGTATGATCATTGATGGGGGAAGTTGTACTAATGTGGCTAGCACTACTTTAGTTGAGAAATTGAATTTACCTACCTTGAAACACCCTAGACCATACAAGTTGCAGTGGTTGAGTGATTGTGGGGAGGTTAGGGTAAATAAGCAAGTGCTTGTATCTTTTTCAATTAGAAAGTACAAAGATGTGGTGCTTTGTGATGTAGTGCCTATGCATGCTGGTCATATTTTGTTGGGGAGGCCATGGCAGTGTGATAGGAGAGTGATTTATGATGGGTTCAGGAACATGTACAATTTTGAAAAGGATGGAAAAATAATCAAANAGTATTAAACATCAGTGTAAGAATGAGGAGTATGGAAAGTCTCTTGTTGTCAAGCGTGCTCTCAATACACAAAGTAAGATGGATGATACAGAGCTGCAGAGAGAGAACATTTTTCATACTAGATGCCACATCAACAACAAGGTATGTAGTATGATCATTGATGGGGGAAGTTGTACTAATGTGGCTAGCACTACTTTAGTTGAGAAATTGAATTTACCTACCTTTAAACACCCTAGACCATACAAGTTGCAGTGGTTGAGTGATTGTGGGGAGGTTTGGGTAAATAAGCAAGTGCTTGTATCTTTTTCAATTAGAAAGTACAAAGATGTGGTGCTTTGTGATGTAGTGCCTATGCATGCTGGTCATATTTTGTTGGGGAGGCCATGGCAGTGTGATAGGAGAGTGATTTATGATGGGTTCAGGAACATGTACAATTTTGAAAAGGATGGAAAAATAATCAAACTTGCTCCTTTAACTCCAACACAGGTCCATGAGGACCAACTGAAAGTAAAAAGTGAGATTGATGATAAAAGAGAGAGTAAAAGTGAGGTTGAACGAAAAAGAAAGAGTGAGAGAGAGATTGAGGAAGAAAGAAATTGTGAAACCTCTAGAAAAAGAGAGAATGAGTTGAAAAATAATTGTGAGGTCGAGAGTTCAAAAAAAGATGTTGAAAAAGGGAGTGAAAGAAAAGAGAGTGAAAAGNCCACCCACGGCCAACCTTCACTTCCACTAGCTTCATAAACACCTCTATGCCATTCCCTATCAATCCCAAGTCTTGGTTTGTCCCCAATCAAAAGTGGGTATTTTACAACCCACGGCCACAATGTTTTTACACTGTTACGTTGCTTTCTCTTCGCCGTTTGCTGCTCGCCGATCCTTCGAAAATTATCATATAGCGCTGTAAGTATTTTCCAAACTTCATTTTAGATTTAAATATATTATTTCTTTTACAATAAATATTTATGACTGGTTGGTTATTCCGGACTGAGTCCGAGGAGTCGGGGGTCGGATGAATTTGAGGACGGAGTTGCTCGTTTATTTGTTATGGATGTTTGAGAATTGTTGGTTAATTGGTGTCGTATCATTTGCATTGCATTGTGCACGCATATGCATGTGTTAAATATTGAAAACTGGGTTTTCAAGCGAGAAATGTTTTATTGGTATATGTGAACGATTGGATTGATTGGTTTGAGTCAGAGGCACGTGTAGGGATGGTGGTAGAGTCCCGCCTGCGATTCCCGCCTACGGTGCACGCGGCGTAGGGATGGTGGTAAGCAAGGATGGTGGTAGAGTCCCGCCTGTGATTCCCGCCTACAGTGGACGCGTAAGGATGGTGGTGAGCAGGGATGGTGGTAGAATCCCGCCTGCGATTCCCGCCTACAGTGCTATGATGGTTTGGTTAACGGGCCATTGTCTGGGAAAATGGCGAGATTAGTTTTTGGGCTATTATCTGGGATAATGGCGAGGATATGTTTAAAGGATATATTTTGGACCAAATGGGATTTTGGCGTGCGTGGTAAAAATGTTGATTTTTAGGACATGTGCATTGGGCATCTTTTCATGCATATTGTAGAGTTTAATATATTTTTATCTTGTCGCGTTTGGAAGATTACTTACCTACGACACCATTTTTGGTACCGTAGATTTCGATGCAGAGATTGAGGAGGAAGAGGAGGCTGAGCCCGAGGAGGCGGCTCCGCTTGAGTATTGATGTGGAGATGCTTATCTATAGATATTATCTGTATTTGTTTTTATGATATGTATTTGGATTTGAGATAGTGTTGAACTTGTAATATTTTATTTACGTGTGTTTTAAACTGGTTTGTATTTAAACAAAGATTCTGGTACTAGTTATAAGACTTTATTATCCACTGCGTGGTTTTATTTTGTACACATGTTGCATGTACACACACTTGGCACTTGGCGATGGGATGTGTGACCCCTGTTGTCATCATCCCGACGTCTTGATTTCCACGTGTCTGTACGGGAGAGTTTTGGGCGTCACTACATCAAGTTAAATATTCATGCTATGCCTGAAGTAGGAGAAATATGTTAAAGAGAAAACCTTTATCAAGAGTTGAGTCAATATATGTAAGACTGTTCATCTGGGTTTCGGACAGGATATTCGGGTATACCCGGCCCGGAACCCGGATTGCAAACTCATGCCGGATTCCGGCCCAGGTATACACGAGTTAGAACTTGGGCCGGAACCCGGATATATCCGGGTTTTTTAAACCTGGAATCCGAGTTCTAGGCTGAAACCCGTTTTCTCTCTCTCTCTCTCTCTCTCTCTCTAACGAAGTCTTTATTATTAAAAAATTTTTAATTGTCATTTAAAAACTTATATTCTAAAGTCTTAAAAGCATTTTTTTTTTAAATCTAGAAGCCTATATTCTATTATAATTTTAAAACATTTTTGTATATAAAACAACTATTTATCTTTTCAACTAAATGCAACTAAAAAAAAAAAAAAGAAATTCAATATTTATCATATAAAATACGTGGAACACATAGTGCAACTCACTACTACATATATATTACATTTTTGATATTTTATACATTACATTACAAAACAATTACATTACAAAACATAAAATTACAACCTTTGTCATGATTGATGATCATCAGTTTAGGAAGAACTTCTGGACTACTTGGTGCCAGATCTCCTTCACTGCTCCCCTTGCACGTCGAGCTTCTATTACATGCCATGGCATCCCCTTGCACATTAATATATATAAAGCAAAACACATGGAAATCAGTTAAATAAATACTGCTTGTAACCCCCACAACAACCCACAAATTCCACAATGCAGCTAGCAATATCTGGACTAGACGAATATAAGAATGCTGTAAAAAACAATTGTCCAAAATGACAAGCCAACGAGCTCTAACAGCTAAAAGAAACCTCAAAACAATCACTAAACCAATGTGTCCCACATGCAACAGGGTAAAGATTTTTTTTATAGGTTATGTAGCTGGGTGATGATGATGGTCAATAGAACCAGCAAATTATCTTAATTCTTAATTAGTAAATATCATCTTATAAATAATCATAAATAAGGTATACAGGCTGCATACGAAAGTATTCTATTGATGGAAACTCTTGCCCTTAAAAATCTGCCTATTTCAGTCGCTCATATAGTCTACATGAGATAAACACTTAATTAGGCATAAGCCAGCCAAATATGAACACAAGCAAACATTTATTTAGGCATAAGCCAGCCAAATATAAGACGAGGGTACCAGTAAATCAATTTAAGCTTTTTTCATATAAAGAACAATTTAGGTACCAGTAAATCATACAAATGACATCTGAAGAGAGAGAAATGTTGAGCACCAAAGTACCTCGTAGAGTTGATCTGAGATGAGTGTTAGCCGATGAGCAAATGAGACTTTTGAATTACTGTCAGTAAATGTATCTATCATTGGACTCTCTCAAGCACATACCCCTGAGAACAATTTAATGGTTCAAAGACATTAAGGAGACAAAACAAAAACACCAGTTTTTCTAGGAACAACAGTTAAAGTCATATTCTCTTTTATTGAGAAAAAGGGTTGGATCATGTACTTTTAGATTAATCAATGGGACGCTTCCAACTTCGTTACCTGCAACACCATGAAACAATGTAGATTTTACCGACAGCAGCTTGACAGACTTGAATTGATCAATTTATGGGAAGTTTTGGTTCTCATTAACTTGTAATGTCCTAGTTTGAAAGTTAAAGGGCCTGCAAAATAGTGGGGTACTGGTCTTTATGAAGGAAATATTGGTCAATCACACATATAAGATATATGTGACAACTCTAAGAGGGTCTACAAGGAAGCTTGAATCCTTTAATAAATTTGGAGAAACCTTTCCAGCTCTTCAATTTATTAGTTGGCAATATACAGGATTTTAGAAAAGAATACCCTCTGAAGATTTTGAATGGAGACTAGAACCTAATATATGCCAGCAAAGTCCAAGCTCTTTCCGATACAGTGCATGTTCAGATTAAAAAATTAATGCAAGTCAATGAAGCTTTCTAAATTTGAAAGATATAAAATGAATCTTATAAAATATGTCTGAGCCAAAAACATTATAGAAGCTTCACACATTATGGACCAGTATTGTGACAGCATAGCTCTCTCCCTCTCTCTCTCTCTCTCTCTACTTATTTACCTTTTCTTTTGACTTATTTCCTTATTTTATTTTATTTTTTAAATCAGTCATGTAAATCTCTGTAAACAATTCCCAGAAAGACAATAAAAGTGGAAGGAAATGGAATGTGACCCAGTGACTGCCATTAATTACTACAAAATATGGCTAAACTAAACCCTCCCCCAAAAATGATCATAAAGAGTAACGTACCACTCTCAAAGACAAAGCTGTCGAGACCAGAGCAACCTGGGGCTCCACCGACCCAAATCAGGACTGGGTCTCTGCAAGGATTCCTTTGGGACTCAACAAAGTAGAAAAAGAGCTGCGCCGTCTCATTTTCCCCTACACCAATATATCTCCATGCACAGAAGTCCAACATGTGTGTGTGTATATATATACATATATATATATATATAAATTATGGTAAAAAATATTACATAACTTCTCCCCAAATCGCATTTTCTTGTTTTATTCTGAATGTTAACATTGATGAACCATATGAGATATCGTAGAAGAATCTCGACCATTTTCTTGTCTCGGTGTGTTCACTTGGATTAGTACTTATCATAATGATTCATCTAGGTTTTATTTTTATTTTTGAATTTCTGACAATATAATCTTTGGATTCTTAACTTTTATACCAAATAACCAGAGAATGTAACAATATCTTTTTTTATCTACAAAGCAACGTATTAGCATGTGCTAAAAATGAAAAAATTCTGTGGATGCTTTCTCTGTCCTACAGAACACAATCTCTTCCCTTTCGATTGGATTTTTTTCACAAAAAGAAAACATGAGACAATAAATCCAGTCTTTCTCTATAATTTCAAATATTGTGTTATATTTTCATTGTCACTTCAAGAGTACACCCTTCCACTGTGGTCAGACAAATACTTCTCAAAAGTTGTCTTGTTAAGACAACTTTAGGTTGACAGACTACTTGTTGGAGGACATCTTCATTTATGGCTAAAAACTGCCATTGACCAATGCTCCATGAACAAACACACACAAGAATCAAAATATAATAGAAGAGTGGAACAAGCAGGGGAATCAATGGTCAACCACTTCATTGGATAATCAACTAGATCACCATAACTAAGTGAAATAAATTGTAATGACCTAAGGAAGGCCCAATGCTACCAAATCGAACTCTGGGAATCAATCAAACTTAGAAACAACCATTAAAGTTAATGTTATTAATATCTAAAACATTCCCGTAGTGCCACAACTAAAAATAAAAAGGCAAATAGAAATGTTAAACGCCCTAAACAAATTTACAATACGTATCCCCTAACAGCAAATTAAACAAGCTAATCGAAAACCGCCTGAAACAAAGAAACCCAGTTAGCAAAATAGTAAAAAGAAACCGTAACCAATTAAGAAATTATAAAAAAACTAACACCATATCAGACATGCACGACAACCACCCCAACAGAGAAGCTGTTACCCCAATACCGAATCAAACAAGATGGAACGCATTTTTATTATAGCAAATCCATTAAGCAAGAACCAAGAAAAAGACAAGGGAGCCCAAAATCAACAATTAGAGAACACAATAGAGGGAAGAAAGAAAACATACCCAAACGGACAAAAGGAGATGAACGATGAGCCGTGCGATCAAATCGGGTTCCAGAAAAAATAAAAGCGCTAGCTCAGCTCCTGAGAGAGAGAGAGAGAGAGAGAGAGAGAGAGGAAACTGAGGGAGGGAGGCACTTCGCCTCTTCGCATCGCAGAGAAGAGAGTAGGAGAGATCGATCTGATGGGGCGGGGGGGCTGGGTTAGAATTAGGGTTTTTTTTTTTTACTTTATAAACCACGGGTACCGGGTTTTAAAATCCGGTACCCGGACCGGATTAATCCGGTTTTCTAAATCTGGATACCGCCCCGGATTTGACCCGGATAAAATCTGGCCCGGATGAACAGCCCTATGCATAATTAAAAATTCAAACATGTATCAAATCCAACAATAGCAATATGTAAAAATTTAATCATTGTTATAAACTTATTTATATGATCATCTTTAGCCACCATTTTTAGCCATCAATTAAGACCAAACTTTAGCCATCAATTAAAACCATTGAGCCATCAATTAAGATCTATTTTTAGCCATCAATTAAGACTTAAGTTATACCTAAACTCCTTTGTACTCCTATATATATGAATATCATTCACTTGTATATGATCAAGTTTTGCATTGAATAACAACTCTTTCTCTTGCAATATCCTCTTTCTCTTGCAATATCATTTCTCTTTTAGTTTTATAACACGTTATCAGCACGAAAGTTCTGACGATTTTGAAGCTAGTAATATTCTACTTCAAGTAAGTTTTTCAATATATTATTTGTAGTTCCCAAAATGAATATGAAATGTTACATTACTTATTATTACTTGATGAAACTCTATGTTTATTCTCATAATTTTGTGAATGTATTTCTTATTTATAATATAAACATACTTATGTTGCTTATTTATATATGTAGAAAATGTCAAATCTTACAAAATTGGAATTCGTTGTTCTTAACATTTCTGGAAAAAAATTATTTATCTTGGATCATTGATGCTGAGATCCATCGGAATGCGATGAATCTGGGAGATACAATTAAAGAAGGAAATCAAGGATCCCGGCAGGACCGCGCTAAGGCAATGATTTTCCTTCGACACCATCTTCATGAAGAATTAAAAACTGAGTATCTTACGGTGAAAGATCCCTTTATTTTGTGGAATAATTTAAGGGAGAGATATGAGCACCAGAAAACTGTAATCCTCCCAAAAGCTCATCATGATTAGATGCACCTGAGGTTGCAAGACTTCAAGAGTATTAGTGAGTATAACTCTACACTATTTAAAATTAGCTCACTATTGAAATTATGTAGTGAAAAAGTCACTGATGATGATTTATTAGAGAAGACATATATTACTTTTCATGCATCGAATGTGCTCCTAAGCAGCAGTATCGAGAGCGAAAGTTCAAAAAATATTCTGAACTTATATCTTGTCTTCTAGTGGCTGAGCAAAATAATGAGCTTTTGTTAAGAAATTATCAATCATGTCCTACTGGTTCTATATCATTCCTTGAAGTGAATGGTACTAGATTTACACCATTCCCAGAAGCGAATGATGTATCTTTTCAAAGAAACCGAAGGTGTGGACATGGTAGGAGAAACTATAGAAGTGGAGATCCTAGAAGTGACCACATTAAAAGGGATAATAATAGATATACACTATACCACCAGAAGTGGTTCAACTCAAAGAAGGGTAAAGGTCTTCAAAATAAATTTTTAAAGAAAGATGAATATGGATGCCATAGATGTAGTATGACTAGACATTGGTCTCGTACCTATCATACAACTAAGCACTTGGTTGACTTATACCAAGTTTCTATAAAAAAAAAAACAAAAAAGTTTAAAACAAATTTTTCTGAACCATCAGATACTTTAGTTTCTATAGATGGAGAAGATATTACAAGCCTTAATGTTTCTGATTTCTTTGAGAATTCTAGTGGTAGAGTTGATCATTTGATTGGTGATGGAAGTGTTCATTTTTAATTAATGTATTTTCTTTATCTTATTGTAAAAAAAAATTATATTTTTTATATTTTGTAGTAATGAAAGTTTTATATATTTTGTAGAATCATGAGTCTTACTGATGAACCTTTTATCTCTGAGATGAATAATAAAGATGTATGTCTGGCTGGCAGTGTTACAACTCACACAATTCTTAAGAATAAAAAATATTTTCAAAAGCTAATATTGAGTAAAGTCTACGTTTATACCATATCTAGTTCATCGAATCTAATTGAAGGCTCCGAAAGAGTTTATATTGTGTTGCCTAATGCCACCAAATTTTGTATTAATGATGCTTTATTTTCTTCACAATCCAAAAGAAATTTATTGAGTTTTAAGGATATACGTCGTAATGGTTGTCATATTGAAACCACCAACGAAGACAATAAAGAGTATCTTCTCATTACTAAAATAATTTCGAGCCAGAAGCTCTTATTAGAAAAACTGTCTGCTCTCTCATCTGGATTGTATTATATAGAAATGAGAACAATCGAATCACATGTGGTAATGCACCAGAAGTGCATTGACCCCAAAGTATTTATGAATTGGCATGATCGCCTTGAATATCCGGGATCAATAATGATGAGACGAATAATTGATAATTCGTATGGGCATCTCCTAAAGAATCAGAAGATTATCTTATCCAAAGAATATCTATACTCTGCATGTTCTTAGGGTAAATTGATTATCACACAATCTATCTCAAATGTTGTTTTTGAATCTCCGTCATTTTTACAAAGGATTCATAGGGATATATGTGGGCCTATTCAACCATCAAGTGGACCATTTAGATATTTTATAGTTTTAATTGATGCATCAAGTCAATGGTCACATGTTTATCTACTTTCCACTAGAAATATTGCACTTGCTAAACTTCTTGTCCAAATAATTAAACTACAAGTACAATTCCCTGACTATCCAATTAAAACTATTCGATTGGATAATGCAGGTAAATTTACATCTCAAGTTTTTGATAACTATTGCATATCAATAGGAATAGATGTTAAACATCTAGTTGCCCACACACACACTCAAAATGGTTTAGCTGAATCATTAATTAAAAGGTTTCAGCTAATCGCTAGACCTTTACTTATGAAATCAAAACTTCATATTTCTGCCTGGGGACATGCTATACTTCATGCAGAATCGTTGATTCGAGTTAGACCATCAGCACATCACAAATATTCTCCATTACAGCTTGCATTTGGTTAACAACCAAATATTTCTCATCTTCGTATTTTTGGATGTACAGTATATGTTCCAATTGCACCTCCACAACGTACAAAGATGGGTCATCAACGTAGACTTGGGATATATGTTGGGTTTGATTCTCCATCTAATATTAGATACCTTGAGCCTCTTATAGGGGATATGTTTAAGGCACGTTTTGAGAATTGTCATTTTGACGAATCCATTTTTCCAACATTGGGTAAGGAGAAGTTAGTGCCTGAAGCACGAGAGGAAATTACTTGGGAAAATAAAGCTCTTTCCCAATTTGATCCTCGTACAAATGAATGTAAAATATAGGTTCAAAAGATTATTCATTTACAAAGTATTGTAAATCAATTACCGGATGAATTTACTAACACTAAAGGTGTGGTAAAATCATATATTATTGCTGTTAATGTTCCAGTAAGGATTGCAGTCCCTGAAGGATAAGTTGCCAAAACAGCAATAGATGAGTCTAAGATACACCTGAAGCATGGACGACTTGTTGGTGCAAATGACAAAATTCCTCAGAAGAGAAAATACAAAATGAATTTGGTACTCTTGGAGAGTCCATACCCACAACACAGGCCATAAGAGTAATTGATGCTCCTGAAGAGACTAAATCTCCTGAAAAAGAATCTCCTGAAAAGGTATTTAATGAAATGTCTTCCCTTGAAGAGGTACACGTACCTGAAAATAACGAAATCTCGATACATTTCATGAGTATTGAAGAAATTTTGGATAGAAATAAAACTGTTGTCGACAACATATTTTCATATAAAATGGCCCTTGACATTACCAAAAGTAATGAAAAAATTGAGCCAAGAACTGTCGAAAAATGTCGACGTAGAAATGACTGGCCAAAATGGAAATCACCTATTGAAGTTGAATTAAACTCGCTAGCCAAGCGAGAGGTCTTTGGACCAATTGTACAAACACCAAAGGGTGTAATGTCTGTTGGATATAAATAGGTATTTATACGTAAGCGTAATAAGAGCAGTGAAATTGTGCGATATAAAGCACGACTTGTTGCACAAGGTTTCCTGCAGAAACCAGGGATTGATTATGATGAAACATACTCTCCTGTTATGGATGCAATCACATTCAGATTTTTGATTAGTTTGGTAATTACAAAAATATTGGATATGCAGTTGATGGATCTGGTCACTGTATATTTATATGGATCATTGGATCATGACATATATATGAAAATCCCTGAATGATATAAAATGCCTGAAACTTCTAATCTGAGTACATCCAGAAATATGTATTCTATTAAACTTCAAAGATCTTTATATGGGTTAAAGCAATTCGGACGCATGTGGTATAAACGCCTTAGCGAATATCTATTAAAAGAAGGATTTGAGAATAATCCAATATGCCCATGTGTTTTTATTAAGAAATCAAACTCTGGATTTGTTATTATTACGATTTATATTGATGATCTAAATCTTTTTAGAACTCCTGAAGAGATCAGAAGAACCGCTACATATTTAAATAATGAATTTGAAATGAAAGACCTTGGCAAAACAAAATTTTGTCTCGGCCTACAGCTCGAATATTTGCAAAATGGAATTCTCATTCATCAATCAAATTATACAGAGAAAGTCTTGAAGCACTTTTACATGGACAAAGCTCATCCCCTGAGTATTCTAATGGTTGTTCGATCACTTGATATGTAGAAATATCTATTTCGTCCTTGTGAAGACGATAAAAAAATTCTTGGTCCTGAAATACCTTATCTCAGTGCAATTGGAGCCTTGATGTATCTTGCAAATTGCACTCAGCTTGATATTGCATTTTCAGTTAATTTACTTGCAAGATATAGCTCTGCACCAACTCGAAGACATTGGAATGACATTAAACATGTCCTTCGATACCCCCGAGGTACGGTTGATATGAGATTATTTTATCAACATGGATCAAGTCCACAATTAGTTGGATATGCGGATGCAGATTATTTTTCAGATTCACACAGAGGTAGATCTCAAACTGGATATGTATTTACTTATGGAAATTCTGCTATATCATGGAAATCTGTCAAGCAAATACTATATGCTACCTCTTCTAATCACTCAGAGATCATTGCAATTCATGAGGCAAGTCGAGAATGTATTTGGCTAAGATTAGTGATTCAACATATTCAAGAAAAGTGTGGTCTTCCAATGATTAATGATAGTCCAACAATTTTATGTGAAAATAATGCTGCTTGTTTTACTCAAATTAGAGGAGGATATATCAAAGGTGATAGAATCAAACATATTTCACCTAAATTCTTTTATACCCATGAACTTCAGGAGAAATGTGAAATTAATGTCAAACAGATATGGTCAAGTGATAATCTAGTAGATTTATTCACTAAAGCATTACCAACTACAACATTTAAGAAGATTGTGCAGAACATTGGAATGCGAAGACTTGAAGACCTATTATCATACACTTTTCAGGGGGAGAAAATGTCTTGAAGACTTGTGTTGATTGTACTCTTTTTCCTTCGCTAAGGTTTTATCCCACTAGGTTTTCCTTTGCAAGGTTTTAATGTGGCAATTTTAAAGTAATTGGTAGCACACATGAATGTTGTAGTATTTTTCTTTCGGCATTGATTTTTTCCTACCGGGTTTTTCCTTGGTAAGATCTTAACGATGCATATTCTTTATGTATGGTCATCCAAAGTGAGAGTGTTATAAACTTATTTATATGACCATCTTTAGCCATCATCTTTAGCCATCAATTAAGACCTAAGCTATACCTAAACTTTTTTGTACTCATATATATATATATGGGTATCATTCACTTAATATGATAAAGTTTTGCATTGAATAATAACTCTTTCTCTTGCAATATCATTTCTCTTTAAGTTTCATAACAATCATATAATTTTTTTGAAATATGAAAAATCTAGCCCTTGGGCCATAGTTAAAGGTTAACTCAAACTTTGAATCTAATGCTTGGGGTGGCAAAATCGTACCCTCGAATGAGTTTTCTATAATACGAATTAGTCCCAAAAATTCCTTTAAAGATTTAAAAGAAGTTGGAACAAACCAATTAATTATAAACTCTAAATTTTCCAAACTTGCTTTCAACCCCATTTTTAGAAATCACATAGTCGAGATACTCAATTTCCTTGTAGCCAAATTTACATTTCAACATCTTCACATAAAGTGGATGCTTTTGTAATGTCTCCAAAAAACTCTTAAATTCTATGAATGCAACACCGAAATTGTACTATAAACAAATATATCGTCAAAGAAAACAATGATAAATTGTCTAGGAAAAAGTTAAAGGATATTATTAATTAGTCCTTGAAATGTGGAAAGGGCATTGGTGAACCCAAAAGGCATCACCAAAATCTCTCAGTGCACCTTATTATGGAAGGCAGTTTTATACATGTCTTTTGATCTAACTCTTAACCTTACATTAAATTGAGTTTAGAAAAGAACTCATCTTCATATAACTCATCAACTACTAGTGTTAATGCTAAAAAATTGCACAACAAGTTGGAATGGGAGAAAGAGTCATTCTGAGTCCACTATGAAGATTCAAGCCTCAATCGGTGTGGTTTGGAGCCCCCAATGGTGGACTGGTGCGGCTGTACGGCAACCATACGTACATACATCCATGGAAGTGAATGAGAAATAAATGCAAAGAAAATAAAAGAGATGAAGACAGATTTACGTGGTTTAATTTAATGCCTACATCCACGGGTTGTTTGAAGGAGAAGAATCAATATAATATGATTTTTTTATAGTCCCTCATGCTCACTATATAATGGAAATCAGATATCTATTTTCTAGTGTAGATCTTCTCTTTGGAGCTCTCGTCGCCAACAATGGCGGAGCCACGTTGGGGCAAGGGGGGCCATGGCCCCCCCAAGAAATTTGAAAAAAAGATATATATGTTAATGTTTTATTTAATAAAATAATATTAATTTATCATCTATTGGCCCCTCTAAAAATGATTTTGAACCCTCCATAAAATTTAATTTGATAGAAAAATTAAATAAATAAAACACATCTCATATAAAATAAAATACATATTTTTCTTATAAATAAAATTTAAAAAAAAAATTCTAACTATAACCGTTAGTATTTCTAACCTCTTTTGATTTTCCAAAGCATTTCAATTTCCAAGTTATGGCTTACGGCAATCTGCCATTTATAGACTGTCATTTCTTTCACACATAACACAACAAATCATACTTCACATCTCGTCGTTCACATTTTATTTTCTCCATTTTCTAACATCAAAATGGAGAAAAGAAACAGATGCTTTACCTGCTCGACTGTGAGAAGCGACAGACTCATTTCCAGTTTCTTGATCTCTAAAAACTAGAAATGATTTTGTTTATTTAAAAGAACGCAAGTTACAATTTTAGATACTCTGTATTTCTTTTGTTTAATATATTTGTATGAATGACTTTATAATATTATTTCAATGATATATTATTCTTGACATATCAAATACTTTTTTAATATATAAGTTGTATTAAATGTATTTTATTTTTATTGTAAATCTTCCTATCAGATTATTATATATAATAAAAAAATTGTATAAAAGTAGAACAAAAAGTATTTTATGTATATTTTTCTAGTTTTTTGTTTGGCCCCCATAGATTAAATTTCTGGCTCCGCCACTAGTCGCCAGGTTGAGTAAGTTAAAGGAAACGTCCCAGTAGCATTCTGGAAAAAGCCCTCTTTGAAGTCATTTGGTCCTCAATGAAAATCTAACTTAGATGCTATAATGGCCACTATTTTAATGTATGACAAGATTAACAACTCATGCATGGAACATATTACATGCATAGAGTCAACCATACACTAGGTCATGTTACATGAATTGTCATAATTACTTCTTAAATTCTGAATATGTTACTGTTGAATGATCCATATGTTATATATAAGTATGATTATGCATGAAAGTTTTCAAAGCAAACTCTAGTGTCAAGTTAAATCATGTTTACAGTATGAATGCAATTTATTGAGTCTTCAACTCACTTTTTATTTGTTTTTATGTTTTAATACCCCATAACATGGACACAAAGTGTAATGATCCAGACTTATGCTAAGTCTTTACTTGCCACTTTTAGTATCTTAGTCTTAA
This sequence comes from Carya cathayensis, assembly GCA_011037825.1. Taxonomy (NCBI): domain Eukaryota; kingdom Viridiplantae; phylum Streptophyta; class Magnoliopsida; order Fagales; family Juglandaceae; genus Carya; species Carya cathayensis. The sequence continues at coordinate 1,093,799 of QGSO01000172.1, forward strand.
CCCACTTAGATAATTGTCCAAGTTTTGGCAAGCAAAGATCCTTGATATGCAACCAAGGCCTTGTCCATCTTAGAGAAGAGGCTCCCAAGCCCACTAAGAGGCCCAACATAGGCTAGTGAAAGTCTACCATTAAGGACAAAAGGGTTTAGGAAAACCCTAACTAGCATGGGAGGCGCCTACTTGGAAGGTGAAAAACCTTTAGCTTTCCCTAAAAATCTCATCATTGGAACATAGGGAAGAAGTATTCTTGGTTATCACATAGTTGCCACTTGGCAAGCATGCTTGAAGGCTTCTAGAAGAAGCCAAATTGGATGACAGAAGAGTCTAGGGTTCGGCACACTCCCATTGCACTACTTACATGCTACATGGCTTACATGCAAAGCCTATTCTTTGACCACTTTGAACCTGGACATGAAAGTAAAAGAAGGGAGAGAGAGAAAAGATTCGGAACCTTAAGGGTCACATGCCCACTCATGCAATTTGGTGAGTTCCTAGAAGATATGCAATGATGAGGAATGGGAAGAGACGCATAGGGAAGTTTCAAAATCTGAAGCACAAGTCTCAAATAGACTTTAGGGTTCGGCTAAGGGATCTACACGCCTAACCATAAAGGCCAACGACCACTTTTACCACTTGTCACGCTTGCATGAAGTATAAGAGTCTTTAGAAGGGTGTAATTGTAAGGAAGAGGAAGAGAGGAAATGACACACATGATTTTTATGGATTCTAGAAGAATCTTAGTGAGAAGTGAAGACAAGAGGAAGGGAGAGAGGGTCTGCTAGGACACAGAACCACACGCATGCCATTGCCAAATGGCAACCATGCACACGCCTAAACCCCAAGACACCAAGACCCCCTACCTAGGATTTCAACTAAAAGACTTACCTACCTTGATGGTTCATTGAACCTAGACCATCTGAGGAGCACACGAAGTTCATTCAAGGCCTTCAATTTTGGGCAAAAGGTCTACCACTTGTCTCACATGCATAAGGGCTTTAATGTTTCTGAAACTAGGGCAATCATAAGGGAAGAAGGGGAAGGGTTTCAACCAAGCAAAGGCATGGTGCCATATGGCGCCCATACATAGAGACTTTTGGTTTTCCTATATTAGGAATGATGATGAAAAGAAGGGCTAATGTGTGAAAACAAGGAAGTATTAATTAAAAGGAGCCTTTAGGGGCCAGCACCCAAGAGGACACCCAAGAGTCATTTTTGCCATTCTCATTTTCAGATCACTCTCCTCTACTCTCTCTCTCTCTCTCTCTCTCTCTCTCTCTCCTTCTGTAGGGAAAGACTAACTCCCTCACTTTCTCTCCAACCAAACACCTCCTATGCCTATACCATTCCCTACCATCTAACCACATAGGTGAGAAAAGGAGTATGAAGCCCATGCTATGAGGATTTACACAGTAAGAAACCTTCACACTTCTACTGCATTCCTTTCTTTTGATCACACACACACTCACAAGGATTTTTCTTTGGTCTAAGGGGTCAATTTGGGGTGAGTAAGAGATATGCAACACCACCTTGTCTCAAGTCGTGAGAATGTTGGTTCAACCATAATAGATCTTATCTAGTATGAGAGTCTAGGGCTTTACACCCAAGGAGACTAAACCATAACTAGCAAGAAACGGGAATAAAAAAGAGCCTTGGAGGGCTAGGTGAAACACGGCCACCACTAGGGCTTCGAAGAAGGGTCTCCCTTCTAATGAAGCTCTCAGTCATGAGAGTAGATGAGCATATATGAAATGTACCTCATTCATATATCACGCACGCTAGTAGCCACTAGGGTTATAAGGACTAAAACATTAGAGGAGACCCAAACACCATTCGATCTAGGGTTTTCCTTTAAGGCCCGAACTCATGAAAGGTCAAACCAAGTTAGGAAGAAAGCCTAGAACCAAGTGGGACGGACCCTAAGCATGCCCTACACTCACTCTCAATTTAGGGTTTCGCTATTTCCCTTAATCTAATGATTTATGCAATATATTTACAACTTGCTTGTCCTTGGTATTTCATCTCTTTGGATATTTGTAAGTTAGCTCTTAACTTACCCTAGGATAATGTTTGTATGTAGCGAGTGAACTTTGCATGTCACTAATTAAATTGGATTATGAATTGGTTGATCTTCACATGTTTTGTAATCAGCCATGCATATTCTTGCAANGAGATATGCAACACCACCTTGTCTCGAGTCGTGAGAATGTTGGTTCAACCATAATAGATCTTATCTAGTATGAGAGTCTAGGGCTTTACACCCAAGGAGACTAAACCATAACTAGCAAGAAACGGGAATAAAAAAGAGCCTTGGAGGGCTAGGTGAAACACGGCCACCACTAGGGCTTCGAAGAAGGGTCTCCCTTCTAATGAAGCTCTCAGTCATGAGAGTAGATGAGCATATATGAAATGTACCTCATTCATATATCACGCACGCTAGTAGCCACTAGGGTTATAAGGACTAAAACATTAGAGGAGACCCAAACACCATTCGATCTAGGGTTTTCCTTTAAGGCCCGAACTCATGAAAGGTCAAACCAAGTTAGGAAGAAAGCCTAGAACCAAGTGGGATGGACCCTAAGCATGCCCTACACTCACTCTCAATTTAGGGTTTCGCTATTTCCCTTAATCTAATGATTTATGCAATATATTTACAACTTGCTTGTCCTTGGTATTTCATCTCTTTGGATATTTGTAAGTTAGCTCTTAACTTACCCTGGGATAATGTTTGTATGTAGCGAGTGAACTTTGCATGTCACTAATTAAATTGGATTATGAATTGGTTGATCTTCACATGTTTTGTAATCAGCCATGCATATTCTTGCAAATGAATAAATGTCTTTATTGTTTGAAAATTGTTGCTTATGATGCTCGGCTATGTTTGTTATTACCGAGATTAAATATTGTTCATTGCTTTAAGAATAATATGCCAAAAATCGAGTTGTTATATGATCATTGAGCACTTATCCTTGCTTTGTGATAAGAATAACATATGTTTTAATATTTTCAAGCCATAAATGCAAAGCACTTTGACATATGACTAATGATTATGATTTTGTAACTTGAATGTCTCATTGTCCATGGCATGCATATTCGAGTCTTACATGAAAGAAAACCAAGTTTTGTTCTAAGCACATGTCACATGCATTTCGGGTTATGCATTTTTTTTGGAAAGTGAAATATATGTTTTATCACAACCCCAAATGCTAGAATGAGAGAATATCCTAGTGAAACTCTTCTATGTACTCTGGAATGCTTAAATTGGAGTGGCAGCCCCTAGGTTGACGAAGAACAGTCAACAGATGTGACGCCCCTGACTTCCACATATAGAAACACGGGAATCGTGACGTCGAAATGCTGACAATAAGGGTCACACACCCCAATAACAGGTGTTAAGTGTGTGCACATGCTACACATGTAAAACAAAAGTCGTAGTGGATAAGTTAAATTTAGTCAACTAAGTACCAGAATTTGCTTAATAGTGAATTACTTACATACAAGCATTTCAAAAAAGTATGACAGTTATCCAGTGAAAACATAGTAAAACCAAATTACAAGATCAAAAAGCAGGAAACTAATCCCAACACACAAGAAAGCGACCCCAGATCACTCCTCCGGTGGAGTTGAAGCCCCAAGCTCTGCTTCATCATCATCTACATCAAAATCTACAATTCCATAAAATGAAACTGCAGGGTGTCGAATATCACGTGAGATATGAATCTCAGTAAGTAATCAACAAAAAAACATAAAGATAAAAATACACTAATGAAACCAACATGCATGCATACATATGAAGAAACATACATGTCGAAAATGATCATTTTTTCAACACACCAAAAAATACCATTTGACCCAAAACATGCAATTAAATATCATCCTCCATTTTCCCCAAATATAAACCCACCATTTACCTAGAAAATGGTGCTTGTATCCATTTAATCATATATCGCCATTTTCCCATAAAATGGCCTGATATATCCATTTATCCATCACTGTATGCAGGAATAACATGTGAGACTACTACCATCATTGCTTACCACCATCCCTACAGCATGCACCGTAGGCAAGAATCACAGATGGGACTACCACCATCCCTGCTTACCACAATCCCTACAGCCTACACTGTAGGTGGGAACCACAAGCGGGACTTCCACCATCCCTGCTTACAACCATTCTTATAGTTCATTTTTCCTCTTTTTCAATCTATCAGAGCACTGTAGGCGGGAATCACAGGCGGGACTTTACCACCGTCGCTGCTTACCATCATCCCTACAGTTCCATTTTTTCCTCTCTTTCATTCCTTTCAATTCATTTATCACAAATATACCCAAAATTCTTTCTCACATGAAAACCCAGTTTTCATCTACAATACATGAATATGCATGCAATAATGCAATGATAATCATGACACCAAACACAACATAAAAACACCCAAACATAATTCAATTCGATTAACAAACCCATCCTTCAATCCAACCCGACCCCCACGCTCCTCAAACTCAAAGTCTGGCATCACTAACCCAATTGCAGAAAATATGTTAATGCAAAAATATATTCAAATCTCAAAAAGTTCTTTGGAAAATTACTTATAGTGATAAAATATAATTTTCAGAGGACCAAGGTGATGCTAAAGGTGGTGGCACAACAACGGAACAATGTTTTTGAACCAAGGTCGTGGGTCTAAAAATACCAAAATTTGAATGGAGACAAACGAAGACTTGGGCTTGCTAGGAAAGGGCTTAGAGATATTGGTGAAGCAAATAGTAGAGGTGGTTAGCTATGGGTGGCGGCGTGGGCTGCGGTTGGAGGCCAAAAAGCTCAAATTAGAAATGGAGATGGTGGGGCTTCGAAGGTGGAGGATCGGGGCTGAGGATGGGTGGGTTAGGTAGCTGGGGGAGTAGATGGTGAGGTGGTGAAAAGATGGCGGCCAATGGTGGCTTTGGAACACAAGGACCGTGTGGCTTGAAGTCGTGCATGGTGGCTAACGGCGGCGAGAGAGGGGCTGGGATTTGAGGGGTGGTGGTCACTGGCCGGTGGGGAAGAGAATGGGAGGGGTGATGACGACCATGGGCCACACATAGCGGCACACTGTTGGGATGAGGAAGGAGGGACGTCAAGCAGGAATGAGAAGGAGGGAAAAAAGGAGGAAAAAGAAAGAAGGAAAAAGACAAAAAGAAAAAAGAAAAAAAAAGAAAAAAAATGAGGTCCAGTCCTTTCAATCTAGGTCTCAAAACTGGCCCAATGAAAAGAATTTCAAAACGTCAAGTTAAATAAAATAATTTAAACATAGTGACTAAATAAAATAAAATAATAAAATCTAAGAATAAAACAAGAAAATAATTTAGAATAAAGAGCAATTTAAATAATGAACAATATTTAATAACAGGAAAACACCTTAAATTAAATTTCATAGCTAGAAGTCATAAAATAATACCACATAAATCATCTAAAATTTAAAACAAGAAAGTCTAAAATCTTAATAAATGAAATAATTAATTAATTAAAATATACATAAATACATGGTATCACATCCTTCCCCCCTTAAATAAAATTTCGTTCTTGAAATTGGCAAGGTCAAACATTAACGCTAAGGCAAGATACAAGATACAACTCAAAATAGCACACTTGCGACGCCCAACAACTCTGGGTACTACTCTGTCATGTCTACTCTTATAGGCGATTCCATCATACTCGCATTAGTCACCCAATGGCACATCACGTTTAGTACTCCTAGGGCGGCCATGTACTTCGAAATCTCAATTTTCACAAGAACCTTAATACAACAGCCAGTAAATTCCAATGATTATTATTTTCATACAACAACTATGCTAACCTCAATCGACTCCTATGCTAACTTCCAAACCTTCATTATATAATATACTTTGGTAGCTCATTAGCCACTTCTCAAGTCAACCATCAATTAGAATAATTTGCACAACTAAAAGATTAATCTCCAATTACAAGTATAGCCTTAAATTTCAAGCCACCACTAACTTCTCAAGATTGGCACGAAGTTCAAACCCCCAACCAATATATAAAATATCACGCTCCTGCTGCGCACTCTTATAATTCGTCACAATGCATAAAATTATATCCTTATAAAAATAACATCATCGAGTACAAGGTAGCTCAACACCTACCAACCAGAAAACTCTTACCACATTTTGGTAGAAAATCCTTGATCTCCCAAAACCATGAATTATTACACATATTTCTCAAAATCAACAAGAATCCTTTCCTGAATATGTACCAACTATTATCCTTAAATTTGATATGGATCAAATCCCAAAACCTATCACTATAGCCTCTAACTAATAACAAACATTTTCCAAACTAGATCAATACCTTCAATCCTCAAAGAAATACTCTCCTTGAAAATTTCTATTTCAATAATTCAACCTCTAATCAACCCCATTTTAATGGTTACAGACTAATCAATCACAAAATAAATCAAGTTAGGACACCAATTATGCAGAACTAAAAGCTCAAATCTTATTACAAATCAGTCATTCAAGTCTGCAATTCTAAAACCTCAAATTATATAATAATCATTTTCGGAATCCGTAAGATCGATGAACTTATATCCAATAATAAAACAATCGACTCCTGAAGCTTTCAAAATCTAAAACATTAAATGATAACAAATCATTTCCTATAGTCTGCAAATCTTAAACCTTTGGTGAAATTCTCACAAATCTATCCTTAAAGTTAGTTGAACTTACAACCTCCTATTCTAGAGCCTCATTTCATATCTCCACGAAATCTAAAACCTCAATTATACTAAGAGATTTAAAGTTGTTCCTCTCCTCAATTGTGCTTTAGTTCCTTCACCCCCAAAGAGATCACCCAAACCATGCCGTTCCTTCGAGCCTCGATATTACAAAAGCAAACCAAGTCGATAAAAGTTCAAGCCTACTACACTAAATATTCATACCTAACAATGGCATTCTCGGTCATACCATCTTCTTGCCATAGCATAACCCTTAACCCACTTTTCAACTCCAGACAAAACAAAACATTCCATGAATAAAATAACATAATTTCAATTTAAATCAAATAAAATAAATTCAAATTAAATTAAATAATTTCAAATTAAACCTTTAAAATTTTCTGGTACTGCACCTACAGGTCATGTGGTTTTACCCAAAGGTGAACCGCTCTAATACCACCTATGACACTCTCGACTCCCACGTACGGAAATGTGGGAATCATGACGACGGAATGCTAACAATACGGGTCACACACCCCAACAACAAGTGTTAAGTGTGTGCACATGCAACACGTGTAAAATAAAAGTCGCAGCAAATAAATTAAATTTAGTCAACTAAGTAGCAGAATTTGCTTAATACAGAATCACTTAAATACAAACATTTCAAAAAAGTATTATCGTTATCTAGTAAAAACATAATAAAACCAAATTACAAGATCCAAAGGCAGGAAATCAATCCCAACACGCGAGAAAGTGACCCTAGGTCACTCTGCCGGTGGAGCCAAAGCCTTAGGCCCCTCGTCGTCATCATCTGCATCAAAATCTATAATTCCACAAATTGAAACCGCAGGGTATCAATACCACGTGAGATATGAGTCTCAGTAAGTAACCAACCAAATAACTCACGAGATAAAAATATATTAATGCAATCAACATGCATGCATGCACATGATGAAACATACATGTGCCCAAGACCGCCATTTTCCTTACAATGATCATTTTTCCAACGCACGCCAAAAAAATTCAATTTGACCCAAAACACGCAATTAAATACCATCTGCCATTTCCTGGAAAATGACCCAAACATAAACCCACCATTTTCTGCTTGCATCCATTTAATCATATACCACCATTTTCTCATAAAATTGCCAATATATCCATTTATCGATCATTGGAGGCAAGAATCACAAGCGAGACTACCACCATCCCTATAGCCTGCACTGTAGGCGGGAATCACAGGTGAGACTCTACCACCGTCCCTGCTTACCACCATCCCTATAGTTCATTTTTCCTCTCTTTCAATCTATCAAAGCATTGTAGGTGGGAATCACAAGGGGGACTCTATCACTGTCCCTGCTTAGCACTATCCCTATAGTTCCCTTTTTTCCTCTTTTCCATTCCTTTCAATTCATTCATCACAAACATACCCAAAATTCTTTCTCACAATAAAACTCAGTTTTCATCTACAACACATGAATATGCATGCAATAATGCAATGATAAGCATAACACCAAACACAACATAAAAACACCCAAACATAATTCAGTTCGATTAACAAACTCATCCTTCAATCCAACTTGACCCCCATACTCCTCAAACTCATAATCCAGCACAACCAACCAGATTATAGAAAACATGTTAGTGCAAAAATATATTCAAATCTCAAAACTTTCTTTGGAAAATTATTTACAGTGATAAAATATAATTTTTGGAGGATCAAGGTGGCACTAAAGGAGGTAGCACAATAACTTAACAGTGTTTTCGAACCAAGACCGTGGGTCTAAAAATACCAAATTTGAATGGGGACGAAGGAAGACTTGGGCTGGTTAGGGAAGGATTTAGAGATTTTGGTGAAGCAAATGGTGGTGGTGGTTGGTCGTGGGTGGCCACATGGGTGGTGGTTGGGGGCTAAAAAGCTCAAATAAAAAATGGATATGGTGGGGCTTCAAAGTTGGTAGATCGGGGCTAAGGACAGGTGGGTTAGGTAGCTGGGGGGAGACGATGAGGTGTTGAAAAGATGGCAGCCAATAGTGCTGCCACGGCGGCGCTAGAACACAAGAACTATGCGGCTTGAAGTAGTGCATGGAGGCTAACAGCAGTGCGAGAGGGGCTGGGATTGGAGGGGGGGTGGTCGCCGGCCTATGGAGAAGAGAATGGGAGGGGCAGTGACGACCATGGGTGGTGCATGGCGGGGCACTGAGGGGACGAGGGAGGAGGGACATCACGCGGGAAGAAAAAGTCGAGAAAAAAGGAGGAAAAAGAATGAAGGAAAAAGAGAAAAAGAAAAAAGAAAAAAGAAAAAGAGGAGAAAAAAAAAAGAAGGGAAAGAAATGAGGTCCAATCCTTTCAATCTGTGTCTCAAAACTAATCCAACATAAAGAATTTCAAAACGGCAAGTTAAATAATATAATTTAAACGTAGTGACTAAATAAAATAAAATAATAAAATTTAACAATAAAATAATTTAGAATAAAGAGCAATTTAAATAATGAATAATATTTAATAACAGGAAAACACCTTAAATTAAATTTCACAATTAGAAGTCGAAAAATAATACCACGTAAATCATCTAAAGTTTTAAACAAGAAAGTCCAAAATCTTAATAAATGAAATAATTAATTAATTAAAATACACGTAAATACGAAGCATCACAACGGACTTCGAATGGGTCCTTCTTAAAGGATTCTGGAGCATAGTATCATCTAACGCTAATGGGTGCACTACATTGAAAATAGTGAAGGCGAGTTACGAGCTGTCGTGTTATAAGAGATATGGTTATGTGATATGGTAACTAGCAAGGAGCTGATGGTGCATAGGGGAGCACTGAGGTGTCCATCCACATTAGTATATTGAAAAGAATACAAGAGATTTATAAGAAAATGGCACTCTGTTATTTGGTCATATTGATATATGGATTACATGTTCATAAGTCCAATGTTTCTTTGAAAAGGAAAGAAAAGAAAAGAGCACAAGCACAAAACAAGTTTTCAGGTCAAGTACATGTCCATGCATTCATTCTCATGGTCTATATGCTTATATTATCTCATTGTATGTTATTTGTTAACTTGCAGAGATTTTTTTAAATCTCATTGTGGCAGTTTTCATTACCATCCCCCACGGAATAGTAGAAGTTGTGACAGGATCCCAAGATTTCGTTCAAGATGGACGAGTTGCCTAGCCTCATCAAGGACGAGTTCACTCTTGAGGCCCATTTCTATTTTGTTATCCCTTTTCTAAAGGCTACTTCGCGCTTCCTTAAGGAACCATTACAACCCAAATAAGGATTATACACCATAGAGGCCGCTCAAGCTTGAGGAAGCCCTCACTTTAAAAAATCAGATTGACTACAAGACTAACTATATAAGACAAGCATGGGAGTATATGGTTGAAGCCCAAGAGGTCGCTCGAAGTTTGGAGATACAGCAATCAGGACTTTATGCCCCTCGAGGAAACAACTTCTTTTTATGTGTCACGGATTGTGATAGACTTGGTATTAAGAGAGTTATGGTTTAAATCCTTCTTATTTTGTATTTGGGAGATTTTTTAGCAAATACTTTGGAGATCCTTAATTATAATACAATGGTACCATGCTTTAAATTGCTCTAAACTTTACATAGAATCGAACTTTTTTGCTACGATTATTGCATGCTGCTAGTCATATGTTAGGTGCATTGCATATTATCTATCATGAACGGGAGTGTGTAGCCTTGAGTTACTTGTCCCGACACTTCAGTCTCCATCAAACCCCCAGCGGTGTTTGAGGGTTTCACATCAAGCATGAGGGTAAGGAGTATATTTATTTTTTCAGAGTCTTAGACCTTAGGAATAAGTGTAATTGCCACAAGACTAGTTTATGTTTACATTATTATATTCTTATGTTCATTTTATGAAACTATGCTATGTTGAGTTAATTGTATAATTCAATAAATAAGATGCTTTTATGATGTTGAATCTGTTTCCCATATGTAAATTTACAAATGCATGTAACATTCATGACCCCTACGAAAAAGGGCCCTTGCAGGAGCATCCACAAACGTTATATGAAATGCCTTGGTGAATGCTTCCCAAGTAGAAAAGCAATTTTTCAGCATCTTAAAACCACTTCAACGTATCTCCTTCCATGTGGTATGAAGCCAAGAGTAGCTGGTTTTATTAAAAGTTTGTTTTGTGAAAAGAAAAATATTCGTTCACCTTATAAATCCACCTGCTACTATCTCCACCACTAAGCTTGGAAAATTTTATGTTTGGCCCTAGAACATGAACTGTTGTTGTTACCGATGTTTATGCCTTTTCATCCTCAACCCTCCCGACATACCCATTTCATTGTCCACCGATAGAGATTTGAAAACTATCATTCAACTGTCTTAGGGCTTGTTTGGAAAATGATTTCATCTCATCTCCTTCCCAAACATAACTCAAATACAAATACTTTTAAACTAATCATTACAACTTTTCCAAACTTTCAAACAAAAAATAAAAAATAATTCAACCTTTTCAAATCCTCAAGAAAAAATAATATTAAAAAACTATATTCTAACAATATTTTAACTTTATAATATTTTTTATTCAACTTTTTCCTCTCTCCTTACCCAAAAGTTCATAAAACACTCTCAAGCTATCTTATTACTATTCACAAACTATCTTACTACTATTTACAAAATTCTCAACTCATCTCACTTCTCAAGTTTGTTTTAATTGTATCATAATTATCCTTAAAACACTAGAATTAATGCTCATCTTCCACTTGTTTAAGTTGTTGTTAACTCTTCGCTTGTGCTTGCAGGGGCTCTAAAGCTAGCTAGTTGATTCTTATCTCTTCTGCCATCTTAACTCTTAAAGGACCAAATGCAAAAATTTAATATTGATACAAAGGGTAGAGCTACTATGTGGACCAAGTTTGACCATTGGGCATGCCTCCTAGGGCAAATTATACTTCTTCTTTTATTTGGCTTTTTCTTTCAAATACTTTTTAAAAGTCTTTAAACTTTTAAAAAAAAAAAAAAAAAAAACTCAATACACTAAAAGTTACTTCCTTAACTAATAAGTAAAAAAAATTAAAAAATAAAAGAAAATACATGAGTGGTCAAATTGAGGGGACAAACTCAAGCAGCATAGTATTATTATCTTTGATGCAAAAGAAGAAAAGAAAAGAAATATTGAAAAAAAAAATTATAGGCTAGTAGAAGGCGGCCTTAACCTAGGGGTGGGCTGCGACTCGACGGAGTCAGAATGCCCACCTACCCCAACTATGGTCGGAGGTCAAAATGTGCTCCAACTCTAACTTCGACTAGAGTTGGAGTTTGAAACCTATCGAAGGTCAAAGCTCGGAGCTCCAATCAGAGTTGATTTAATGTAAATATATATATAATAAAATATTATAAAGAACAAAATAATGTAAAACATTAATTTAAAAATCTTAAATAATGAAAAAAATAAGTTAAAAAGCTAAAATTTAAATACCATGACTAAATCATGTACAATAAAAAAAAGGTGATTTAATGTGTACAAACGATAAATTTAAATTTAAAACTACAAATTTGCAATAAATTTAAATTTACAGAACCAAAATATGAATAATTTCCCTCGCATCAGTCCTGACAGTCGATGCATTTGAGTCGATGACTCAATAGTGATTTTTAATTTTCCTGCATGGAGCTTTATTGATTAGATGCACTAAATATTTTTTAGTCAATTGACTATAGACTTTCAAACCATCAACCAAGTAATATATGATATAAAATAGGACATATTATGAACTCACCTCCACATCTAACTATGACGAGTTTTGTATGATGGTAATCATGGTATTAAGTTTCTCACCAATAAAGGGGTCATCCCACAGTGCATCTGTCTCAATCATCTACAATTAGTCTGGGGTTCACAACTAGGTATATGAAATTATGAAAATTATAAATTAAATAATGAAAACATTAAAATTATGTAAATAATCATTTTACACATTCATCAACTCCTCCTCATTAAGCATATCAACATCTTCTAAATTTATTGGGACTCGACTACTTGCACAAGAGATAGTTGCTCTAGATGGTGATCTACGACACAAAGTACATGTCGATAACGCTAACGGCTGTGCATCATCCTCTTGTGGAGAATCACAGCGAGATGGTGTAGCATCCATAATTTGCTATGCAAATAATCTTAAATAATTAAAAATTAACTGTCATACAACATGCTATGAAGCATATCTACAAATTAGAAACACATTGAAAAGAAAAAACATATGTTTCTAGTTGTGTTTGTGTTTCTAAAATAAATAAATAAACTAAGTGTCTGCTCGAGCCACACAGAGCTATGCAAAGGCTTGAGTGAACAACCTGTGTGATGGTCGCTCGAGCCACACGTGCAAATGCTCGAGCGAACAATCTGTGTAACGTTGTTCATGCGAAACTCACACAAACATCAAGTGAACGTTGTCTGGATTCCAAAACCTAAATCCTCCAATTCTTAAATTTAACTGCCTAAAAATCGAAATCATTGAAATTTAAACAAAAAATCATTGAAATGAACAACAAATCATACACAATGTGACAATAAAATGATTTTGGAACCCTAAACCTCTACCAAAAAAAAAAAAAAAAGAGTGAGTGGCTTATAAATACAATCAATTGATGAACTCCAAAAGGTAGCTCACGGTGGCCTCAGGTGACGACAGACAAGGGGGAAGGTGAAGCATAGTGTGGACTAAGGAGAGGAGTGAGACAAAGGGAGTTGCAGGTGATGTGGGTGCTATGCGAAAGTGCAGGGGAAGAAGAGGGTCCTACATTTTGGATCCCCTTCTTTATGAAACAACGTTGTTCCGCTTAAAAAGGCGTCGTTTAGTTATTTTAGTATGGGGTCCTGCATTTTGGACCCCTTCTGAGCAAAACGACGCCAATCTTCTTCAAGTGGAACGACGTCGTTTTGATTAGATAATTTTTTAAAAAACAATTATGTCGGAGTATAGAGCCAACATTGACTCTGAACTCCAACTCTGACTCTGACCCCGATTCTAATTTTTGAAAACTCTGACTCCATTGCCTTATCATTTTCAATGGTTTCTAAATTATTACATAGGGTAACACTATGGAACCCTCTTAGTGGTCCCATTTAGTGTTCCTACTTGACGTGAAGCAGCCACTTGGCATTCTACGTAATTTTTTTTCTCACTTGCTGAAAGCTTGAAACCAGCTAATCCATCCCCTCGACAATTTCTTTTGCAGGTAGTCATTTCCTCCCCTCCATCTCCCCTACCCCGCACTACCCGTACCCTCCCTTCGATCTTCCTTGCCCTGCACCACCTCTCCCCTCCGACTTCATCTCCGACCTCCATCTTTGATAACCTCCCTACTCCATAAGTTCGTAGGTTGTTGGCCCGTCCATGCTCCAGACCATCTCCCCTCCCTTCCCCTCCATCTCCTACCATCCTCATTCCCTGAGTTCTCCAACCTCGTCTCCCCTAATCGGCCCTCATCTCCAACCAGCACAATATTATTTCAACTAAATCGATTTTTTTTTTCCATTTTCCTTGAGTTTTGGTCATTGTTGAGTTTGTGGCTAAGACTCATTGCTGTATTGTTGTTGTGGTTGAGACCTCGTATGTGGTGAGATTAATGAAGTAAATGCCACAACAAAATTGGCACATGTTTGCTAGCTAGCTGTGTATTAATGTGTATTATTGTTTATATACGCTATAGAGTTAATTTATTAATGTGTGTATAGGCACACCAACCTGCTCATACGTACGTACATGAGTATGTGAACCATGCATGCATGTATACGTACAATTATTCGTGTATTCCAATATAGCTTGAATTTGATGTTTAGTTTGTGATGCAGGGGGATCCGAGACAGATGATGCTGAGCTGTCAGATTGCACCTTGATGGCGCTGAGATACCATGAGTTGGCAGATCAGCGCAAAGGCGGGAATTGATTGTGATATGTTCCTCATTGGGGCCGTTTTGAGTGCGTTTCAGTCTTTCGGCCATAACTTTGGCTACGGGTGACGGAATCGCACATAAGACCCCAATTCGGAAAGCTCCTTTCGGCGCGCACGCTGTCCACATTGAGCATAGCTCCATGTGCCTTTTTTTTTACCTCAAATTCTGCTGTTTTCCCCTCCGAATCACTAGTTTTAGTTAATTTTTACTATTTATGGTAATATTTCGCTTGTCAGTTAGGAAGTCATTTTAAATCCGATTTGGGCTGGATTTTTTGCAGATTGCTTATTTTATTTCAAATTTCAATTTAGAGTGATTTTCAAGATTTTGCTAATTTTGGCAAAATTCGGATAAACACGATTTTTGGCTATACAGTCCGGCTTGTGGACTGATTTTCATTATTGCTTGATTTTATAATATTCCGTTAAACCCTAGAGACTTTTCTCTCTGGTTTTGGGCAAATTTTTTCCTGTGAATCATCTGTTGGAACTAGCCTGCAGGATAATCGCTATCCTGTCCGGCGTCAGTTTGACATATTAACATTTGAATTTTTATGCTCTTATGCCAAACTTTTTATTTACATTGACTTTTAAAGGTTATCGTTAAAGCTTTATTTTAATATCCCTATTTCACATGTTGTATCTTTCTAGACAATTCGAACGTTGCAATGGATGCTGACATAGAATATTCAAATAATAAATGTGATGAGGTAAGAATTGATAAGGAGATTGGAGGTGATGAAACTATTGAAGAACCTACAGTTGGAATGCAATTTTCATCTGTAGAAGAAGTGCATGCTTACTATATATGGTAAGAAGAGGGGTTTGGGGTATCCAAAAGGAATATTAGACAAGATAATGATGGGACAGTAAGATGGTTTTGCTTGGCATGCGTGTGAGAAGGCACATCAAAGAGTAGACTGTCAATGTATGAAACCAAGACAAACAGTAAATATGAGGTATAAGGCTAGGATTAATGCGGTATTCAATGATAAAGGTGGATATATTGTATCTAAGGTGATATTGGATCACACACACACCTGTAGTTCGGGAAAGGTAGGACATTTTAGATGGATGTGATTACATTTGATACAACATATCTGACTAATGCGTATAAATGCCTTTTGCACCATTTGCATGTGTGAACCACCATGGGCAGTCAATCCTACTCAGGTGCGAATTGATATCCAATGAGGATGCAGATATATTCAAGTGGTTATTTGAGTCATGCTTGCAATGTATGAATAACCAACCACAAAATGCAATCATCACAGACCAAGACAAAGCCAAGAAAACTACAATTTCAAGGGTGTTTCCAACTTCTAGGCATCTATTCTGCTTGTGGCATATAATGGAAAAGCTTCCTGAGAAATTTGGATCATATTGTCGATATGGGGAAATCAAGAGTACTACATAGGTGTGTTTATGACTCTTTCAGTAAGCATGAGTTTGAGGAACATTGGTGCCGTATGCTCAATACATATGATTTGCATGAGAATGCATGGTTGGTATCAATGTATCGTGATCGGAATTTTTAACTGCTGGCCTATGTTAGAGACACATTCTGGGCAGGAATGTCTACTATATAGCGGAGTGAAGGAATGAATGCATTTTTTGACAATTAAGTTCACTCTAGAACTACTCTAAAGCAATTTGTTGACCAATATGATTCGGCCCTTAGGAGGAAGGTAGAGAATGAAGCAATTGCTAACTTCAACTCCTTTAACACGGACATTCCTTACATCAATCGCTAACCTCTTGAGAAGCAATTTCAAAGTGCATATACTCTTGCAAAATTCAAAGAAGTACAAGAGGAATTGCGAGGGTTTCTATATTTGACTGCTAAGGAGATGGGGTGTGAGGGTGGTAGATATACGTTCATTGTGGTGGATGAGGTTCAAGTTGGTGATTACTTATTAAAACGTGTAACCTTTAATGTCAAAGTTGATCAAAATCCCCTTGATGTGAAATCCAATTGTAAGTTCTTTGAGTTTAAGGGTATTTTGTGCAAGCACGCTCTCCATATCTTAACTCAAATGGGCCAACATACAATACCATCAAAATACATCTTAGATCGGTGGAGGAAAGATGTTAAGTGAAAATACACCATTATGAAAAGTAGTTATGACACTCGTAGCATCGACGATACGAGAAGGTACGATAGGATCCAAAATTGCTTCTATGAATCATGTTCCAATGCTTCAAAGGCCGAGAATAGTTGTGTTAAATTTATTAGTCAGATAGAACAGTTGAAGACATAGCACCCCAGTATTGTTGATCATGCAACACAGTTGATACAGCTACTTCCATGGAGGGCACGACAAGTAGAGTTCTTAGTACGTTGATAGTTCGGAGTAAGGGAAGACCACTGTCTAAGGGAAAAGTGCGCCCCGTTGAAAAGAGTATTAAGAAATCTAATACGAAAAGGCGATTGCACCACAACGAAGCTGAGGTTCTTTTTTATTAATGTTGTATGCTAAATTTATGATTCAACATATTATAGTAGAGATAAATTATTATCTTCATTCTAATGCACAGCGGAGCACTCACACTCCAAATGAATGCATTGTGAGCAGCACAAAACATGCGGCTTCTCAAACATTGGTAAATGTTTCCTCTTCAAAAGGGCTATAATTTTTTGGCATACTACTTCATTTGAATGTTTTGATGTGAGTATTTCATTTATTTTTAAATTATACTTTTAACACTAGAATCAACAAAGTCAAGGTTGAACATATGTGCCAGATTTTTTTCAACTCCCTCGACTGCTCATCATTCACAAGTAATGTAAAACTAAATTATTTTGATAATCTTTTTAGTGAATTGTGTTAGCACTTCTAACAATTTTTTATTGCTCCCAGAGGAGAAACCTGATATTGGACACAATACGGAGACTTTAGTGATTGGTAAACGCCATGCTAGTTTTGGGAGAGACCACTTTTTTATGATTGGTAGACGTCATGAGACAATTTTGTAATCTATGACACAATTACATGTTTAGATAATTTAGCAAGACATTTTTAATGATCTTGGAGTTGTTCAGATCATTAATTAAACATCCATTGAACTTGTTTTTGGGAGTATTATTGAACCTATTTTTGTAACTCTTTGTTGATGTAAGCACTCATGGTTTTCCTCCATTTAGTTGTTTTTGTAACTCTTTGTTGATGCAAAATCATAATCGTAATCACACAATTTGGATTACAATAACAATACTGAATCGCAAAATGTAGAGGAGTGCTATTAAGGTATCCAGTACTACACGAAGTAACAAGATTACATGAAATTAACTTCATAGGTTACATCTTGTCTTCGAATTTTCCAAAAAACATGCCTAAACAAAGTACCCATGACATTGAAATTACTAAAACTACAATGACTCTCTCAAACTTTCTCTTGAGCCTCTCAATCTCTATTTCTAGTTGATTTCGAGTTGTTTGGACATCTATTGCTAGTTGTATCTTTTGAGTTTCAAATTTTAAACGGTTAATTCTTTCCTCACCATATGGTGTTATTTCCAGGTCATACCAACAAAAATATCCACAAGAATGCGCAGCCTGCAAAATCAACCAACACATTAGCAAACAAGGATTACTATTAACTTCTTAGCAAACAAAAGTGAAATAACATACCTCAAAGTTTTGGCAACTGAGAAATCGACGCCCGTCATTATCCTCAATATGCGCAGTTCATCGACATGCTTTAATACCACAAAAGCATATTGGATATTCATTTTGGCGAGAGTTCTTTGAGCGTGAGATATTGCTAGTGCTACTATGTGCTTCAGACATTGTGTCAATATTTAAAATTATTGTGTCACTACCTTTATGACGGATGACCTGAAATGTCATTTTCTCTCATTAATGAAAGCATGTGCCTACTTGTAATAACAAGAGACAAAGAAACACAACTTGAAAGTCTAGGGAACGGTTGTCATCGGATAGTTTTGGCAATTACTTATTGCCCTACCAATGAATCTTGGTTATCTGAGCCAACTTTCCCTTGAGAAATCTATTTTGGCATCTCATTGTAGCATCTGCTCCTAGTTTCTAGATCATTCTTATCAAAATATATAATTTAGTTATAATCTAACATATTTGAGCACAAACCAATCATAAAAATGCAATCTAGTTCTTGGTCTAACTTGGAGTTTGAATTTTAAATTCTACATAAATGTGCTACATGGCAATATGGCATGCATTTAGCGTATGGCAATTTGGCAAATCCAAACCTCCCAAAAACTAATTAAGTGACGGTAAATAAACTAGGCAATTTCATGCAAATTTTGTTGGAGCATTCTATCAAGCACAAAATCACTTTATTAATCTCACCACATACAAGGTTTCAACCATAACAACAAGTCTCAAGCACAAACTCAGCAACGAAATCAGAGAGAAAAACAAATACCTATCAAATTTTAGAGAAACTAAAAACAAAAAAATGTTTAGAAACAATGACCAAAACTCAAGGGAAATGGGAAAAAAAATTGATTTACCTGAAATAATGTTGTGTCGGTCGGAGATGAGGGCCGATGCAGGGGAGACAAGGTCGGAGAACTTAAGGAATGAGGACGGTCAAAGATGGAGGGGAGGGGAGGGGAGACGGTCTGGAACAGGGACGGACCAACAACCTGCAAACTCATGGAGTAAGGGCGTTGTCAAAGATGGAGGTCGGAGATGAGGTCAGAGGGGAGGGGTAGTGCAGGGTAGGAGAGATCAAGGGGAGGGGATGTGTAGCGCGGGGCAGGGGAGATGGAGGGGAGGGGATGACTACCTGCAAAAGAAATTGTCGAGGGGATGGGTTAGCTGGTTTCAGGCTTTCAGCAAGGGAGAAAAAAAAAATTATGTAGAATGCCAAGTGGCCACTCCAAGTCAAGCGGGAACACTAAACGGGACCACTAAGTGGGTTCCGTAGCATTTTCCTATTACATAATACTATTTATACTCAAATGAGCCTAATTTTAAAACTAAAGTTAACTTGTAACTAAATTTTAACCATATTTACACGTGCACAATCATTTATAAGAGCAGTGTTAGATTTATATTATAATCTCACAAAACAAATTTACAAGTCAAAATAGCTTTACCGTTACAATGCAGCACTACATACAGTCCACATAATATGACTCCTTTATAGTCCAAATATAGGAATAGATGAAAAGGCCCCCATTTTATCATATACTTGACCAAAACACCCTTATTTCCAAATCAAAAACTAGCCCAAAATCTGAAAATGAATTTCAGTTTCCCTCTCCCTCTTTGTGCTGTGCATCTGGGTCCTCCACCATCACGACTCCTCAGACGAGATGACCTCCTCCACTTTCCATTCGTTGACATCCTCCACCATCGACACTTAATGTATTGTTCACATTATGTGCTTCATCTACTATGTGATTTGGAATTTCAAAGACTTTTTTTTTTTAATAAAAACTTGTCTTAGATCAAAGTTATAATTGTGATCACCTTGGTTCAATCTATAATCATAGATCCAACTTTTAACTAGGTTATGTAGTTATGAAATGGCATGAAGAATGACATGCACAGCCTTTGGATAAAATTTCACAAAAGGTAGTCAAAGCTAGCAGACAATTATGAGATGATTTTTTTAAGAAGTTTGAGAAAGGTCAAGAAATTCTTCAACCCTTCCCCCCCCCCCCCCCGGGCGCTGTGTAAGCGGGGGAATAGGTTTTTTTCTTTTCCAATTTTTATATTGATCAACCAAAGGGAGATTCATATTTAACGATAACATAAATATAAATTGCACTTGAGTTGTTAGTAATGAGTAAATATAATGTATATAGTTCTAGCCAGTGTTTGAAACGATGTACATGTTCACTGTCAAATTTTAAACCTTGTTCTTCTTATGCTAGTGAATGCGTGTTTTGATACCCTAATGCATTGCAGTAATTAGGACCCCATGCAACACAATATCTATGGTGCCCAATAGGACGTTGTCATCCATATTTAGTTTCAATTGGTTTTTTCTCAACAACATTAATTAATATATGGAGGTAATGTTTAAAATAATCTAAACTAAGGCACTGCTGGAAGCCATGTTATTAATCTAGTCTCATATCTTAGTTTTGATATGATGGTTGACTTGGTCAAGGAAAGATTTCTAAATTGTTCTTGATGTTTGTTTTTTTTTTTATCAAATATCCTAGTTTGAAAGTTTCTATTAAGTAAAACATACAACAATGTCGGCAAAAGTTCTAACATATATCATAATGTAAAGAAACAAAAATACCTAATACATGTAAAAGAAAAACATTCAGAATGAAAGGAATGGATGGGGAGCGGCGCAGGCAATGGTGACGACAATGGGGTGATGGGGCGAGGGCATATGAGGAAAGAAGAGATTTTTCACTGACCACCCGTCCTTGGCTGCTCTGTGTCAAGGCTAGTATCGTCTCTCCAAGAAATTTCAACTCAAAAGCATCATAACCTCAATACCCTAGTGCTATCATGTAACAGAATGGTAGCATGCAGTGCTACGCATCTCTTGTAACAAACCCATGCCTCAGTGCCTTAGTTTAGAATATTCTAGCTCCTACAATATTGTACAAACCGTTGGCTCATGTCTATATAAAGAGCCCTCTATAATAGTCCAAACATATAATGACAAAATATAAAACTCTGCTATTTTAGCATGATACCAGAGCCATAAAAGGACTCATGTCCATGGCTGCTTCCTCCAATCCTCCTTATTCCTCACTCCCTCATCCAAACTTCTCTCATACCATCTTTGTTAAACTTATTCTAAAAAATTATTTGTTATGGAAGATCCAATTGGTTCCCTACCATCGTGATCAGCTTCTCTATAAGTTTGTTAATGGTACCTATCCTACTCCCAAACCCGAGCTTGAAGACTCTACCCCAAATCCTACCTATAACTTATGGCTCCAGCAAGACCAATTAGTGATGTATACACTAATATCTTCCCTTTCCAAGCCCATTATGGTATAGGTAATGGGCTGTCCCACAGCTCGAGCTGTGTGGCTCTCCTTAGAATCCACCTATGCTTCCATTTCTCAAGCCCGTCTCATCCAAACACAACTCCAACTTGCTTCTCTAAAAAAGGGCACTGATTCCATTTCCACCTAATTCTGTCGAGCCAAAACACTCGCTGATATCATGGCTACAACAGGGAGTCCTCTTCCCCCTACTGAGTTCTTGCCATATCTTGTTGCTAGTCTTGGTGTTGAATACGATACACTTGTTTCCTTAATGACCACTCGCCTTGAACCAATTTCCCCAAATGAACTCCTCGGCCATCTGCTTGCTCATGAAGCACGAATGCTTCACCACTCTGACTCGAGCCTTTTTCCCTCTGATGCCTCAACTCACTAAGCCAAACCTTCTTCTAATTCCCGTGGTCGAGACTCTCGTGGGGGTCGAAATAATTCTCAAAGAGCTCGAGGCTCATTCACAGGTAACACTAGTAATACTTATTTCCCAACTATTGACACTCATGCTACTATCGGTACGACCAACCATACACAAATGTGTCTCAAGCTACAACCAACTTTTCCTCCAACTACTCGGCTGATGCCTCTTGGTATCCGGGTACTGCTACTACAAACCACATCACTATTGATTTGGCTAAATTGAATATGTATGTTGCAGACTATAATGGTGCTGAACAACTTAGAGTTGGTGATGGCTCAACCGTGCAAATTTCCCACACTGGTTCAACATCTTTCTCTAGTCTTGACTCCACTTTTCTTCTTAACAAAATTCTTTATGTTCTATCATTCCAGAAAAATCTCATATATGTCCGCCAATTTTGCCTTGATAATAATGTGTATTTTGAATTTTTGACTAATCATTTTTGTGTTAAGGATCGCAACTCGGGGACAACTCTTCTTCAAGGGACCACTAAAAATGGCCTCTACTCATTTTCACCCTCACTTGGTCATCCATCTGCTCAAACCAGTTTTCTTTCACTTCCGTTATGGCATCATCGACTCGACCACCCTTCAATAAAGCTTGTCTGATCTATCCTCCACCAACATGACTTGCCATATGATCCCTCTATGTTACCAACTTTCTACGTTGCATGTGCTAAGGCCAAATCTCATAGGACTCCAGCACATAAACGGCCTCATAGATCTTGAACAGCTTTTGAACTTATTTTTTCAGATTTATGGGGACCTTCCCCACATGTATCACATGATGGCTATAGATTTTATATTAGTTTTGTTGATGACTTCTCTTGTCACACATGGTTATTTCCCCTCAAAACCAAATCCCAAGCATTTGATATGTTTATTAAATTCAAAGCACAAGTTGAATTATAATTTAATACCAAAATCAAACAATTTCAATTCGATTGGGGGGCGAATTTTGAACTTTTTCCACTAATTTGGCATCATGTGGCATTAACCATTGTGTTACATGTCCACACACTCATACTCAAAATGGCATCGTCGAACGAAAACACCGCCATATCGTTGATACGAGGTTAGCTTTACTTGCCCATGCATTGGTTCCCTCACATTTTTTCTTCATACGATTCATTTAATTAATCTTTTACCATCCCCCTCCCTTAATAATTCTTCCCCTTCTTTTCTTCTTAATAACCAACATCCAGACTACTCAACCCTTTGTATTCAGTGTTGAATGTTGGCCATTGACTACTCCATATAATCCTCACAAGTTCTCTTACCGTTCAGTATCTTGTGTTTTTCTTAGACTTAGTCCAAGCCATAAGGGTTTTATCTGCTATCATATACAAACGGGCCGAGCTTACATTTCCAAGGATGTTAAACTAAATGAGCTTAAGTTCCCTTTTGCAAATTTGTCTAATTCAAAAACCAACCCATCATCCACTCACGTGGCTCTTCCTCTTTTCAATCTTCCAATGGTAACCCCCAGTTCTCCTACCTCCATTCTTAGCTCACCAAATGTCCTCTCTCCTCCTCCATCACCGACTCCACAGAGTTCTTCACCATCAACTGCTCCACAAGATGTTCATTCAATGGTGACCAGATCATAGACGCACAGCGTCCATCCTCATCAATTCACAGATGGAACAATTAAATATCCTCTTCCCCATGCACGTCTTACGACAACTAATTCCATACCTAAGACACCAACATGTTACCACATTGCCCAAAAATGTCCTGAATGGATAGCAGCAATGGCTAAGGAATTTAATGCATTACTTGAGAACAAAACCTAGTCGTTAGTGCCATCTTCTTAAGCTAGCAATATAGTCACCTGCAAGTAGGTGTTTTGAACTAAACGCCTTGCCAATGGCTCCATTGAAAGAAGAAAGGTGTGCCTCGTCGCAAAGCGGTTCCTTCAACAGTCAAGTATAGACTTTGAAGAAACCTTCAACCCTATTGTGAAGACCACTACAATAAGGCTTATTCTTGCATTGGTTGTATCTCATCATTGGCCCATTCAGAAATATGACGTGCAAAATGCAGTTTTGATTGGTCCTCTCATGGAAACAGTATTTATGGCCCAACACCTTGGGTTTACTCACTCTTAGTTCCCATCTCATGTGTGCAGGTTGCATAAGGCAATTTATGGCCTTCGCCAATCACCTCAAACATAGTATTCTCGCTTGAGCTACCGCTTGGTTCAACTTGGATTTACTATATCTTTTGCAAACCCCTCACTGTTTGTATGCATCTCTGGTTCGACTACCACCTTTGTGTTAGTCTACGTTGATGATCTCCTAATCACAGGATCCTCAACTCAGTGCATTTCGGACCTGCTTTAATCACTACACCAGGAATTTCCTATAACAAATCTTGGCAATTTAAATTTTTTTTCTAGGCATCGAAGCCACCACCAATTCCAATGGCCTACTTCTCACACAACAAAAATATGTCACGGACCTGCTACATTGAACCAACATGCACTTGGCGAAGACTGTCAAGTCTCCAATGGCCACTTCAAAGAAGCTCAATGCATTTATTGGGAATTTATTTGAAGATCCAACATTGTATCGAAGCATAGTTGACTCGTTACAATACTTGTCATTCACCAAACCAAACCTCGCTTTTGCCATTGGCAAGGTATGCCAATATATGCATGAACCTCGTGTCCAACATTGGAAGGCTATCAAACGTATCTTGAGATATCTCAAGCATACACTAACAGTTGGTTTGCAGATTTCTCCTTCTACTTACTTTAATATCACTGCATTTTCCAAAGCTGATTGGGCTAAGTGCCCTAACGATTGGTGTTCAACCTGTTGATATTGTATTTCTTGGGTCACAATTTAGTATCTTGGTCCTCAAAGAAGCAAAACATCTAGCCCACTCATCAACCAAAGCTGAATTCAAAGTTGTGGCCAACACCACAGTTGATGTTATTTGGTTACAAAGTCTTTTTCGTGTTCTTTGTATTACACCCACTCTGCCCCCTCTCATTTACTGTGACAATTTTAGTGCAACTTACCTCCTCTAATCCAGTTTTTCACACACTAATGAAGCATGTGAGATTGACTTTCACTTCATCCGTGATCGGGTTCTTAATAAATCACTACATGTCAATTTCATCTCTGGAAAGGACCAACTTGCAGACATACTAACCAAGCCTTTATCAGCTGCTTGGTTCTCTGCCTTGTGTTCAAGTCTACATCTCCAACAACTGCAGCTTGACTTAAGGGGAGATGTCAAGGCTAGTATCATCTCTCCAAGAATTTCCAGCTCACAAGCATCACAGCCTCAATACCCTAGTGTTGACGTAACAGAATGGCAGCATGCAATGTTGCGAATCTCTTGTAACAAACTCGTGCCTTAGTACCTTAGTCTAGAATATTCTAACTCCTGCAATATTGTACAAACCATTGGCTCATGTCTATATAAAGAGCCCTCTGTAATAGTCCAAACACATAATGACAAAATGTAAAAGACAAAACCTTTGGACTAGTTGGGCTTATTATCTCTAATAAATAGTCCACCAATAATAGATTGCCACGTACGCTTCATAGTATAATTCATGTGTGACCGCACTACATACAAACCCTCTTGCACGAAACCTAAATTTCGGCACTGAACTTCGCCCCCCCAACCCCCATGCACGAGGGAAACCTAACCTTCGGCTCCATCCCTCTCGGCCCACTCCATTCACAAAAATACCTTCGAGACGCCAGAGCTTCGGCCACACCCTCTCGCGTCAGAAACAGCTCCAAGTTTGTGTTTTGAGGAATACTATCCCCGGATGAGGAAAGCAAGCAACTGTGTAGCAAGTCAAGAATATGCTTGACTTCGCTACCATTTGATATGTATTCGGCTGGCACTATCATCAGCATCATCATCTTGAAGAACTTGAGAACGAGTTTAATTAGAAAATCAAGTTCCTGTTCGCTGGTAGATGTTGTTAGCTCAGATAAACAATAGAGAACAAACAAGGGAATTTGGTTCTCCATCAAAATCAATCCTTGTGTCCATCGTCGTCCCCCTCTTTGCGAAATACATGGTTTAGTTTTACATTCAAGATCTCTTTTTCTATCTCTACAACTTCACAAAGAAAAATTATGGCTTTTTTTTTGTTTTCTATTCAGAATCTAATTTTCTTGTCCCATTTTACAAAATGCCCCTACCCCTTCCCTAGATCAGAGCTTAATTTTGGATTATTCTTTCCCTTGCTTATATGCACATCCAATGATATTACTGTGTAATATACCATTAGTACTCTTTGAATTTGTCTTGGGATTGAAGAGTCGGAGTTGGATATCTGCATAATCAAATTTGACATTTGGTGATTTGGCTTGGGGCAATTGTGTGCATGTTTTTTGTCTTTTGTAATACCTAGAGACACATCAGTTTTGTAGGCAAGTTACCTGGTGAGAGCGAGTGCCGGAGAGACCTCGGACCAAGTGAGCAAATCGGCAATCACATTTTTATATTCTCCACGGGACCTAGTCTTTAAGTGCCACAGGGAGGGACTGGTTGAGGCTATGTTAGGATCATTAACATTCTCATTACGCCGATGAAGTTTAATGAGAATGTTTATGAGGGACTCTAAAAACATTCTTGGTGAGATGTGTTTCAAAATGCAGGGGGTGTGATTCGAACGGCAGCGGCGACCTAGCTTTCTATCTGGTGTGGCTGCACCTATTTCCCTTTGTGTATTTTTTTCCGACGTGGCTGACGATGATAGGAGGGCTGCTTATCTCTAATAGACGATCGGACCGCTTAGAAGCGACTCTGATAAATGAAACGATTTAGGCCTGCAAAGCAGTCCGATAAGAATTTTCCTTACCTATATATATTCCAAACTGCTTCTTGGTATAACAATATCAATTTGTAAATTTGTATTTTTTTTTTTTTTTAATTTTTTAAGATGGTTCAAATCAAACATTTTTGCTCGCTACAAGACTTCTTCGTTCGCATGCAATCATCAACGTGGCTTACCACACGAACCTTCTATCTTATCTCTGATAATTCCTGATCCCAGGTTCGCCGGAAATTTTGTGGAGGCAGAGGGGCTAGTCTCCGGCTACAATGGCGAGGGACTTGCCGATGGGCCCTCGGCTGGAGCAGTTTCACGGTGATATCAACCGAGAGTTTCCGAGCCCTTGCGTATGTTCCCATTAATCTCTCTCTCTCTCTTTCTGTGATATGTGTGATTATTGTGATATGGTTGTAAATATTGCTATCTAGCTTTAATTGGAAGCGGGTCTTTTGACTGAAAAGACGATGTTCTAAGTGTAGGGGTAGTAACCGCTTACTCTCCACAAACACTCAGCTAAGGGGTATTCACTATACATTGATTGAAAATAAGAGGTTCAAAGTATAGGGGTCCTCACTGCTCAGGGAATCTCACAAAGAAAATGATCTCACTCCAGCTCCTTCAAGCCGCCCCACAGCATCTAAGCTCGCCCAGTTCGCACCTTTCACCATTGCACGGTCTCGTGTCATGCTCTTCCATGTCTCAGCTCAAGCAGTATCACTCCCAACTCATACGACTCGGCCTCTCGGACGATAACGATGCTATAGGCAGAGTTGTGAGGTTCTGTGCTATCTCCAAAAATGGTGATCTGGGTTATGCTCTACAAGTTTTTGATACAATTCCTCAGCCAGATGCTTTCATTTACAATACCATAATGAGAGGTTACTTGCAATGCCAACTCCCCAGAAACTGCGTTCTCTTGTACTCGCAGATGTTGCAAGAATCTGTTACACCCAATGGATTTACCCTCCCTACTGTTATAAGAGCTTGTAGCGACGATAATGCTATTGAAGAGGGGAAACAAGTACATGCCCATGTTGTAAAATTCGGGTTTGAAGCAGATGTTTATTCTCAAAATAATTTGATTTATATGTACGTGACTTTTCAGTCGTTGGAGAAAGCAAGAATGGTCTTTGATAAGATGCTTGTGCGGAATGTTGTGTCTTGGACCAGTTTAATTAGTGGGTACTCACGGTGCGGGTTTGTTGACGAGGCTTTTGAAGTTTTTAAGCTCATGCCAGAGAGGAATTCTGTTTCTTGGAACGCCATGATTGCAGCCTATGTTCAGAGCTATCGTTTCCATGAGGCGTTTGCTTTGTTTGACAGGATGCGAGCTGAAAAGGTGGTCTTGGATAAGTTTGTGGCGGCTAGTATGTTGTCAGCTTGTACAGGATTAGGATCTTTAGAGCAAGGGAAGTGGATACATGGGTATATTGAGAGAAGTGGAATTGAATTGGACTCAAAGCTTGCAGCAACTATTATTGACATGTACTGTAAGTGTGGTTGCTTAGGGACAGCTTTTGAGGTTTTCAATGGGTTACCCCACAAGGGAATATCTTCATGGAACTCCATGATTGGTGGTCTAGCAATGCATGGGAAAGGAGAGGCTGCCATTCAGCTCTTTAAAGAGATGGAGAGGGAGATGGTAGCTCCTGATAGAATCACTTTCGTGAACCTCCTCAGTGCATGTGCTCATTCTGGGTTAGTTGAGGAAGGGCGTCATTACTTCCATCATATGTTTGAAGTTCATGGTATTGAACCCAGAAGAGAACATTTTGGATGCATGGTTGATATTCTTGGAAGAGCTGGAATGCTGGAGGAAGCAAGAAAGCTTATCAATGATATGCCCATGAGCCCTGACGCAAGTGTCCTGGGTGCTCTTTTTGGAGCTTGTAAAATTCATGGAAACGTTAAGTTGGGAGAGGAAGTGGGGAAGAGAGCAATTGAACTAGAGCCCAATAACAGCGGGCGCTATGTGTTATTGGCCAACCTATATGCCAATGCTGGTAGATGGGAAGATGTGGCCAATGTGAGGAAACTGATGAATGACAGGGGAGTGAAGAAAGTTCCTGGGGTTTCCATGATCGAATTGGAGGGTGTTCTCAATGAATTCATAGCAGGAGAAAGGGCTCATCCTCAATCGGCAAAGATTTATGCCAAGGTTGACGAGATGTTAGAGCGTATAAGATCTATCAGCTATGTACCTAACACAGATGGAATATCTTGTTTTGATATTGAGGAGGAGGAAAAGGAGAAGCCCTTGTACTACCACAGTGAAAAACTGGCAATTGCCTTTGGCCTGTTAAAGACTAAGCCAGGAGAGACTCTTCGTATCACGAAGAATCTGCGAGTCTGTAGAGATTGTCACAATGCAACTAAGCTCATCTCAAAGGTTTATGATCGCCAAATAATCGTCAGGGATCGCAATCGCTTCCACCATTTTGGAATGGGAGAGTGTTCTTGTAAAGATTACTGGTAAACCCATGAGTGCATCTTCTGTTTTGCCTGAATGGACAGACGATCATGTTGGTTGTCCCTAAAACTCATCAAAAAGGGATTACTAGTACATACTTTAAGTATTTATACGTGCTCTACTTGGTTTCTTAGAAGATGTAATTAGCAAACCTCTTCATTGCTTATTGAGTTTCCCTCAAAGCTCTAAGAAAAGAGCTATCTATGGTTTGGATTGTTTGAGTTGGTTATTGGGTGAATCTTATATTTGTTATGAGCTACTTGTGGAAGTGGGGTACACTACTACACTAAACAGGTCATAGGTACCCAAATTGTGACTGATTACTACTCATCTCTGTTGACACCATCTGCATGAGGGCACTTCAGATGGTAACTAGTCTTCTGGCTCTCTCTATATGCTCAAAAGTTGGCACGTCTGCAAACTAAATTTATATGGTTTGAAAAAGTGAAGTGGGATGTGAGATATGATCTTCTTGCTGAGGAGATGAAATTTATGATTTTATAACCCTGTGAAATTTTTCAGGGCAACCAAACATACTCTACTAAACCACAAACGGTGAGATAATACTTCCGTTGATCCCAGTTTCTACCTAAATATAGTGTGATATTATTCATCAGCAAAAAATGATATATTACAAAAATAGAGTAGTCTGTTAAACTCATAAATAGATTACAGTTGTGCTTGGGTTAATTATGTCTTCACCATAGCTTTCATCTATTTTGTGCGGTATCTAACTTGATTATGTTAATCATATACCATGCTTAATTTTTTTCAACAATCTGAGCCTTTTTTCTTTTTGAAAAGCCCAACTTACCTTGAAATAAATTAAGTTTAGATTGAAAGGACTCTGAGAAATCTGAGGATGCAACTCCTGTAAAGCAGGTATCTGTTTCTGGAAACCCCCACTTCACCGTTCAGCCACCCTCTCTCTATGGCTGTTTACTTCCTAAATCCATCATATAGATATAATCCTGATGCCAGGGCAGTAGGAGAAACAATTACCTTCGATTGATTGCGTATGCATATGGGTTTCTTTCCTTACTAAATCTTACGTTAGCCTTAGTTGTTCAGACTTTGGATTCTCTTCAACTTCTTCGTCCTAAACAAACCCAAATTCCAAAACCTTAAGAACATAGAAGTCTCAAAACCTCCCGCTCTCTGCACTCTATAGCGACTACAGGTTTCTGTCCTTTTGTTCTAACAGTTCGTTGAGGTTGATTTTTTTTTTTTTTTTGTCTTTTTCAGTGTTATTTTTTATTTTCAATTATCCTTTTGCCTTTCCAAAATAATTTTCAAGGTTAAAACTTTCGCTTCATTAGCCCAGAGCAGTTATTCTAGGTAACTCCAATTTGTTTCTTTATATATCTTAACAAACAGAAAGAAGGTAATAATTGATTGGGGCTTTGCTGATTGTTTTTTCTTGAATTATATTTTCATGTTAATGTTTGATATCTGAGCCGTTTGGTGGGTTTGAGTAATTTTGTTATTACTTTTCTATTTCCAAATCTAGAATGACTGAAAGCCAGCTAGTGAGTGGGCTTTCATGGGAACAGAAGCTGCCAACTTTGTCATCAGGAAAACATGGGTCTGTTTACTGATCAAGAAGGAAAAAAACAAGCCCCATAATGGGTCTCTGAGCAAATCTCAAAACCAGACTGAAGCGAGTGCACTTTTGGACATCCCAATCCGAGCTCGTTGATGGACTCTTCATCCCTCCGAATGACACAAGAAAGTTAAACAAGTTGATGAGAAAGCAACTCAAAGATACTGCCGGCAAGAGTTGGTATGGCAGTGTTTCAACGAGATTATATGTTAGCTTTTTTTTATTCATTTGATACGATTGGTTGCTGGGAAAGAGGAAGGAAGGAAACATTGAAATTGTGCGGAATTCTCTGTTTATGGTTTCAAGCTGTCGAGTTTCTGTCTTCAACTGACTCGGATAGTTTTAGGTGTAAACGAGAGGAGGAAATTTCTTTTGGTACTCAACTATCAACATTCTTAAAGAAGAATCATTTTTCCTCCCCCTAAAACTCAGCGACAAAATAGAGTCAACTAAAGGTTTGTTGACTCTATTTTTGTTGACATAGATTTACTTTGCCAGATTATTCTCTAACACTCACGGGTTTGCATTGCTTTGAGTTGCTTGCTCAACGTTTCAACCTTATGTGCTTTAATGATGTGCCATTGTTGTGCAAATTGGGTCATGGCCATTCAGTAGTGAAACTAGAAAAATTATGTAAATAATGCCTTCTTTTTTATCTTTTTTTTTAGGGCCTTTAGCTTTGTGTGTTATTAAATGTAATCTTCTGCATGAGGTGGTTCACTTCAGATAAATTGGAAACTACCAGACACAGATTATGCAGAAGGTTGGGCACTTCATTTAATGATCCCGACCTATGCTTTAGGGAGTGATTGGATTCATACTGAGCATTATAAAATTTCTGCTTCTATGTGTCGAATGTAAAATGTGTTATTGGCCCTACTGAAACTGAAAGTGAAAATTGATTGATATTTCCCCAACATATATAGATCTGAAACTGGTAATAGCAATGACTTTACGGCAGTTGTGTTCATGCTCAAACCTTTTGCAGGAAACGGTAGGTTCAAAAGATAGAAGAAAAGAATCGGCGAGCCGGAAATGATAAATGGAAGAAACAGGGCAGGCAGTCCGGGAAGTACGCAAAGCAAAGCCACTCGCATATATTCACCATTCCTTTTTCAGATTTTTTTCGAGACTCACAGAGAATATAAAGAAGGCAATACTTGTACCATACAGATATGAGACAGAATTCCTTGACCTAAATTGAACTCCTTGGCTAGATTCTCATGTGCTTTATAATATTGATCTTCGAAACACCATTCCTTGAAATAATTTGAACTTCTTGCTTGTATCTATGCAAAATCAAGGTAAAACCTTAGAGGCTCCTACTCTCTACAGAAAGGCAGAAATGCCATTTAATGATGTGTTTTGGTTATTGCAATAAACACAAACAGATTCAAATTCTGGTACGCAATAATTTACTCCATGAATAAAGATGGATTATCATGCACCTAGTGATCAAGTATATACAAGGAAAAAATAAAAATAAAAAAAAGGGAGGAACGGAAAGAAAGATAATACGCAACTGCCAATTTATTAGGCTTGAAAATTGACAGTAATCCGTCTCTTTTTTACATCCAAACATTTGCCCTTGATGTATTATTTTATATTTCCGTAAGTTATCAGGATAACTGCAGTGTGTTGTCGACTTTTTAGAGCTGCAGCTTAAGTTCATGACAATGGCTCTTGTGAATCTCCCAAGCGAGAGAGATGGAGATATGCATCAGTCCCTGCATGCACATTGCAGATCTATAGATGAGTCAAAAGTCATGGGTGGATAAATTGAAAGGAAAAAGAATAAAGTAAAAAACACAAGACTAGGGGTGTTCATCCGGGTTCCAACCCGGGAATCCGGGTAGACCCAAACCGGAATCCGGATTTTAAATCTGGGCCGAAACCCGGACCGGGTTGATCCGGGTCAGAAATGGGCCGAAACCCGGATTCATCCGGATTTTTTAAAACCCGGTTCCGGGTTCCGGATTGAACCCGGATCAGGACCCTAGCTTTATTGCAAGCCAAAAACCTTGATGGATTCCCCTTCCTCTTCTATCCTCAATACTAGAGATGAACGAATTCCATACGCCCGAAATTTAGATCGAAGAATTTTCTTTCTGTTGTTGGTGTTGGAATTTCATGAACGCGGAGCCAAACGAGAACGAGTTCAGTCGAACAGCGTAAGGCTGACAAAGACTGAATCCTGTGGGTTATCGGACTCAAGGATTCAGAGCTACCCGATTGCATCTCAGCATACAACAACCAAAAAAGAATTGAAAAGCCCTAGCTTTACAAACAAACCACCTGTAAAAACCAACCAAGAAATGGAGAGATTCACCAAAGTGACACCATTAGACAGGAAAACAAGGACGACCCAGAAATCTTCATGGATCCCACAGTCAGCTCCTTCATTAAAGCAAAAAGTGCCCTTCGGCAAAGAAGCAGATCTACGAGGAAAAAGAGAGAGAGAGACAGGTTGGGGTTCTTATTTGGCTTGTTTCAGCACAAACTTTTCAGGGGAACGAGGGGAAAAGAGAACTTTCTTGTCGTTGGGGTTGGTGTTGTTGGGTTGTTTTGTGTGAAAGTTGGTTCTCTTTTTGTGATTCTCGTTTTGTGTCTGTTTTGTATGTCTGTGACAGTTTGTGGATGAAAATGACGGCACGAGGATGAAAACAGAGACGACGGCAGAGGAGGCTAGGGTTTCGGCTTGAGACAGAGAGAGAGAAGAGACAGTGTGACAAGGACGAAGACGAAGCCACAAAACAGAGACGACGGCACGACGCTTTGATCGGCAGTAAGCTAGGTTTCGGCGAGAGAGTGAGAGAGATGAAGCAGATGGGGGGCGGAAGCCTGAAGCAATGAAAACCTAACGAAAACGGGTTTTAAAACTCGTTTTTATATAAACCCGGTTACCGGATTTTATAAGCGGTACTGGGTTAGACAACCCGTATCGGGCCCAGACAGATCCGGATTTAGTAATACGGGTTTCGGCCCAGATTAAATCCGGAACCGGAATCTGGTTATCCGGGTTCCGGACCGGGCCGGATTTAAATCCGGCCCGGTTGAACAGTCCTACACAAGACAACAAACATTCGGTTAAATCCGGCCCGGTTGAACAGTCCTACACAAGACAACAAACATTCGGATGGAAACTAATTCCGTGGATATACAAAAATGATGATTAAATTGCAGTTGAGGTGCAAAAGCATATCATAATGTTTAAATATAATGCAGCACTTAACTTTTTTACTTGTCTGTCCATCAGTTTGTCAACACCCAGTTTACATGGTACAGAATGAGTTAGAAGATCTAAAGATAATATTGCCCAGGTGTTGTGATGTAAATTAAAAATTAAAAACACTGCTAGTTACAAAAACTTGAAAGCACACACAGACATCAAGTTCTTTGAATTGATAATCTATTCTGACCTTATTTATAATATACTCCCGGCATTCATGATGAAATCCTGCAGGGATGGACTGAGTAAAATAACCCTTGCCCGGTGAAGCCTAAAATAGTGATATTTTAGATACAATAAATGACAAGGTTTTCTATTTCCAGCAATTACCGCTATAATTCCAAACTCACATAGGCTGAATGGCTATCTTCCTAGGGTTTTAACTTATCAAAATCAATGATAAAAAGAAAAATATCTAACCTGATATAATTTCCAGATGAAACTCAAACACAACTATATTTAAGTGCACCAAGCTAATTCAATATGGAAACGAGAATTAGCTCAAAATCTTCTATATATCTTTGACGTATCCACCAAACATTATAAACTGTGAGACTTTTGAATGTCAAGCCCGAAGTGCTAGTCCAATGGTGTAAACATTTGAGAAAGTTAAGACTTCTCTTTTTTATTGGCAACGGGTGTCCAGGAACAGTGTCCCAATTAATCCCGGGTGCACAGGCCCTCAGCATGGAGTTTCCTGCAAGTGCACTTCAGGTAATTCAAGGGGAAAATCCTCTACTCCGATGGCCTCTAAAGATTGTTGGCACCCAAGGGGATTTGAACCTTAGACCTAGGGGGAGCATACCTCCAAACCCAAGGCCTTTACCACTTGAGCCAACCCCTAGGAGTTTGAGATAGTTAAGACTTAAGCGTATGAACTCATTCTGAATGATTAGTCTGTTTACTTATAAAAAATAATAATAATTAAAGTCTGGAGCATAACAAAAAGGCTCAAACTTACCATATCCTTCCATTGAGATAATTTGGAGATCTCCTCCAAAATACCGAGCATAAAGGCGACTTATTGGAAGTCCATATCCATATCCAGCCATTGTCACTGCATCAGCAGTACCAACATATGAGTCCTCGTCCATTGGATTTTTTGCAGTGCTGTAAAGATATGTGAAAATTTTGGAGAGCCCACTTCTTGGTATGCCACCCCCTTCATCTGATACCTATTATGCCAGTCAGAACAATTTATTGGCCATTTCTTCTGTCAAAAGAAACTAATTCAAATAAATTACTAAAAGTGGCATGTAATATCAAGAAAAGGACAAAAAATAAAGGGTTACATACAAGACAATCCCTAGGTTTTGTCAATTATCTTTTTGCTCCTTACATTTCTAATTTTATCATTTTGCTCCCAGGCTTTTAAACTTCTATCAATTAGATACCTCCATTAGAATTCCTTCAGCTAATTGATCAAAAATACCATAGCTAGCGGTCTACACATGGCATGCCATACGCTTAAAAAAGAATAAAATTTAACAACAAAAAAGAACGTTTTAAAAAAATCACATAAAAACCCTTCCCACCCAGTCCACCTGGGTGAGGCCTTGGTCTGCCTGCCCAAGCGCGTGTACCTAGGCGGTACCTGGGTTCGAGGAGAGGAATTGCCTCTTTTTTTATCTATAGAATCGTAGATATTTTCGGCTTTTCCAGTTTCTGAAGTTTTTAATTTTGGGGGATGTTTGGATGAAAATGTTGGAAAGTTTTTTTTATGAATAGTGAAGAAATTGAAAAAGAAATGAAAGTTTTATAGGTTTTGTGTGTAAATGTGGGTCCCAATTTAAAAATATATAAAGAACGAATTTTTATAGTATATTAATGTTATTTATTATTTAAATTAAGGTTAGTTTGTATTAAAATAATATATTTTAATATAGAGATGAAATATATTGAGATGAGAAGTTTTATATGTTTGGGAGTAAGTTGAGGAAAGATTTGGAAAACTACACTACTGTAGATGATTTACTTCTGCATCCAAACATGGGCTAATGTTTCTTCGATTTTTAGTTTTATGTTTTCAATATTTAAATATTTTTGTGATTCTGTTTTTCATGTTTCTGTTTCCATAGGTTTTTATTTATGCATTTTGAAAAAATTTCTTTCTAAGGATTTTTTAGCCACGTGATTTGATAGAGGCACATACCTGATCAATTGTAAAATCCAACGAGCAAAATGATAAAATTAAAAACCGAAGAAGAAAAAAAATAACCATACAAAACCTAAGGACTGTTTTTGTATTTGACCCATTAATAAATGGAAGGGTGGATTCAGAGGGGGAAAAACTAACAAATAAAAAAATTATTTTTAGTTTTAGTTTTTTGTGAGTGGGATGTTAACAAAATACCCTATCAATTTTGTAACAACTGAAGATTTCGCAAAAGTCATTTTTGACAAGTGAAAAAAACATTCATGAAAACTAATTTCATAGCTATTGAGGTCAACAAGCAAAGAGCGGGACAACTTTGATTGTATATATTAGCAATGATCAATACCTTGATAGCAACATCTTCTACACCACCAGCCACTATTATTCTAATAGGAGGTGCAACTTTGTCCAAGTCCATGAAACGCTCTTGGACAGCACGCAAGGAGTTCTTGACCAACTCAAACACCATAAGATGCAAGTGTGTTGGAACATACCTGTTATGAAAGCAAACAGAACATTGCATAACAACAGAGAAAGCAAGTGTTCTAACGTTTGTAAATCTCAGTTCACTACTAATGGACATATAGGTTATATCAAGGCAAAGTTTCTTGAAGGATTGTCCCTAACACAAGGAATGGGGAACAGAAAACTTTGGCAAATGACAGAATTAGAAAAGGGAGGAAAATGAATGGGCAACTGAGACTTTACTTCTAAAAAAAGTGAGAAAAACCAAAGGGAAGGAAAATTTAGAAACACAGCACCTAAATAAAATTTGAGAGAAATGAATACATACAACATAACTTACGGAAATGTAAAAAAGGGATCCCCATATATATTAACATCGGGGGCACTGCCATACTGGCGCAAACAAATAGCACGGGCATCTTCACTGGCAGTTCGTGCTACCTCCAATGGAGACATTTTTGTATGTATATAACCCACACAATGAGGAGGGGGATTAGGATTGTGCAACTCCACATGTTGCCCTAATTTTCACCAAAATTTGAAGCAAATAAAATATGTTAGAACTCACTGACAGGAGCAATGCAATTAATATGGCGCAAAAAGACAAAGAACTAGCTGAACATACCAATTGGGAAAGCAGTAGAATAAAGTAATAAGGAAATTAAATTATAACTAACCAATAAGCATGCGAATCCCTATTCTTGACATGTAAAAGCGATCTAGAAACTGATCAATCTCATCAAGATCCTCATGGACAATCTTCAGATCCATGCCTTTCTTCAACTGTTGAACCCCCAAAGCCATCATAGGGACCACATTGTTGTGTCTCACCTTGATTGCCTTAATCATTTGAGTAAATTCCTTCTCATCATTTGTGTCCTTGATCTCGGGAAAGGATCTAAGGTCGCGATAAGAATCAAAATACCAATCTCGAACCTAAGAGTAAAAAATTTACCCAAAGTGAGTGCACACTCAATACGTGAGATCAAACCCTCCCTTTAGCATCCCACAGGTCACCTATCAACAAACCAAGTCCCTCTCCCATAGATGGAATTATACATAAGTGAGGTCATCCATGGAATCATTTCCACATTACTCACTGTATTAATCTAAAACATTACAGGAAAAACATCCCTATACTAATGTTAGTAGAGCATTTAAAAAGAAACTGTCACGATATCAGATATTCCCACATTACTTTCCGTGAAAATCCAAAACATTAAAAGAGAAAGTTCACTGTACCATAATTAGCAGAGGAATTAAAAAGAAGCATGTCACAAGCAATTGGCAAACAGGCAACATTCATTTAAAAGTAAGGCAAAAACAGGGAACAGCAAAACCCAGGCATGATTAGCCCAACAATCTCACATCACTTTTCCCTTTCGAAAACAAAAAATGCATTGATCGTAGCTTTTAAAAGCAAGAAAGGTAATTCCATAATGCTAACTGTACGGTATAGTGTAGACAGGAAAAAATCATACATCAACGCCAGATTCCTCTGACAGATTGTGTACTGAACATTAGCAAAGCCATTATCTGAAAAATTCCATAGGAGGCCAGGCATGCAAAATTGTTTCTATAATCGAAACCTTTTTCTTTACCGGAAGTTAAAGCCCAAACAGCAGAATATCCATATCTATACTACAAACAAATATCTAGAACCCAACACGCGGGATCAAATTTCAAAGTAAAAGTATAGAAACTTGTCTAATAAAGAAATGCTAATCCAACTTTTCTCAATTCTCTCTCACTGTGGACTTTATGGTCACACACACAAGAAAAATTATAAATTTAAAACCAAAACATATAACATAAAAAGAAAAAGCAACCCAAAACAAAACTCGAAATCCGAAAGCAATGCAAAGTACCTTCAAAACGGCAGGTTTTTCAGATAAGCCATAAGGCAGGCTTTCGAGCTCGATGGCCCTCCTGGCAATTCTAATGGGGAGCTCCTTGTGAAGGAACTGAGCGGAAATTAGCAAATTTCTGTGGCTGGGATCGGACCCAAATTCCATCATGTACCTCAAGCTCACCCCAGTCTGCTTCATACACCCCCATCGTTGCACCTCCTCGACAAAGCCCTTGGAGAAAGACTCACACAGTTTCTTGACCGCCATGCCTCACCAACACGACCAAGAAGCGAGTACCGCAATTTGATACCAAGAATACAAACAACATGCAAGCGAAGCACACAATGTGGAACCGGCATAGGGATTTATATCGTGGGCGCAGAACGACTTTTTTCTACCCCCTCTCTCACTTTCTTCTTTCCGGATTTTACAGATGGAGAGATAAAAAAGTGGATTGAATTCTTTTTGGTAATGCAAACAGCAAAGAGAGAGATGCGAGTTGGGTAAAGGGCTTAATAACAAACCATGGTTAGGTTCTCAACCTCATATCCTAACAATTTCAAAACGTTACGCAAAACGTTCAACTTGGCCTATATAGTACGAGGTAGTTGAATAGACATGCAAATAATGATGCAAAATAGAAAATAATAGTTATCATTAAAATATTTCACCTCTCCTATTAATTGAAAAAAAAATAAAAACAAATTAAACATCCCTCAAAATCAAATGTACCGAACGTAATTTAAAGCAGTTTTAGTAAATAAGTTGAGAATTTTGAATTGACATGAAAGTTTAAAATATTATTTTTGAATATTATTATTATTTTAAAATTTAAAAAAGTTAAATTAAAATTTAAAAAAATTAAATTATTTATTATATTTAATAAAAAATTTTAAAAATATTATAATAATAAATAAAAATTTTTAATTAGATAAAAATTTTAAATTGAGATATTTTTATCAGACCTACCCATAGATTTTCTATTCAAGTTTTAGAATTTAGATCGAGAAAGTCATTAAATGCACACTACTCGTGGGATCTCATCTTCAAAAGTCATTAAATGCACACACTTTCTTTGTTTTTCTCTTTTCTTTTTTTTCT
The DNA here is from genome assembly GCA_011037825.1 of Carya cathayensis. Taxonomy (NCBI): domain Eukaryota; kingdom Viridiplantae; phylum Streptophyta; class Magnoliopsida; order Fagales; family Juglandaceae; genus Carya; species Carya cathayensis. Next base: position 1,133,512 of record QGSO01000172.1, read on the forward strand.
TTTTTGTTTTCGTGTTGGTTTAGGTGAATTAGGTCTATTTAGAAAATTAGATATAAAAAGTATTTCACATCATCTTAATATTATAATTTTTTAAAATTTTTACATAGAAAATAATAAATAATTTAATTTTTTTAAATAACAAAATAATAATAAAATTAAAAAATAATATTCTAATAATATTTTATTTAACTTTTAACTTTTATCTCATCTCAACTTACTATATAAACAATACCTTAAATGCAAGTGTATGTGATTTCAATATCTTTGTTAGATATTGGAGCTTCTCCATATGCATAGATACTCAGTTCTCATTGCATTAGGAATGGTGTAGATAAAGAATCAAAGATAAAGGTAAAATTTTATTGAAATTACATATTTTGCCTTTTATCTTTAAGAGGGATTCTCATATTAAATTATCCATCTATCTATTAGTCAAATAATAATAAAATATTATTTTTTAATTATTATAATCATATTTTTTAAATTTTTTTCCTATTTTACAATTATACTAATCATATGTTAATTTTTAATTTAATTTTAATGAAATTATTATTTTGCCTTTTGTTGAGAGAGAGAGCAAGTGGAAGAAGAGAAAAATAAGTGATAAAATAATCAATAGATGGTGAAAATTAGCTATCCAAATATGTAGAGATACTATAGCTTGAGCATCCTCATTAAAATATCTAAACATAAAAACCATCTTCAAATAGCTAATAGGATATAAAGAGTCATTGCATTGGATTAGCTAAATCCTAACTACAGTAATGCTACAGTAAATCTAAATCTAAAATCAAATTTGATAAGTATTGTTCACACATCAAATGTTTATTTTATTATTTTTTATTACTCTCTCTCTTCTCTATATCTACTTCTACAATATTCACATGAGTTTATTTAAATAAAATAGTAAAATATGATAAAATAAAATAAATTAATAATTAAAATATTAAATATTTTTAAAATTATTAATTACTCATTACTATATAATAAAATAAATAAATAATTCCATATGGAGATTTGATGTAAATAGCTAAAGTCAAATTTATCTTATATTATTTTATTATTATATAATGAAAAAATAGTTATTTCAATATAGAGATTTAAATAAATGAAATAACCAAGATCTAAATTCATCTTACATTCATCAAAATTATCTTTTACATATGCATAATTCATTAACAGAGCTCTAAGCCAAAAATGCAAAAAAATTTGCATTTGACTCTTTCAATGCAGCAGATTTAACGAGATTATTACCTAAATATTAGCTTGCATTGACATTTGCCTGCACTATTGCTAGTACTCAACTCTTACTTGTGCCAGTCATCAACAAGCTTTTGCCTTTTTACAGAAGGAAAATGATAGTCTGTCCTCTGATTTGTACTTTATGTTTTACTGCTAATGCATTTTAATTTATTTTAAATATTTAAAAAAGTTATTACTAATAAATTTGTGTAATGTTTTTAGATGTTTAAAAATATATAAAAATAAATAAATGCAAGTTTGTTTTGTACCACATTACTTCATAACTCATAATATTGATAAAAAATAGTTTTGAACTTTAGATACTAAATGTCTGTTGGGGGTTGCAAACTTGCAGTAGGAGTTTTAAAAAATATTTAAATATTCTTAAAAGTTATTTAATTAAAAACTTAGGTTGTTTGGGTGTTATATATTAAAGCACTTTTAATTTCAAATAAGCTAAAAAGTACGTTTGAGGAAAAATATTATTTTGATGCTTTTTCTTAAACGTACTTTTTCGGATAATACAGAATGTAATTCGAATTTTAAAAAGACTGTAAATGGATGAAAATATCCATACAACTTTAAGATAATTACAACTTTTAAACTTTTAAGAATATAATCATAATCTTTAAAAATTTAAATAATCGTAATTTCTACCTCATAAAATACTTTTTTAATTTGTTTCCAAACAAACGTAACATGTTTGAAAGTACTTTAAATATATAGTTACTAAACATTAAATAACTTTTTAAAAGTAAAACTTGTTAGTATTTAAGTTATAAGTTATAAATCCTAAAATTATAAGTCATATTTTTCATCGCAATCTCAAACATGCACTAATACTTATTATGTAAGTTGATGCGATATATTTTCACATTAATGATGTGTGTGGTGTATCGATTAAAAAAAAGATATTTAAATAAGTTTATTCACTTATAAATAAGTGTAAATATGAAGAATTATTAAGTATTCAGACGATGTGGTACTCCAAGCTAATTCAAAATTATTTGTATAGATATACTATTTACCGTAGGATCCGCTACACTAATTTAAAAATAAAAATAAAAAAAATCAAGAATTATGTAGGAATGATTCTATCGATAATCACTTATAAATAGATTTTTTTTCAAAATAGTCACGTGTTATTGGATCATTTATGATGAAGGATGCGTCAACTTACTCATTAATTTACCTGATATTGGAAAAATGGGTTTCAATTGCAAGTGGGAGGCATTTTATCAAATGTTTGTGACTTTGTCATGTCATCTACTCAATTGAAGAAAGGAAACACACATTCATGTGCAAGATTACCTAATAAAAGCATGGACCCACAAAATGACCAACATAAAGCAAAGTTTGCACAAGGTTGATCTTGATGGTTGGAACCCAAGGTCTCTTGTGATTCTCATACTCATCAACCTCAAAACATAAGCAATCGAGAAAAATGAAAATCATGTGTGAAAAGGGCAAAAAAAAACAAAAAAAATCATCATTTTTGAAGTTGATGGTATTGGACTATCTTGGCAATCCTAAATCCATCCATTTATGTTAGTGACTGACCATTAAGATACAGTTATAAAAAGAAACAAACCCACGTACCCGATGGAAATAATTAAGAAGAATAAGTGCAAGAGAGAGGATGAGAAAGAAGACTTTAATATGATAAAAGTGACAAAAATAGAATTAGAAGACACAATCTTATCGATAACATTAAGCTGTTAAATCTGGAATTTTACACACAAATAAGGCTGACAATCTTTGACATGACCTGTAAATTTGACAGAACAATACATGAAATAGTAGAACTACGATCATACATAATTTTAATTTAAATCAATTTTACATTAACCTAAGTGTCCCGATTATTAATTCTGTCACTTTTCGGGTCAACCAGCGAAACCTGTAACTCGACTGATTAGTTTATTTGAAGCATCATTTCTATTAATATACGATTTTGTTCAATATATAACTCCCATAATTGTTAAATGTCTAGATTACAAATAACCTATTGACCTTTTTTATTATAAGAAATATTAAACTGATGATCCTTCAACATTGAAACTCTCAAAAATCAAATGCTTTCGATGGCTACTATTGTAACACATGCAAAAGGATAACCAGAACCCTCTCTAGTCTCTGCGTGTAATGTTGAATATTGGTGAGGACTTTAAAATTTCATATAGTCAATTTTTCATATTCCTTACACACTTTACTGATATAATTGATCAAATCAGTTTTTTATATTAAAAAAATGATACAGTCAATCACATCAATGAAGTGTATAAGAAGTATGTAAAAGTGACTGCACATGAAATTTTTGAAGCTCCTTAAATGCTTTGTTTCCTTTTTTGAGTTTTTGTATATATATATATATATATATATATATATATATATATATATATTTATTTTTCAAATTTATAAAATATCTGATTAGTTTAAATGCCTAAGAGGCAGTGAAATATGTTATTATTTTCATGTACATATCATGTTTGTAAAAGCATTTTCTTAATTTTCAAATTTTTGGTTTTTGAAGATAGAAAACAAGCTGGATAATAAACACAATACCAATTGAAAAAATAAATTAAAATTTTGAGTATTTTCTATTCAACAATTATTATCATTATTTATAACAATTCCTTACTTGGGTGGCGTTGGAATATATCTACATTTTTCAAAATTTAGATCTTTCCTATTATATTATCATTTATATTCTTTATTTTATGGGGTGTCTTCAACGTATCTAGGTATGCAAACGAGTAATTAAACAAATCAGAAATTTTTGTAAAAATAGTTGATAATAATGAGTTGTTGAAGTAAATTTGTTTAATATATGAGAAATGATATTTGCAGTCTTAGAGTGTGCAAATCTCAAGAACTCTTTTAAAAAAAGTAGATGAATATGGAACTCACATGAAAAATTATTTTTTTTAGTAGTAGAACTCAATTTTTTTCAAAAGGAATTGCGGGACTTGCGTATCTTAAGACTATGTGTAGCATTAATATACAATACTACGTACAGTCGCCATTTGAGGACTACAATGCAGGCATAGGCAATTTCATCTTTAAAATTTTTTAAAATTACTAAAATATCTCTCTTAAAATGGTGTTTTTTCTCTTTTAATAAAGGACATGCACATGCAGTCCCAACTTGAGGACTGCAAATAGAATTTGTCTAAAATATATCCATACTTTTGAAAAATGATGAATAGCAAGGTGAACCAATGCACACCCGTATAACTCGACATGATCCCAGCTAACAAATATAATTGTTCGAGTCATATTAGGATGACTCATTATTTCAATTTTCATCATTCATTATCTCATTATTTCATAATATAGCATTAAATTATTGGAGATTATTTATATATATTTCACTATAAACCTATCGTCTAATACCACAGCATAAGATGATAAGAGAATGATAAAAAAATAAATGATGAATATATATATATATATATAAGTCATAAATTAAAGTGAGACAAGAGCTGGAAAGTAGGTATAATCACTAATAATGTGGTGAATAGCCTAGTTTACTTGTTTTTGGGGGATATGGACAAGATTTTCTACTATTTGCAAGTTGCGCTCGATAATAACATGATAGAAAAATCTAGTTGTAAGAACAATTATGTACTAATATGTGACGCCCCCAAATTCCGCTTGGGACTGAACGGACATTTGAAGCGTCGAGACATGCAACACAAGGTTACCTGCCCCCGTTCATGACATATAAGATGCAATGTTCCTAACATGCATCTAGCATTATGCAATATTCGCAGCGGATAATCTTTTTCTTTATGAATACTATGCACCAAACTAAATATATGCCAAATACTTGAAATATAATTCATACATAAAGGCATACTAAAAAGCCGTGATCATCACACTAGTCCAAAATGGTTGTGATCAAAAAAATACTTGAGATACAACTCCAAAAGTACAAGTATTAACCTAAGTTAAATACTATACCATCATCAACATCGCACCGTGGCCTAGTCGACCGTATTCAGTTGGTCAGATTCCAATTCTCCTTTGGGTCCTGTAACAAGATCTACCATTCGGGGGAATGGTAGTTGGGACTACCACAGTGAGATTTGATTACAAATCTCAGTAAGTTAACATAAAACTCACACACAGGTTAAAAATGCATGCATGGCAGTAAAAGCATAAATGCATAATTATAGTCATACATAAACATAGTATAACTTGACATATAGCATGACTTAACCAGAACTTAAGCGTGAACTGAACTTGACTTAACATGGCATGAACTTAAGCTTAAAACATAACATGAACAAACAACATAACATGAACGTGAAACATAACATGGACTTGAAATATAGCATGAACGTAAACCTGCATAACATAAATAAGAACTTGAAAATAACATAAACTTGAACATAACATGTACGTGAGTATAACATAACATGGACTTGATCTAAAACTTGACTTATCATGTATTTGATCTGAAACTGGACTTAACATAGACTTGGAATCTTATTCAATTGTCTTGATTAATAAGTGCGTTAATACGTACTCCACAGTTGTTGTGGTCCCACGTATTCAAGTAACATAAAACATAATACGTACTCCACAGTTGTTGTGGCCCCACGTATTCTACATGTCACAATTGCTGTGTCTCATGTAGTGTATGCTCCACAGTTGTTGTGGCCCCATACTTCATGCTCCACAGTTGTTGTGGCCCCATGAATACACATAACATAAAATATAATACGTACTCCACAGTTGTTGTGGCCCCACGTATTCTACATGTCACAATTGCTGTGTCTCATGTAGTGTATGCTCCACAGTTGTTGTGGCCCCATACTTCATGCTCCACAGTTGTTGTGGCCCCATGAATTCACATAACATAAAATATAATACGTACTCCACAGTTGTTGTGGCCCCACGTATTCTACATGTCACAATTGCTGTGTCTCATGTAGTGTATGCTCCACAGTTGTTGTGGCCCCATACTTCATGTAACATAAAATATAATACGTACTCCACAGTTGTTGTGGCCCCACGCATTATAAGTAACATAAATATAATACGTACTCCACAGTTGTTGTGGCCCCACGCATTATAAGTAACATAACATAAATATAATACGTACTCCACAGTTGTTGTGGCCCCACGCATTATAAGTAACATAACATAAATATAATACGTACTCCACAGTTGTTGTGGCCCCACGCATTATAAGTAACATAAATATAATACGTACTCCACAGTTGTTGTGGCCCCACGCATTATAAGTAACGTAACATAAGATATAATACGTACTCCACAGTTGTTGTGGCCCCACGCATTATAAATAACATAACATAAATATAATACGTACTCCACAGTTGTTGTGGCCCCACGCATTATAAGTAACATAAATATAATACGTACTCCACAGTTGTTGTGGCCCCACGCATTATAAGTAACATAAAATATAATACGTACTCCACAGTTGTTGTGGCCCCACGCATTATAAATAACATAAAATATAATACGTACTCCACAGTTGTTGTGGCCCCACGCATTATAAATAACATAAATATAATACGTACTCCACAGTTGTTGTGGCCCCACGCATTATTATAACATAACATGTCTTATCTTTCTTAATGCATGAGATATTATTTAATATCATATACTTTTCTAACATGGCGTATACTTGTAAATGGCACAATATGATTTAATCATAAACATTTCATGGCATACATGTATCATATGGCATACTTATAACATACATCATTGTATGACAGAAAAGATTGTGTAACAGATAAATATTCATGAGAGATTAAATCATACGTAACAGATAAACATGTAATGACATAGCATGACATGGCATATACGATAACATACATACATAAATTGTAGTTCCCTTACCCATCACACATACACAATAAACTGATAGTAAGTTAGAGGCTAACTTACCTCGATCGTCGCGTTCTATGAGAATAGAGTGCGAAACACGAGGAACTGCACAACAGCTGGAAGAGGAACACTCAAGTCCTTAAGATTTTCAATTCTGAACTCAATTGCCATATTGTGAGCACTTGCAACACTACGGGCAACGTGAGGTTTCACTATACTCGAAAGAGATAATTTGACTTCAGAAAACCTTTGCACTAAAACAAGTTCATTAAAATTATCAATAATAACCAACAAACAATTCCTTTCTCAATCCATATACTCTTAGCCATAGTCAACCACAAGATGACACCAGTCACCCCAGACTATAATCCATAACACCACTGCTTCGGGACACTGTCATACAGTTTCCCAACACTACACCATACGCTCCACACTTCTCTGCTACGCCATCCAACCCTTCGTGACACGCCATCCGGTGTATCACGACTTAGTACAGAGTACACTCACGTGAACTCTCTTCCATTCACACTACAAAACTCATCACTGCGATACACGTCTCACGGTGCATCGCTACGCGACACGGAGTACGCGCTACGCGTACTTCCTTCGCTACAACACTCATCAACACGATGCACATCACACGATGCATCGCCATACCACACGGAGTACACTACATGCGTACTCCCTTCCTTCTACGACCCACATCACTACAGCGCACGTCGCGCGGCGCGTCGCTGCATTACACAGAATACGCTACACGCGTATTCTCTTCACACAACCCGCCGTATCACATCTACGGCATCCATCTCACGCCTATACTTCACAGCACAGTCCACAAAACTACAAAATCAAGCCTAACACTTCACAACCACACTTCGTTTCACAACTACGCAGCGAACTCCACAAACACTAACTACACAGTCTACAGCCAACCAAATCAACTATGTTAAACATAAATAACTAAAGATAGAGGGTTAAGACGAGAGAGATGTGATTGCTGTCGGGAAAGAATCCAAAACTGATAATTTTAGCGGGCTGTTACATATGTGTACCAATTTAATATGATTGGTCAAAAAATAGATTTTATTGAAAACAGTGCTAATTTAAATTTTTAATATGAAGGAATCAGTATTAGTAAGCGAATTTACTTGTACATAACAAAACTCTAACATGAGATATGCAAGAGTCGGCAAGACTTACGTGCTTAGGATGTATGTTTTTTAATTTTACGAGTGGTGCTAGTGCCACATAAATTTTTAAACTTTTTATCTACCGAATTGTGTAAATTTTTTTATTATTATTTTTGTTTCTATTCTTTTCAAATATTTTTTAAACCTATTTAAACATTTTTAAAAATAAAAGAAATCAAAAAATCATTAAAAAAAATAGTTCATTAATCGTTAAGTAAAAAATAAAAATTAGTACAAAATAGGTATACATTTTTTCGGTGTCTCTATCATTTCTCTAATTTTACGATAGGATCTAGGAGAAAGAAAATAATGCATCTACCAACTATGCATGCCAATAAAAGCTATCGATTTTTTTTTTACTTAATTTTTGAAGAAGTGTTTTCAAATGAGTGTGTTAATTTTTTAAAAATGTTTAAAGTGATTTAAAAAATGCTCAAAAAAATATAAAATAAAAAATTATATTTTGCACTTCTCAATAGAAACTCTCGAGACCACCTCTCGGTAGCCCTAGCAATAATCCTCCAACACTCGCTCTAGTTAGATTGACAAAATTTAGATTAGTTCTGGTAACTAGTTTCAACAGAAAATCGAAAAAGGAAAGACAAGAAATTTGCCTAAAAACACAAAGAAAACAACTCTGTTTTCAATTGAAAATTATCAAAACATCAGAATCGTTCAACCAACCCACACGTCGGGCTGAAATAGCTGTAAATCTGAAAACATCATAATTTTATCAAAAATAGCAAAATCTCAATAATCACACCAAAAATAAATACGTAATTAAATAAACAATCTACCAAGAATCTGACCAAAATTGGGTTCAAAATCACTTTCTAATTGAGAAACGAAATTTACCATGAAAGACAAAAAATATCTAATATTGAGGATTTGGGTTAGAAAACGATGCACAATGAGCGTGGCTAGGTGACCATGACATGCGCACTGAAAAGATCTTTCTGAATCGGGGTCATATGCACAAATCTGATACTTAGAACTAAAGTTATGGCTAAAATACTAACACATGCTCAAAACCGCCCCAAATTAAGGAAAAATCACTGTTTCCTGTTGTCCTTGTGTTGATTTGCAGTCTCGAAGTAGTTCAACACCATCAACGTGCAATCTGACAGTTTAACATCATTTGACTCAAATTCCCCTACATTAGTCACCCTGGGTTGGAAAGAACTTGCCCTCGAGTTTACAGTAGCATCATCGAAGCAAGGACTCAAGTGTTTCACACTTAATATATTAGAGGTCTTCAAATCAATGTTTTGAATACCGTACCGAATAACGTACCGGTCAAGGCACTGGAATGAAATATTTCGGTACCGGTACAGTTTCGTATACCATTTTGAGATAGTCGATATATGAATAAATTATATATATAAATTCCATTTCAAAATAATAGTCTATATATGAAGAAATTATACATGAATACATCTATGTATAAATTATAAATAATCTGGTATGAATTGAGGGTCAAAAAATAAGCTTACAGTATGAAGAAATGAAAAAAAAAAAAAAAAGAGTAGAGGCCGAAATATAGGCTGGTATGGCCGGTACGAAATAGACCCAACATCTAGGGCCGGTACAGTACGGTATTCAAAAGCATGCTTCAAATGGCTTGGGAGGCACAACCTATATGCATTATCATTGATCTTCTGAAGAACCTCACAAGGCCCAATCTTCCTTTCATTAAGCTTATTATACTCTCCAATAGGAAAACAATTACGAGTTAGTATTGCCCAAACAAAATCACCAACATCAAAAAGTACCTGATGACAATGAATGTTGCCTTGTGCCTTATACTTGGCATTATTTGGCCAGCTTCACTTGCTCATGAATGCCCTGAAGATGTTCTGCCATCTCATCCGCCTTGGGATTCAAAAGACCAATACGTGGAATAGAAGCTAAGTCAAGCACACCCGATAGATTATGGCCGTAGATAATCTCAAATGGGCTCAGCCACATGGTTCTATTCTTGGACCTGTTGTAGGCAAATTCTACTTGTGACAGGGCCAGATTCCACTATTTTGGTTTATTCCTTGTAAAACTCCTTAAAAGATTATCCAAAATTCGATTCACTACTTCGGTCTGATTATCTGTCTGGGGTGGTAAGCACTGCTAAAATTCAACTTTATCCCCAATTTCTCCTATAAACTCCTCTAAAAATGGCTCATGAACTTGGTGTCATGATCTGAAATAATTGATCGTGGAATGCCATGCAAACAAACAATCTCTTTGAAATACATATGAGCGATCCATGTAGCATCCATTGTTTTCCTGCAAGCGACAAAATTGGTCATTTTGGAGAACTTGTTAACCACAACTAAGATAGAATCCATGGCCCGTTAGATTCGAGATAAGCCTAACACAAAGTCCATATTGACACTGAACTAAGGGGCTTCTGGAACAGGCAAGGGAGTGTACATGACTACATTGGTAAGAACCCCCTTGGACCACAAGCACACAAAGCATCTCTCCACATAACGATCCACATCACTAGTCAACTTGGGCCAATAGTAATCAAATGAGATCAAGGCCAAAGTTTTGTCTCGCCCAAAGTGACCCTTATTTGAAGTTCACTAATAATATGCAACTTTAGTGTACAATATGGGATGCACAACTGTAAACCAAGAAATAAATAGCCATTAAGTAAAACAAAATCAGTTCATTGGTCATTAGTTAACTCTTGAAATATATTCCCGAATGAAGGATTTGTTGCATATAAATTACTGAAAGTGTTAAATTCTACAACCTTGGTGTTCATGGTGGTGAGGAGCAACGTAGGATAGCTCAGGCTTTTTGATTAGTGCCTCAGGGAAAATGTGAACTCCTATAAGTGCACTACCCACTTGGCATGCCGCCTACTCAACTTGTGCTAACCATTAATGTACTTCAAAGCTTTGTGGTCAATGATAAGAATGAAGTCCTTCTCTACCAGGTAGTGCCGCCAATGCTTCAAGGACTGAATGATGGTGTAGAACTCCATATCATAAGTGGAATAATATTTTTTGAACTCAGACAACTACTCACTGAAAGAGGCTATCGAGTGCCCCTCTTGGCTCAACACAACACCAATGTTAACCTCAAATGCATCACAATTAACCTCAAAACACCTTCTCAAAATCTGGAAGAGTCAGAACAAGGGCTTCTATCATCTTTTACTTGACCACTTAAAAACTGGCCTTTGCCTCCTTAGACCACTTAACACATGTCCCTTGAGGCACTCTGTGATAGGAGTAATCAGAATGCTAAAATTCCTAATGAATCGGCAGTAGAAAGATGCCAATCTATTGAAACTCCATCGTGCAACGTCTTAGGTGTGGGCCACTCCAAAGTTGCATCTACATTTGACTGATCTACATGAACACCATCTGTAGACACAACAAAACTAAGAAAAGTGACAAAATTAGCGAAAAAAGAACACTTCTTTTGATTGACAAAACAAACACTCTTTTCTCAACATCTCAAAAATAGCTCAGAGGTGATCTAAATAGGACGCCCATGTTGGACTATAAATGAGGATATCGTCAAAGTAAACAACAATGAATTTCCCCACAAAAGGCCGTAAAACCTTATGCATGCATCTCATGAATGTGCTAGGAGCATTGGACAGTCCAAAATGCATGACCATCCACTCATAAAAACCATGTTGCGTCTTGAATACTATTTTCCACTCATCTCTAGTCCTTATTCTGATCAGGTGGTATGTGCTTTATGGTTAATTTTTTAAAAGAATTTAGAATCAGACAGTTGATCCAACATGTCATCCAGGTGGGAAATTGGAAATCTGTGCTTTACTATAATCCCTGTTGATCACTCTGCTGTCTATGCATATATGCAAATAACCATCTTTCTTCGATACCAGAAGGGCAAGGACTGCACATGGGCTCAGGCTCTCAGGAATGTAGCCTCTCTCCAATAACTCCACAACTTGACACTACAACCCTTCAAATTCCTTAGGACCGAGGCAATACATAGGTCTATTCGGGAAGGTCAATCCCAGAACAAAGTCAATTTGGTGCTAAATATCCCTTATAGGTGGAAGTCTAGGAGGAAGATCTTCTAGCATCATATAAGAGAACATTGCTAGTAACTGTTGCACCTCTAGGGGAAATTTTGGGTTTATGTATGCTGCACTATTCCTACAAGGCAGCAAAGCTTAAATCACATCTTCATGCTTAATCTCCTCTAGAAACCTGGACATGGAAAGTAGGTTAGTACTATTCGCTATTACGGTAGGAGTGGTTCCTTCCCGGTGAGGTGTCAACATGATCTTCTTTCCTTTGATGCTAAGAGAATACATATTCTTCTGCCTATCGTGAAAAACACTACGATCATACTGCCAAGGCCTGCCAAATAACACATGACAAGCATCCATAGAGACTAAATCGCACCAAGCATTATCAAAGTATTTTATGATAGTCGAAAAAGATACTAGGCATCTTCTATCTACTGTTAACTCGCTACCCTTATTTAACCATGATAGTTTATACGGATTTGGATAACGATCTGTCTTCAACTGTAACTTCTCAGTAGCCTAATTAGACACTACGTTCTCACAACTGTCAATATCAATGATCAACTTGCAAACTTTATCGACAACTGTATAGGTAGTGTGAAAAATATTAGTTCTCAACCAATTGTCTTCTAAATTACCATTGGGAGCTAGTCGACTCTTGCAAACAACCAAGGTATTATGGCCATCACCATACAATACGTCTCCATCCTCTTTGTCATCATACATAGGTTCCCCAATTTCTTCAGCCTCTTCTACCATTTCTTCCTTAATTAAGAGGTTTTTGCCCTTTTAATTAACAGATTTTCTAAATTCAGTTGCTCAATGTCCTAGTTCGCCACATTTGAAACATATGATATTGGAATTAGAACTCTAGCTTGTTGTGGTTGAGGGGTAGGACAAGATTCTTATGGACGAACCACTTGATTGTTTTGATTGCTTTTGATTATCGGCCTCTTGCTCTATTATTTCTCCACAATGAGTGCATGCTGGTATGCTTTAGAAATTGTCCACATAGAGTAAAGACTGAGGACATCGTACACGGGCTACCATAAACCACCCAAATACCATGCCACCATCTACTCCTCTATTTCGAACAGATTATTATGGGCTATTAATTGATATAACTCTTTCGTATAATTTTCAATTGATCGTGTGTCTTGCCTCATATTTTTCTTCATCTTTTCCGAGTCAGTAATCTTGGCCTTGCCCTGTCTGTCTCGAGATCACTTTAACTGCTCCCACCAACCATATGCTCTACCCTTTAGTTTGATGGTGACTAGTTTCACATTTACATGATTTGGGACTTCCTTATAATAAAAAATTCACTCAACTTCATGCAACCAATCAATGAAACCTTCAACTTGGAACGTACCAGAAAACTCAAGCAAATCCACTCTAAAACCGAGGTCTCTATGACGCTTCTCCCTATCACAGTACTCCTAAAGTATAGCATAATTGTGACATGGGTTCTCGAAACTGGAATTAGAATCGTGATCTTCCATCTCACGATCACCGATATCTTGCACCGCTAGATGCCAGATTAACTCTGTAACCTGAATCTATAAATCTTCAATCATCACATCTTGAATGCTATGATCACTATGAGACTTCCTCGTTCGAAACTTTTCCACGATGACCATGACCATCAGCCATGAAAACTGATGAGATATCACCCCTATGAAAGATGCTAAAGCTCTGATACCAACTTATGCAGGACAAAATTTAGATTAATTATGGCAACTAATTTCAACATAGAATTGAAATATGGATGACAAGAGATTTGTCCAAAACACAGAAAAAATAATTGTAATTTTAATTGAAAATTATCAAAACTTCAGAATCATCCAACTAACCCACAAGCTAGGCTGAAATAGCTTAAAATTTAAAAATATCATAATTTTATCAAAAATAGAAAAATTTCAATAATCACACAAAAAATAAATAGGTAATTAAAGAAGCAATCTGCCAAAAATCTGACCAAAATCGAGTTCAAAATCACTTCCTAATCGAGAAACAAAAATTACCATAAAAGGAAAAATATCTAAAATTAGGTATTTGAAGGGAAAAATAGCTAATTTTGGGTTCGAAAAAAAATGCACATGGAGCGTAGCTGGTTGACCACGGCGTGCGCGCCAAAAATAGCTTTTTGAATTGGAGTCATATATGCGAATCTAATACTTGTAGCAATAGCTATGACCAAAATATCGACGCGTGCTCAAAATTAACGAAAAATCACGTTTCCTGTTATCCTGGCACTGATATTCTGTCTCGAGGTAGTTCAATGCCATCAACGTGCAATCTAACAGTTTAACATCATCTAACTCGAACTCCCTGCATCATAGGTTTTAGTGAATAAGAGTCTGAAATATGAATGCAATGAAAGTGATTAGAGAACGTACTAATTGCTGTCAGGATGAGATATTTATAAAAGCTCTCCTTGTCCCCCGGTCGTAAGGGTGGCAAATCGTGGTTTGAAATAAAATCTAAACGGGTTAAAACGGATTGACTCGTTATTGATCCGTTTTGACCCGAACATATTAACATCAAACTCAAATCTATCAATTTCATGTCATGTTTGTGTTGGATTCATGGATCGTATCAGTGTATCCCATACTATCACCTCTACCCGGCCCTTTATTCAACTTGGAAAGATTTTTCTCCTTGCATGTCATGCTATCAAATGGGTGCGTTTAATGAATGGATTTGACGCTACAGTACTATCTAATTCAAGTTGTTTTCCCATTAATTCAATTTTACCTACAATTTAATACATTAAATTTCCATTAAATTTACCACTTTTCATTAGCTTAAATTTTTAGAATAAGTGGTTATTTCACATGGTATTAAAGCATAAGTCTTAAGTTCAAATTCTGACTCTACACTCTATCCCATTTAATTAAATATTTTACGTGTTACACTCACACGTGAGTAAGAGTGTTTTGATATAATACATTTAATTAAATCTACATTCTTCCCATTAGTTTAAACTTTTGAAATAATCGATAATTTTATATTTTTTTTTCTTCAAAGACTATATATGTTTCAAAATTTGTTCTATGACACAACTATGAAATTACATAAAAACCTCTCTATCCTATAACTTTTTCTTCTACAAAAGTTCCCTAATTAGGACTTTCTAAAATGTAGTAACCCTAATACTTGTTGATAAAGAAATGATATTCATAGTCCTAGGATGTGCAGGTCTCGCACACTACTTTTAAAAAAATGGATAAATCCAGAATTAATATGAAAAAAATTATTTTTTTAATGATAGATCCCACTTTCTTTTAAAAAAGAAATAAGTAAAACTTGCGCAGGTTAAAAATATATCTAGAATTATTCGAGTCCATAATAGCTGCAGGAGAGGGGTCTTACAAGTTGTATTGTGTATTATTTTAATCTTTTTTTTATAAATATTTTATTAATATTTTTTAAAAAATCACAATATTATTAAAAAATACTTACTTAATTATTAAATAATAAAAAAAAAACCAACGGTACCCAGCAGGCTCCCAAGCATTTCCCTTTCAAACAGTCAAACCCAGGTTGTAGCAACAGCAATGTCGAGAGCTGCTACCGGGCCGCCTCATTTTTATGCTTGGTCTTACCGCTTCATGTGATCATCCCACGTGTTAAAATGATTAAAAACAAAAGGAACAAGAAGCTAGGGAAATAGAACCCTCGAACGAGCATTAGCATTGGATTAATCATCTCAATATTTAAAATTTAATTAATATGTAACTTTTTTACTGTTAGCCAATTAATTACTCAAAACTTAAAGTCTACATTAGATTAGTCATCACAGTCTCCATAATAATTGTAACAGCCCGCTAAAATTATCAGTTTTGGATTATTTCCCGACAGCAATCACATCTCTCTTGTCTTTACCCTCATCTGGAATCACGCGTATAGATTATCTTTTCCGTAAATCACGTAATTTGTTCTTCACCGACAGCTGTAAAATCATGAACAGTTTTATCCTAAGCGTTGTACCTCGATGGCGTTTTCCCGGATCTTATCCATCGAATTTCAAAGTATTAGATAAGCTTGTTTTTAAAGTAGCACAATTATAATAATTTAATGAGCTCTGAAAATATTATAATTGTGGATAATTACTTAGATTAAATATTTTAGTTGTTTTAAGATATTAAGATGTTTAATTTTACGTTGAAAACTCTTATTTAAATTAATTGGTTTTATCATCTTCGATTAATTAACGGTACTTTATCATTTTATATAATGATGAGGAAATATTATTTTATAAATTTTAGTTTATAAAATAATATTCTACCTTAATTCATCATAGTGTTTTATTTAAAATAAGTTTCATAATACGTTATCAGCACGAAGTGCTCTCTCGCTCGCTGCGACTCTCTCAGCCATTGCAGCCATAACGCCAACAACCAATTTCTTCTCTCTCTTGAGAAAGCCATCTCTGATTCTATCTAGCTTCATGATGATCGGACCGGTGTTGGGTTAGAGAGAGATATGGGTTCGTGTGCATCGCTGCTAAATCTCGGTGGCCGGCTTCTCGGTCAACACTGAGTTCAACCACACGCGTTTAATCCGGTTCAAAGGACCTGACCACATGAAGGGTCTGCCGGATTTCCAGTTTGAAACAATCACGGACGGGATGCCACCATCCGACCTTGGTGCAACTCAAGATGCCCGTGCACTATGTGAGTCCACAAGAAAGAACTGCTTGGTCCCCTTTAAAGAGCTGGTAATTAGGCTCAACTCTGTACAGACTGATGAAGCTTGGCCTCCTGTTAGTTGCATAGTATCGGATGGGATGATGGGTTTTGGAAGTAAAGCTGCAGAAGAATTGGGCATTCCAGAGGTACATTTCTGGACTGCCTCGGCTTGTGGCTTTATGGGATATCTCTACTTCACTGAAATCATCAACAGAGGCATCCTTCCTTTCAAAGTACTGGCTCTTAGCTCAAATCAGAGAATCTGGACCAATAGAAAAGATCTTCTCCATGTTCTGAGGTTCGAGCTTATCCGCCACGACGTCGTGGAGCTGATACTTCTTGAGGTGGATCAGATCTACCACTTGGAAGAAGGTTGAAGCTCGATCTAGAAGAAGAAGATTATACACAGGACGTACGTGCGTGTTCAATTTCACCGGTGTACGATCACCGCAATTTCACGTTTTAATCAATGGGTTGGAAGTCCAAAGATGTGCGGAGGTTGGAAGTCTCAGTAGAGAAGAGAATCATGTCAAACTAAGAGGGCATCCACCGCACGTAACATATCCATACAACGCCAGAGCGGAAACCCACCAAAAGATGTCCAAAGCAACAACCGCACCCACAAGTCCAAAATCCAACACGTAAATGAAGATCCAAATCAGCAGTTGCAGCTCCTTTCCCATTTTATAAATCAGCAGGCGTACGTTAGGGGAGTGGTATGGACTTTCCCACACGTGAGTCCGGTTTTTCTTTGTGACTAAGGGGAAAGCCAACTGCTGCAGCTCCACAAATGGTGATTTCATACACACCAAAGGCAGGTAAGCTGGTTGGTCACGGCGTCCAGACCCATGTCGTTGTTGGGAGCAACCAAAGATGGGCTCTGGGACCCGTAGATGGGATGGTGGAATGGCCACGTGCAGGAAAACAATGAAAAAGATGGTTCTTTTTACTTTTTCTTCTAGGCATTTGTTACAGAAATGCCCCTGCAGTACTTTTATTACTATTATTAGGTTTTGTCAGGAATGAAAAAGTTGAGGACAAAAAGATCTGGTCGCGTAATCCAAGATGGTCAGTGACAGACCAACTACCCACCAAAGACAAAAAGATAAACTTGCTTTATATAATATATATATATATATTTCAGATTTATTTTAATTTAAATTTTTAGACTTTATTTGGCATCTCCACCTTTTCTACTCATGTACGTAAATTTCAACTACTTTACCTTTAATAATTTGACTTTTGACAAGTAAAAGTGCGGCAGTGATTTGGTGAATTCAGTAATGGTAAGAGTGCAAGCTGTCATCAGGAACTTCGTTACCAACAATTGTATTATAAATCTATGGTGGAGATTAATATCAATGATGTAAAGGTGGAAAGCACGAGATTCTGTTGATTCTAAAGCTAATGGTCTTCTACTTCAAAGTATAGTGAAACCTCAAGTTGCCGTGGTGTTGCAAGTGCTCATAATATGACAATTGAGTTCAGAAGTGAAAATCTTAAGGACTTGAGTGTTCCTCTTCCAGCTGTTGTGCAGTTCCTAGTGTTTCGCGCTTTATTCTCATAGAACGCGACGATCGAGGTAAGTTAGCCTCTAACTTACTATCAGTTTATTGTGTATGTGTGATGGGTAAGGGAACTACAATTTATGTATGTATGTTATCGTATATGCCATGTCATGCTATGTCATTACATGTTTATCTGTTACGTATGATTTAATCTCTCATGAATAATTATCTGTTACATAATCTTTTCTGTCATACAATGATGTATGTTATAAGTATGCCATGTTAAGTATGCCATGAAATGTTATGATTAAATCATATTGTGCCATTTACAAGTATACGCCATGTTAGAAAAGTATATGATATTAATTAATATCTCATGCATTAAGAAAGATAAGACATGTTATGTTACGTATAATACGTGGGGCCACAACAACTGTGGAGTACGTATTATATTTTATGTTACGTGAATACGTGGGGCCACAACAACTGTGGAGTACGTATTATATTTAATGTTACGTATATACGTGGGGCCACAACAACTGTGGAGTACGTATTATATTTTTTTGTTACGTGTATACGTGGGGCCACAACAACTGTGGAGTACGTATTATTTTTTATGTTACGTGTATACGTGGGGCCACAACAACTGTGGAGTACGTATTATATTTTCTGTTACGTGTATACGTGGGGCCACAACAACTGTGGAGTACGTATTATATTTTATGTTACGTGTATTCATGGGGCCACAACAACTGTGGAGCATGAAGTATGGGGCCACAACAACTGTGGAGCATACACTACGTGAGACACAGCAATTGTGACACGTAGAATACGTGGGGCCACAACAACTGTGGAGTACGTATTAAGTCAAGTTTCAGATCAAGTGCATGATAAGTCAAGTTTCAGATCAAGTTCATGTTTTGTTATGTACACGTACATGTTATGTTCATGATCAAGTTATGTTCCAAGTTCATGTTCACATCATGTTAAGTTCACGTTTACAGTATGTCTCAAGTTCACGTTTATGTCATGATATGTTCAAGTTTATGTTATTTTCAAGTTCATATTTATGTTATGCATGTTTACGTTCATGCTACATTTCAAGTCCATGTTATGTTTTAAACTCAAGTTCATGTCATGTTAAGTCAAGTTCAGTTCACGTTTAAGTTCTGGTTATGTCATGTTATATGTCAAGTTATGCTATGCTTATGTACGACTTTACTTATGCATTTATGCTTTTACTGCCATGCATGCATCTTTAACCTGTGTGTGAGTTTTATGTTAACTTACTGAGATTTGTAATCAAATCTCACTGTGGTAGTCCCAACTACCATTCCCCCCGAATGGTAGATCTTGTTACAGGACCCAAAGAAGAATTGGAATCTGACCATCTGAATACGGTCATCTAGGCTACGGTGCGATGTTGATGATGGTATAGTATTTAACTTAGGTTAATGCTTGTACTTTTGGAGTTGTATCTCAAGTATTCTTTTGATCACAACCATTTTGGACTAGTGTGGTGATCACGGCTTTTTAGTATGCCTTTATGTATGAAATATGTTTCAAGTATTTGGGATATTTTTAGTTTGGTGCATAGTATTGCTAAAGAAAAAAAAAATTATCCGCTGCGAATATTGCATAATGCTAGATGCATGTTAGGAACATTGCATCTTATATGTCATGAACGGGGGCAGGTAACCTTGTGTTGCATGTCTCGACGCTTCAAATGTCCGTTCAATCCCAAGCGGAATTTAGGGGCGTCACAATAATAAAACCTTATTATTTTTTATTATTAGTATTTCTTTAATTAAATTATAGAAAATGATAGATCCACCGCTCCAAGCGGGGAGCTACTGCTCACATTTTTAAAATTTTTTTTATTTCGTAATTAAGGAAGTATTTTTTTAATGATGTTATAAATTTTTTTAAAAATATATTTAAAAGTGTTAAAAAAATACATGTAAAAAAATTAAAAAAACTCTCACTTATACCTAACGGTTGCTCCCAGTGGGAGTTAGGAGTGGTGGACATAGCACGGTCCTTAAATTATATAGATGAACATTACTTATATTATAATTTATTATAGGATAAAATTATTGCATTATTTTGTACTTTATAAATAATTAATAAAAAATTTATTCATATTTTCTCATATTATTATAATTTTTGCATGATTATAAATAGATGAAAAAAATAATGTCTTAATTATTTTTCATCTTTTAAAAAATATTAAAAGAAAGATGAATAATATTATTTTATAAAAATATAATTCATAATAAGAAAATGCATCGTAATTCTAGGAAGGAAGTTACTGTAGGGATGAAGTTACAGTACTATGGGGAGGAAAAGGGGAGTACAAGAAATAATAAAATATTAGAATGAAAATGTTACAATTTCCTTCACATATGACTCTAGGGATGAAGTTACTATAACTCATCTTTAAGATAAATTGTATTTAGCTAATCCAATGTACGAGAAATTTAGTAGACATTATTCAAAATATGGCTTGGACTGACATTCGACTAATCCAATACTAGTGCTCAAGCTACCAAAACTAAACATACATCCAAACCAATCCTCCTAGCGAAAAAAGTGTTCGTAGTTTACTTGTGGGGTGCTGTTGTTTCGATATTCCTTTATTTTATCTGTCCAATACCTCATCGCACTCCAAGAATCAGCTTTCTTGTTTGGTTTTGTTCTCAAGTCTCAGCATCCTGATCTTATACTTGATTTTGGGTTCTCCATTTTACTACGTCAATGCGTCTCAGCCTCAAAAAAGTGATTGGGTTGTCTCACGTCAGTCATCAACTTTGCTAGATCTTGGAGCTTTGCTAATGGTCCCAATGTGTTTGATAGCTCAACCTTTGAAGCTTGATGTTAGATCTATAAGCTTGCAGAAATTTTCATGGGTGGCCTGTAATCTAGATTTGGGTTTTATTGGGTTTCCACCAGCTCTGCCGTTTTTGTATTGAGAGGCATATTTGGAGTTACCTACGGTGGTGTAGTTCTGCTTAGTAAGTGAGATGAAAATTTTGAGTTTAGATGAAATATTAAAATATTATATTTTAATATTATTATTGTTTTAGAATTTGAAAAAGTTAAAAAAAAAAGTTAAATTATTTATTATATTTTGTATGGAGATTTGAGAAAATTGTAATGATGAGATAATAATTTTAAGTTTGAGATGAAATTTTTTTATTACCAAACCGAACTGGGTTCTGCTTGGTAAGTGGGATGAAAATTTTGAATTTAAAATGAAATATTAAAATATTATATTTTAATATTATTTTCGTTTTGAGATTTGAAAAAGTTAATAACAAGTTAAATTATTTATTATATTTTGTATAGAGATTTAGAAAAGTTGTAATAATGAGATGATAATTTTGAGTTTGAGATGAAAATTTTTTGTTACCAAACCGAACTTGGTAACTTCTGAAAATTTTCTTGATGTTTATGTCTTGCTCACGTGGGTTTGGTCTCAAATGTCTAGCTCACTTTTTATATTTACAAAAATTTTACGTACAATTATTTTTGTAGACTCATTTGTACACTTCAGTAATATGATTGGTTAAATATTAAAAAAAATTAATCCAGCAAATCATATCAGTAGAGTGTACAAAAAATACATAAAAATGACTATATATAACATTACTCTTTTATTTAAGAGTAATGCTATATGCAGTCGTGGAGTGTGTAAACGCCGCGCAATCGCTTTGAAAAAAAGTGAGGTCCACGATTAAAAAGTTAGTTTTTTATTCATGTGGGTCCCATATTAATTCACTTTTTTCAAAGAGACTGCGCGTCGCTTGCACAAGCACGATTGCAAATATCATTTCTCTTTATTTAATCACATAAACTGCCACTTGTCGTGACCACATCAACCGGCAAGAGAAGTGGTAAGAATGAATGGTTTGACTAGCTTTTTCATTAAAAATAGTGATAGGTTTACTATCTATTCACAATTTATATATAACTTTAAATATAATAATATTTTTTATTATGTTTAAATCCATCAAATTAAAAATAAAAATCCAAATAAAATTTAAAATAATATTATTTTATTATATAGTTATAAGCAAATTGTTATACGATAGTAATTCTTTCATTTCATTATTAAAAAACTGGATCCTGTTAAGACCATCGAGAGTGACTTGAGAACTTATACTGATAAGTATAAAATATATATTTTTTTATTTTATGTTTTATTTTTTTAATTATTTTAAATATTTTAAAATAAAAAAACTCATAAAATTAGTTAAAAATAATTCTTTAATAATTATGTAAAAATATGTTAATAGAAATCAGTAGTTTTTATTGTAATGCATCCGGATGCAGCATTTTCCTAAAATTATTTATCGACTAATTAAAAAATCTGATGCAGCATTTTAACGTAACGAGAGCACTTTTTTTTTTTTTTGGTTTTTTGAGCTTTTGCTTACGAAAACCATGTGACTCGTTGCAGGAAAGCTTACCGAGTGCACAGGGAAAGAGGCCAAGGCAGTGAACCTACTCATGTCTGTTTGTTTATCTGGCGCGCATGCACGTCAGACGGACGTTCCTCTCTATCCTCAGACGAGTCACACCTGTTAAGATCGTTTTCGCACCCCGCTGCCACAGCGTCCGACCAAGAACAAGGAAGTTTGCCTGTGCCAAAAACTCTTCCATATTTAAAGTTAATTTTTTTTAGAGAGAGAGTTTGTGAAAACGAGTTCGAATTATACCTATTCCAATTTCCAATACTTTTATAATTCTCTCTTCTAGTAGAGTCACTGATCTTTTTGTGTCTGGAGTATTTGCTCTGAGTTTTATTATGTACAAGCGAATTCGCATATTGATCTGCACAATAAGGTTGCAATTTATGTGTTGATTTTGTGCGTATTGGTTTGCAGAATCGCTTGCAACTAGATTTTTCCATCCGCTCTTGTTCTTCTAGGTGGCGTGACAGCTTCTATTAGGGATAAAATTCTTCGAGTTTTGCTACGTACAAATAAAGTCGCGTACTAATCTGTGTACCAATACTGATTCATTTATATTCAAAATTTAAATTAATATTATTTTCAATAAAATCTATTTTTGACCAATTACATTAAATTAATGTATATATTAATACGTAATTATGCTTACAACTAAATTTTTCTAAGCTGTAATTGGATGTTGGGTTGAGCTGAGTTAAGTTGAGTTGAATTAAATAAAATATTATTAGAATATTAGTTTTAAATATTATGAGTGTGTTGGGATTTAAAAAAGTTAAATTTTTTATTATATTTTATTTAAAATTTTAAAAAAATATATGAAAATTTAAAAAAATTGTAATAATAAAATAAAATAAATTGAGAAGAGTTTGGGGTACCCAAACTGACTCATCAGAATCTCTGCCATGTCGAGATATTTAATACAGTGTAGATTTTTTGCAAATTATTAGGTTAGAGATGTGCTCGTGTGAACGCTGCTTCTTTATAAGTTGGTGGGCTTACAACATTTAGACTGTAGGTCTTAATCGAGATGGGCTGGGCCAGTCTGCCGAGGGATGAATATTTTCCTCCAACATCAATTTAAATACATGTTTTTATAATATCTTTTTATAGACCAAATATTTTTCTTAATAGTTTTATCATCCTTTCATTAATTCTAATAAGGAAATAATAAGATTTTGAATGGAAAAGCTTCAAAAAACTTATATAAAATTAGGGAAATGATATTCCTACAATATCACCGACAAAACTTGTTGATTGTTATTAAATTTTTTCAGTGATATTGGTGGGTGAATTGAGTTAAGATTAAAATTAAAAGTTGAATAAAATATTATTAAAATATTATTTTTTAATATTATTATTGTTTTAAAATTTAAAAAAATTGAATTATTTATTATATTTTATATAAAAATTTTAAAAAATTATAACGATTAAATAAAATGAAATGCCTTAAAAGACTTTTTATATCCAAATCTTCCTCATACTTTTTTTTTTTTAAAATCTAGTGTCATTCTTGTTTTCTATCCCAAGAAATAAAGAAAAATAATATTATTCATTGCCCAAACATTTTTGTTTGTTAATTTCTTTTTGTTTTACCGATTCTGCCTCCTGAGAACTGTAATTACTATTCTAAATTTTTAGAAAATATTAGTTTTAGTTATAATTTTTATTTACATAATAATAAGTGTTGATGTATCAATTATTAATACATTAAAAATTATAAAATTCAAAATTTAGATTTAAAAAAAATCTAATAAAATAAGTATGGTTAGCATTACACTCCCTAACAGAGCAGCTACTCAGGCTACTCTTCTTGTTTAGATTGAATACATTTTACATTTTTAAATTTGAAAAAATACATTGTTGTTTTAACAAAATGGTATTTATAGTTATAAATATTTAAACATCGGAAAATTATTTAAAAATAAATAAATAAATATAAGATTCATATGAAAAAAATTAATTTTTTAATAATAGATCTTATACTTTTAGAGTTTTGTTACATACAAGCAAAGTCGCGTATTAATCTACGTGCCAATACTGATTCATTCATATTCAAAATTTAAATTAATACTATTTTTAATAAAATCTATTTTTTGACCAATCATATTAAATTGGAATTAATCTAGACAGAAGCAGGTCCTTGATATCACACAGCACACTCGACTAACGTGGCAAACCGGGTTTAAAATTTACGTCATGGTTCAATTGAATTGTCTGAAATCATTTGGACTCTCTCTCACGTCAAAAATACAAGGCCCTCACATTCTCTCCCCCTTCGTCTCTTCTCTCTCCCCCTTGGTTGCTGGAAGCCCCTTCGTTTATCCTCACCCTTCGTTGCATCCATATCTCTCTCCACCCCTTTCTCTCCTACCCTTTCTCTATCTCTCTTGTAAAAATTGTAGTCGTTCATCATCATTCATCGAAGGGAAATCACCCATTCATTCAGATCTGCTACCACTGTCACGTTAAGTTTTTGTTTTAGAAGCATATGAGTTTAGCTTATCTTTTCTATAGCTCATATATTGTTGGTTGTTGTATTTTTGTGTACTTAAAAATATATATATATATTGTTGTTGTATTCACTGGCTTGGCAAACGTTTGAATTTCCTTTTCCCTGAAAAATCATATTCCAAAACAAAATTAGTGTTTTTATTAAAGTTATATTTTTTATTTATTTATCTAGTTCTTTCTACACTGGTTTTTCATGTGGAACCATAGAAGGAATTCCATTACTACTATGTAATTTATCTATTGTTGAGGAATCCATTGATGAGGCGTGGTTACTGATAATAGGTTTTTTCATGTCGTTCAAAAAAATACTAAAAACAAAATAGCAAAGCATAAACTAGAAAATAAAATGATAGGTAAAAAATGTAGATCTCTCCAACAAGAAAACAAAAATGACAGTATGGATGTCTAAAGCAAAAGAGTTTTTAAAAGCTACACAACGTTTATCCAAAAAAAAGTTCTGGAGAGGATGCAAAGACCTTTTTGATCAAATCTTCAACCCAGAATTAGTCATTCAAGAGTTATGACCTTAAAGAGTGGTGGAAGGGAGAAGGTGGTGGCTGGTTGGTTGGCGGGAGAGGGAGGCAAAATGGATTAGGAAAATTGGGTCAAGAAGGAAAACATGCATATAAAAAGAAGAAGATAAACGTGTAAAAATAAACTAGGTAAATGGGTAAAAAGTAAAACTTGTATTTTATTTAAAGAAAAAAAATTGTATTCCACGGTGACAATAAATGTGCGGTGTAAAGAGCTGTATGGCTTCTACGTAGACTTACTTATTAGATTAATATATATTAATACACAATTATACTTATAATTAATATTTTTTTAAATAATTATATAATATTTAGACATAAAATTATATAAAATATTATTTATAAAGATAAAAAGTAATTCGCCAGGGTGTCAAGTGTATACTGTTCCCTTGGGTGATCAAAAGGAAAAAACAGATAGTTTAGCCGCGTCATCACAAAGAGCGATTCTCTCTCTCTCTCTCTGCATTCTTAAAATTTTAAAAATATTGTTAGCATTTTACCCCAAATTTGTCTCACTGTCAAAAGTCTCAATCGTTTCGATTTCTTCTTCTTCTTTTTTATTTCATTTGAAAACTAGCAGCTGGATTGTTTTCCGTTGGGGGGTTTTTTTCTTCTTCTTTTTTTGTTTCCCTCTCTCTAAAAACTCCATCGACCTCTATTCGGAAGCAAAAACCAGTAGAAGTTTATTGATGTCATAAAGTTTTGTCATTATTATTATTATTATTCAAATCCGTGGAGTAAGGAGGTTTTTGGTCGGGATCGGTTCGTCGGAAAGTTTGTGGAGGTGGTTGGGTTAGTCTCCGGCGACAATGGCGAGCGACTTGCCGATGGGCTCTCAGCTGGAGCAGATCCACGGTGAAATCCGCGATAATTTCCGAGCCCTTGCGTATGTTCCCCATTAATCTCTCTCTCTCTCTATCTCTCTCTGTGATATGCGTGATTATTGTGATATGGTTGTGAATATTGCTCTTTGGCTTCAATTGGAAGCTAGGTTTCGACGAGTCCGTTGATTTAAAAATAGGAGGTTCAAAGAATAGGGGTGGGAACCAATTACTCTCTACGAACACTCAGCTAAACGAAAGAGGGCATTTGGCTTTGTGACCAGAGCAATGCGTCCATTATTCGATACCTTTAGTGCTAGATGGTGATTCTTGGCTACTGACTATGCCTATTAACTATTAACAAAAGACCATGCCTATTCCCGGAAAGGGTTACTTCATTGCCACGCCAAAATGATTCTCGCTTGGTGCTAAGTAATATTGTGCTCTCTTAGCTGCCAATTTTCCTTGGTTGGAGTGTTGAATACTTTTTTCGTGCACAGTTAATATATTATTATCGTGGATGCCTTTGGTTTATGTCATTGACAAATGTAGCTAACTTTGGTTGTCGCACCTAATTGTGTTATTCTCCAAGGAGAGCACATACCTGTGCTTAAATCTCTCATATCATTTACTGCTGCTAAGTTATAAGAATGCATAGGCAGCTCTTAAGAAACTTGTGTTGGGTATAATGAACAGTTAGATGGGTTCAATCAGATTTGTAATAATTGTGTGAGAAAGCCTATTGAAGAATAAAATCGAGTACAAATGCATATAAGCTGGAGGGTGTATTTTTCAGTTGTTTGTATGGTGATGTGCTGGTATTAATATTTATCTGTTCGATAAGAGTCTTAAGACAGTGAAGTGCATTTTCAGTATTTATCTAATTTCAAAGTTGAAGAAAAGAATTAGTTCCTTCCTACAACACTGGTGTATCTTTGTTTTGTATCTGTAGATTGTACTGATGAATGCTTCTAGCAATGACTAAAATCGAATTAATGATACTGGGGGGAACTTGCTGTTACCAATACTAAATCGATGTTGTGACTATTGATCATTTCTCTCGAGAAAGGTCTACACATCTCTAAAGAAGAGGTGCAAATGCCTACCCATCCTTAAGATACACTTTCCCCTTTATGTTACCGGGCTGCACGCCTAGTGCTTGTAATAAAATTTAGTACCTCTACTTGTAAAAAAGAAGTAGCATAAATCTACTTTTAGAAGAGTATATTTTGATTCACCTGCAGGTGGAAGAAGGTTGATATGGCTACATTTGAGGTTTGCAATGTTTGCCTCACGCGATTAATATATTTTTATAAATAAAAGAAATTTTATTCATACAAAAATATGCATAGCCCAAGTACGCAAGACCTCACATGATTAATATAGTGTGTATTGTGCATGTACAGTAAAATAAGTATGTACAGTAAAATAAATGTTTTTAGGTAAATTGGTGCGGCTAAAGTAGTGTCATCTTGCTCTCTACTCTTTCCATCCAACATCTCTTTCTTGACCAGATCTGCTTGACATTGTACAATTCTTTGAAAACCTTCCATCTCTATTTTAACTTATTTTTTAACCTTTTGGTTTCTTACATTTAAGTTCTTGTGTAAATAATTTTTTTCAGTTTTCTTATGGCCCCAATCAAAGTTCCATCTCAAACAAAAAAGAAAAAAATTCCATGTTTATTTGAAAGTCCCATCTTGAATGAAAATGTAAGAAGTTTTTTTATATGTGAGCAAAACTTTTATTGATAATAAAATGTAAGAATACCTCGAGTACACAAGCCGTATACAAGAGGTAACATCTCATAAGTAGAAGTAGATACAAGAAGTCCTAAAAGCTTAGTCCATTGAAATCTCTAGCTATTGCCCAAAGGAACAAAGTGTTGAAAAAGAGGCTCTTGAGTTCATCCAATGTCCTTTCTCAATCTCCAAAATGCTGACCATTCCTTTCTTTCCAAATGCACCACAAAAGACATGAAAATTATCTTCCACACTGTTGTAAAAAGGTTTACCGCCCTGTTGGTCATTACCCACGATAATTCTATTTTGCCAAAGAAGTCATTCCATAGGGTTCTAGCAACCTAACAATCAAGTAACCGGTGATCAATTGATTCCCCACTCTTCTTGCACATGCAACTCCAATCCATCCATCACAATGATCTGGCCTTCCTTAGGTTGTCAAGGGTTAATTTTTCATTGACCGCTCATCCATGACTGCTCCTGGAATTCAAGAAGCTTTGAAGATTGAGAGTGTTCAATGGATGAGCTTAGAAGCTTGAAAATTATCATCCTTTGACCGCTCACAATGCAATGCCAATTCTTAGTCATGGATTGGTGTTGTATGTGCAAAAAGAACAGAGCGTCTGTAGATTATCTATTACTTCATTTTGAGATTTCTACGACCTTGTGGAATAATTTCTTTGCTCAGATGGGCTTAGCTTGGGTGATGTTGAAAAGGGTAATCGACCTCCTAGCTTCTTGGCGAGGGATCCGGGGCAACCCTCAGATTGCAACAGTGTGGAATATAGTCCCACTTTGTTAGTGGCAATGTATTTGGAGGGAGATGAATGCAAGAAGCTTTGAAGATCGAGAGCGGTCAATGGATGAGCTTAGATGCTTATTTTTTCAATACTTTACTCCATTGGTCGATTGTAATTGATTTTAATGGCATGTCTTTTCATGCATTCCTTGTATTGTTAAACTTGCATGCATAGGCGATGCTCTTTTATATGTCCCATATACTTAGGCCTTTTTCTATTTTATCCTCAATAAAATTTTGTTTACTGATAAAAAAAAAAAATCCAAGGAAGCTGCCCAAGCAAAGAAAGTTGCTTTAGTGGTGCCTTACTGCTCCAAATACTTTTCCATCTAAAGGGAGAACTGACCTGAGAGATGAGGGCCTTGTAAAATGAACTTATAGTGAATTTCCCTTGGAAGGACTCCAAAGTATCTTGTTTGAGCCTCCAGCTCCAAAATCAATAGAGGACTATAAGTTCAAGAAATCAGTGAGGGCACCTATTTCGAGTCAAATAACTCTCTAAGGCTAGGTTTGGATACAAAGATGGTTTCAACTCATCTCATCTTGTCATTATAACTTACGCAAATTTCCACACAAAATATAATAAACAATTCAACATTTTCAAATCCCAAATCAATAATAATATTAAAAAAATAATATTCTAATAATATTTTATTTAACTTTCAACTTTCATCTAAAACCATCTCATTTCATCTCAATATCTAAACCTCACCTAAGGAAACTTACATTCTATGAAAGAGCCACAAAAAAATTCTGATGAATCAACCATTGAAGGCTCCTTCTCGCATGCAATCCTATTGATAATTGGGAAAGCATTCTTGAGAGCCCTATCCTTGTACCAAAAATCATGCTAGAACTCTATCTTGGAACTATGCCCTAGCTCCAGTCTAGTGTCTAGAGAAAACCCTCCATCCTTTTTTGACATATCTCTACATGGACAAACCCTGTACCTCATTTGAGTACCATCCTCCCTATACACTACCAAACTTGGAGTCAATTACTTTTCGCAAAGCCTTCCTCTCCTTTTGGTAACACCATTACCACTTTTCCTACTAGTAAATCTCGATTGAAGGTAAGAATTTTACCATATTTATCTAAAAGTTTCAAATATGAAAGTTTCAACTGACCACAATGTTCATTTTGAAAGTGATGTTTTATGACAGGAGAGAGTTTTCATCCAAACTGGGTTGAAGGAAATTTCGTCCAATACATTTATAAAATTGACAAGTGTCCATTGAGGATGTGACATTTAGATGTGTTTTTAAAAGTCAAAAGTTAAAAAATTGGCATGTGTCCATTAAAAAAACGTGTACTTCTCACATGCTCAAGGGATAATTAGGAGTGGTATAAAGTACTCCTTGATTAAATTTTCTTTCTTAGTTTAATGTTCAGTTCAAGTGAATTAGGAGTGGTATGTCCCATTTACATAGTGTTTTAATTTATATAAATGAATAAATTAAGGCGTGATGATTTTCAGAACATTGGATACCCCACATTCTGCAGATATAATAATTTCATACTCTGGCGTGCTGTATACTCTTTTAATATCAATTTTTTACTTGTTTCCGATTCACATAGACATCATTACTGCAGATCAAGTTTTTATTTTGTTATTAATATGTTGAATTTGGTTTATACAATTTCTTAAGTACCTTATGTCGATTATCTGGCCTCCCTTTTGTTTGGGAGCTGCAGGATAGGTACTTGTAATTTTTTAATGATTGTCTGGATAGATTGCTGGGATGACTGTTTGATGATTATGATGGTGTTACCTCTTTGCTTTCAGAAATGGCTTCCAGAAGCTTGATAAGATCAAAGATTCTAATAGACAAAGCAAACAGCTGGAAGAACTTACAGGAAAAATGAGGGAGTGTAAAAGGTATGCCGCTGGGTCTTTCATGTTGGATTCTAATTCTACAGAGAATGGAATTTTACTTATTTTATAATCGTTTATATCCTTAACTCCCCCCCCCCCCCCCCCCCCCCNAAAAAAAAAAAAAAAATTCTGGTTTGCCATTCATCAAACATTTGTGCATTGAACTTCAGTGTGGAGGATAGAAAGTGTCCAACCATTTGCCATGTACCAAAAACAAATGTACGAATATTTTGGATAACAGTTCTTGAGGTTTGTGTGTTTGGGATCTATACGTTATTAACTCATATTTTAGTAATTCATTTCAGATTAATCAAGGAGTTTGATCGTGAACTTAAAGATGAGGAAGGGAGAAATCCTCCTGAGGTTAATAAGCAACTCAATGATGAGAAGCAGTCTATGGTCAGTATTTGGAACCTTCTATGTTTATTTTTGTTGTTAATGACATGCATAATAAACACACACATGCATGTTACCATGTATGTCTGTCATGCATCAATGATGCACTGCTTATTTTTGTGCCATGGTACTGCTTACTTTTGATGCTCTGTGTGCTTTTTCTTTTGAAACTCAGCTTATGTTGCAATACTTCACATTTGCAGATCAAAGAGCTCAATTCATACGTGGCATTGAGAAAAACGTGAGTGTTGACATTCATTTTCTTTTTAGGGGTCAGGAGTTTGGATCTGTTGTGTCTGGGGTTAACTTCTTGTTTTAGAATGATACTACTTGAACCATGGAAGAAAAAGTGTAGGTCAGCTTATCACTTATAATTTGACCACTAAATTAAAAAAGTTTAAAAATTTGCTTGGTGGTCATATTCAGCTAGCAAACCTAACAAAATTTCTGTCCACTCTTCATCTGCTGGGTATTGTTGGACTTTAAATGCATATGTAATAATCTCTTTTGCTGAACCACAGGTATATGAATACCCTTGGTAATAAGAGGGTTGAACTCTTTGATATGGGAGCAGGGGTTAGTGAACCTACGGCTGACGACAATTTTCAAGTAGCATCATGTGAGACCCATCTCCACTTTGATTCACAGTTTAGTTCCAACTTGTTTAATATTATTACTTGGAAATAGCTGTGCTAATATGTTCCATTGATGAATATGTTTTGTGCTAGACCTAGGGATGCACTTTGAACTTGATATATTATTAGCTGTCAATCAACTGATTTTATGTTAACTGTATCTATGACAATTGTCCTTTAATTTAAAAGCTTCAATAGATGCAATGATAACTGACACAACCTTTAGCTCTGGAATAGATCCATCTTCATAGATGAGAGTTGTGGGAATGCGGTGACAGAACTATGCTACTAATGTTTTTTGTCTACACTTGATATGTGAAGACTCCAGCAAGAGATTGCATGTGTCCGTAGGGATTAGTCTTGACTCAGAATGGGTTGGAGATACCTCCTTTACTAGAAAAGAGAAAACAATGATAAGACAAATGAAAGAATGATGTGGTACTCTGAAAAGAAATTTCTGTGGAGTTTGGAAGGGGCTGAAATCATTTCATTACTAGTCAAGAAAATTCTGTGGAGTTTGCTTAATATTGGATGGAATAATGGTGTTTTTGGATTGAGGCATATGATGATTACTTGGATTTTTAGTTGATTATATGCTTGGCTAGCATTCCTAGCAGTGAAGGATATAGTTTAGGCCTCATTGGATATATGATATGCGCAAAATGTTAACTTTTTGGATGAGGTTAACATTTCATCTAAATTCTCTGTCAAACATATTTGGATCAGTTTTTGACAATGGAAAAGTGTAATAAATTTTGCTGACATATTATGGTAGAATCATTATCTCCAGTTGAAATATTTTTTCTACTGAGCTCCAGATGGTTCCTTTAGAGACCTAACGAACTTAATGAAGGAAACTCACCTAAGTCTTCACCTCAATGTTTAAATGGATTCCGTTAGTCCAATCATTTCCTGAGAATCTGAGCTAAATTTTTTCTACTCAGGCCTATAAGATGGCTCTGATCCTTGATCTACTTTAGAGACCCAACGAACTTAATGAAAGAGACTCAGGTCTGCATTTGGATGCTGAGGTGATTGCAGATTATCTGAGTTGATCTGTGAATAGTAGTGTTTTGTAGGTTTCATTGAGATGTGTTTGAATGTAAATAGGTTGGGATATGTGTTTGAATGTATGAAGTAGGTTAAGATAGGTTAACTGTTTATGAGGAAGTTGAAAAAGTAGTGGATTCCATCAATGATTGGTTTGAGATGGTTGAGGTGATCTTGAAATCCAAACATAGCTGCCTTCCCCTCATTATTTAAATGGATTTCGTGAGTCCAATCATTTCCTGAGAATCTGAGTTTTCTTTTTCAATCTTATTAACTACCTGTGTACTTGAGAAAGGGGTTTTATGCCAGAGTTTCTTGTCCCAAGATACCTCTAATAACACTTGATTGTATTTTAGTAAGTTTCCCAACCTTCATATGACTGCGAAATAAATGTGAATCAAACATTTGAAAGATTAAGAACCTTGTATTTTATGCACATATGTATGTATGCATGTATTAATTTCTTTTTGTATTTCTTTGCAAAGAAGAGGTCTAAAAAAATTACTGTTACACGTCTTGTCCTATAGCAATGACAAACCAAGAACTTATCAATGCTGGAACAAAGACGATGGATGAGACTGATCAGGCCATTCAACGCACTCAAAAGGTAAAATGTTTTGAAACATGTGTTAGCTCAAAATGTTTATGTTGCCTGTATTCTTGACACTTGAAATTGTCCGTTAGGTTGTTGAACAAACAATTGAAGTGGGAACTCAAACTGCTGTTACATTAAAGGGTCAAGTAAGTATAACTATAGGGTAATCTCAGCTATTCTTCTTCCCATCTGTTTTTAGCCTTCTATACTATAATCTGATATTTTGCAGACCGACCAAATGGGCCGAATTGTTAATGAGCTGGATACAATTAACTTCTCAATTAAGAAGGCTTCCCAGCTTGTGAAGGAGATTGGTAGGCAGGTTGGTTCTTTCTTCCCCCTGCCCTGGGGTATACAACTTGTTTTCCATTTATTTTCTTGAAACTAAATTTTATTTGTTTATTCCAGGTAGCTACAGATAAATGCATCATGCTTTTTCTATTCCTTATTGTCTGTGGTGTAATAGCCATCATTATTGTCAAGGTATTACCTAATACTTAGCTGTAAAATTCATTTATCTATTACCCTTGAATACTTAGCTGCAAAATTTCTGAGTCATGGACCAATGTGTTGATCCCAACTAATTTAACATTTTGATTGAAATCTATCGTTGGAGAAATCAAAATGTTTTGGTCGGGTAAAACATTATTTTTCCCCCTTGGAGGAAAAAAACATTCTCAAGGGAAGGAAGACAAAATAATAATAAAGGTGAAACTAAAGTATTAAGACTATAGATGAGTAGTATGGTGTGAATTTCTTGCTTTTTTAGCTGATTTCAGTTATGGACTTAGCGTATTGCATTAAATACATGTTGTACATATATATGCACACCAATGCTTACAAAAACTTTGTGAATATGTATAATTTCAGATTGTAAATCCCAAGAACAAAGACATCAGGGACATCCCTGGATTGGCACCTCCAGCTCCCTCAAGGAGGCTTTTGTGGGCTGCAGAACATTTCATTTAGATTCATTATTTCGGAGCAGTTTTTCCGCCCATAATGGTTTGTGTTTTAAATTCATGCAAAGGGGTGCTCAGAGTAATGCCGTTTGCGGGTCGTTTGTCTTTTTTTGTTTTTCTAATTTACTTTCCATAATCATATTGGTTCTCGCCTGCTATGTGCATATTCTATTTTCGATTCTTCTCTCTGTTGTGTGTAAATCACATCACATGCGAGTCCTTTTTGCTTTGTTTTGAATACCATATCCCTTTCAATGACAGCATGCTTTCAGGGATTATGGGTATGCATGTTGTGCTAAATTAGTTTGCTCTCTCCACTCTTTAAGGAATCCCCACGAGTATAAGAGTAAAGTCACTAAATTCTCGGAAGGGTTTTTCATATTCTTCGGTTCCAAGGGGGAAAACAGATTTGCAGAGATATATACCGTAGAAAATAAAAGGCATGTCCAAAAATCAAACGGAAAGGTATTATTCATCATTATTTCTTTTAATCATCATTCTTTCATCATTGTCGACCACTTCAAATGATTAAAAAATTAATTATTATAGTTTATTTATTTACTTAATCCTTTGATGACATGTTAATATATGCTAGGAGAAAGTGAAAAAATAATGTTAAAAGATAATGAACAGCATTTTTCAAATTTAAGACTTTGATTATGTCATTATGCTACAAATAAGTAAATACATATGAATCGGCTTTGGACCTGGAAATGTATAAAAATAATATATGGCCTGGAAAGAACGAATGGTTTTGTTTGTTTTCGCAGATGAGATGAGATAGGTTGAGATAAAATTTATAATAATGAAATGAGATGAAATGAGAATAGTTATAAAAACAAACAAGGCCTTAGGGTGCACGTGAGCTGGCTTCCTCCTATGATTGGGTTTCTCTTTTAGATTATTATTACTGTTGGCCGCCTGCCTTTACACTGTCATGAATTATGCATGAGCTGCAAAGAACGTCCAATGCGAGATAACCTCGATGTTGAAAGTAGAGGCGTTTCTTCATCAAAATCCTGTATGTATTGTATTATCCAACATTGAAAGCACAACTATTAGGGTTGAGGATGCATAAAACAGACTCAAGTTTTACATTGGCAAAGTTTAAGGTTGAGGATATACTTTTGATGAAAGAAACAGAATATATTGGACAACCCAGCCTTAATATATAAGAGTTTTCAAACCACATCACTTAAATAATAAGATTTGATTTATAATATTCAAATTTTAAAATTTCTCTTTCAAATTAAATTATGTCATGTAAGTAATTCATTAAGTGTGTTGTTCACATTGGCTTATAAATAGAATTTTTAAATATATAAAGGATGATATATGAGATTCACCTTATTGATTCTTTCAGGCATACTTTCAGGAGATTGTTGAGATACTTGAGCATCAATAACCTTTACGTAATTGTACATGAAAACGCCACATAATGCTGTAGGGGAAGAAAAGGAATTTTAATGTTAGAGTAATAACCCCTACAGTCACTTTTGCGTTGCGTATTATCTGTATATTTCATTGATGTAATTGGCTGCATCATTTTTTTAATACACAACCAATCACATCAATGGAATACATCAACTATAAATAGAATTTTTGTTAATGTAAAGTGAAAGTCTAGAGTTTTAGATTAGGTAGGAAATGTGTGTGTGACTGAAAGCTTGCACTTCAAAAAGGAGTAAGGATGGAGACATACCAACCCCATAACCAATTATATTCAACTCTGTTATTGTGGACTCTGGAAATATGACAGTTGAAAGGGCTATCAACATCCAGTCTTTAACAACGCCAGCAACTCGGATGGTAACTGCTCCTGTTCTACCAATTACTAAGAATATGGAGAAATTCAAGGCCAAAGCACAAAGAGCATTGGAGAAAAAGATCCAGAAGTTAAACTCGTTCTGGTTATGGGGAAATTGCATCCCAGTCTTCTCCAGTAAACACCAAGGCACAAACAAAAACACAAAACTGCATGTGAAAGTGTCAACAAGTGAGAAGCTCATACCATAGGATTTACTGTTAGACTTATAACAAAAAAAAAAATAAAAATATTTGCTGTTAGGTACTCACCAATGTAAGTGTTTAAAAGAAACAAAGAAGATTCAAAACAAAGTACCTGCACGGAGCTATGTAATATAAGCTGGTGATGGGGTTTAGAGTCAAGCCCTTCTTTTGTAGAAGGACTTGAGTTAAGACCAGCCTAAGAGCTTCTGCAAAGATGCCTGTAACCTGGTAAGCTGTACCGACTACATTAAAATGAATCTCCCCATATGAGGAAATGACAACTCCAACACTGACCAGACACGTGCTCAAGAACACGTCACACTTTGGTTTGTCAATGCCACACATAACAGCCATGATAAATGTTGCCACAGGCACTGAAACATTAAAATTAAGATACAAATGGTCATCTAGTAGTTAAAGAAATATATCATGATAGTAAGGTTCAATATGTAGGTACTCCAAAAATACTTAATGCTTTGAGCATCTGAATGAAGGCCACAGAAATGTGCAAGAAAGCGGTGTTACCAAACCTGCATGAGAAGCGAAAAAACTTGTCAACACACCTCAATCCACCAACATCATGATTGTTTCAAAAGACCTCCCCGCTGATAACAATCCAAAACCTAGATAAGTGTAGTAACAGTCCACTCCTCACAGTTAATAATAAAGTCACTTTTAAAACTTCTCAAGAGGCAGAGTGCTATTATTGAACCTTGATTTAAAAATATATTTGTTTATTTTATTATGAAGGAAGTGTCAAGTACAAAGATTCTTTATAATAAATAAAATTGCTTTGAATTAAAATACTGAGATCAATAAATGAGAGTGTGCGGAAGCATTTATTAAAATTTCTCAAAATCTATACCATAAAAATCATAACTTAAAATCTATGTACATAATTTAGGCTACTGTCATGCCTCCCTCATAGGGGTGTAAGCCGGTCGGTCCGAATTGGAAAAACTGACTGGACCGAACCAGACCAAGCTCTAGACCGGTCTCGATTCCATAAATTGTGTTTCGGTCCGATCTTGGGATCTATAAATTTTGGATTGGACCGAATCGAACTCCTGTATATATTTTAGAAGTATTTTTAATAATTTAATATATTATTTTTATATAGTAATTATATAAGTTAATGATGTAATTTTCATCTAATTTATTATCATTGACTATATAAATATCTTTTTTTAATGAGTTAGTTAGATAATCTACATTAATAATTCATTTAATTTTTATTTCGTAATTTAAGTAAATTTTTTATTAATTTTTTTGAAAAAAGAAAAGGGAAAAAAAATTTCCAAAATTTTTTATTTTTTTCTTCTTTGTAGTGTTGCTTCCTAAAATTTCCAACACAAAACTGATTACGGTGTTGAACTGGGAGGTTTATGATTTTTTAACAAATAACACGCGGAATGAAGATATTTATAGAAAAAATTGAGAGAGGGTGACAACTAGTTTGAGTTGGACTTAGTTAAAGAGTTTTAACATGAAGATGACTAGTAGATTTGTATCCTTGTTGGAATAGGATGCCGACGAGTTCAAGTTCGAGTTCGACTTGGTCATAATAATAATTCAAGAAGAGAGTTTGAATTTGAAAACATGATCTAGTAGTTCATTAAATGTTGGATTGGCAGTGATTGAGACTTTGTAGGAAAATTCAATTAGTGATCTTTTTAAATTAAAATAAATTTTTAATGATCGATCTTTAAATTCAGAAAGGAGTAAAACTCGTTTAATAAATAATAAATGAGATTTAACCTAGTTATTAAGCCTAATTAAAACTCTTAATCAATTCTAATAATTTATCGATAGTGAGCTTATATATCTAATATGGTTCATTCAATATAATTTAAGTCAAATAAAAATTACTAATATCTTGATATTAGAATTATTGGGCCGAATCGTTACAATAAGGCAGTGCAAGCGCGCGTATATTTAAAGTAGACTTCACGGTCTACCCAAGAATCAATAAAGAAAAACTTAAGGCCCCATTTGGTTACACAAATAAGATGAGATGAAATGTTTTAAATAGTAATGAATAAAATATTGTTATAATATAATTTTATAATATTAGTTTTGTATTGGGATTTGAAAAAGTAAAATTGTTTATTATATTTTGTATGAGGATTTGAAAAAGTTGTAATGATAAGATGAGATGAGTTTTTTGGTTTTGTGTAACCAATCCGGGCCTTAGTCTTCAAAAACTGATGAAATAATCACATCTAATTAAAAAAGATCAAGGATTTGATATTGTGCAACAAAACACATGCATGCAGAGTAGATCCTAATTGGCGGGAATATATGGCATGCACTCGTTTATAGTAATAAAAGATCACAAATTACAAATAACATAATTCAAGGGGAAATGGAAAAAAGAAAGTAGAAGAACATAACGAAAATCTGGAAAGAGACTGAAAACGAAAGGTCTGGTTCAGTTAGATCTTACCAAAGACTTGATGCAAAGAAGGCACTTATCGGTACGACACATGTTGCATATCTGCTCACCATTAAAAAGAGAGAGAGAGAAAAAAGAAGAAGAAGATTTTTATGGAAGAGAGAGGACAAATTAATGAAGAAGAGGAGAGAACATAACAACAGAAAAAGAAATTAGGACGAGGGTCGAGGAAATTGGAAAACTATGTCACTTACATTTCAAATGTCATTTTCACAGGAGAAACAACCTACACATTCAAAGAATAATCTAACTACATCAGTCGGTATTTAAAAGAAAAACACAGAAAGGCAAGGAGAAGTAATTAATGGAATCATGTATTTGCAGCATAGGTAGCAGAGTACAACAGCAACACAAAGCACAACCGTACTGTCCTGATATTTGATAGCTCTATACATGTCACGCATCATATGAAATAAGAAACTAGCTACAATCAGAATCAAATTACGTCTGCTTATTAAAAACCAAACCAAAGCACACTCACTCAGAATCATTAACACCAGTTTCGTAGTTATAGTCAAGCATAAGAAATGATCCATACCTTGAAAACCCGAACAAGTAAAAATGCAACGGCTCCGGAAAAGCCCATGTGAATCATGGTCAGCGTTATAGGAAACGGAAAGTTGAAGTATTTCGGAGACAGAACCCACTGCACGGCACGGAAGAAATCCACAACATCAAGACAAATAATAAAAGGTACCCAGATAGGAAAAGAAATCAGTACCTTGTTGTACAATATGACTCCGGAAGAAAGCAATATGTATATTAGTAGGTAGAGGTACGTGGTAGCAAGCGTTATGTTAATCATTGTCTCTGTTCCTTTCACAAAGATATAACCGTCAAATACCGACTACTCTCTCTGTTATAGGCTATACCATCATCACCACAAACGTAACCAGACCTGAAAAGATGAAACTAGACGGACAAGACAACAGAGTCTTGCACCGTCCGATCTGGTTTTTTCTTTCAATGAAGAAACGGGACTTTTACCTTGATAGGAATCGGCTCGGGCTCCCAATCTCAGAGATTCCAACCCTTTCCGTAACAGCCGAAGGGAGACGGCGGTAAGGAATAAGACACAGCTTGAGACTAGAGAAACAATAAAATAGGGAGAAGACCCAATACTATCTATCGTATAGGACTTCTTCCTACTTCTAAGCTTGCGTGCGAGTGTGAGCCTTCTTCCTCCACCATTAAAGCTCTCTTATACCTCCACTCACTAACCAGAGAAGACACCATCTCTGTTCGTTTCCAACCTCGTCTCGTATATATATATATGCACGCAGCTGAGCAAGCAAGTTTTCCTAACGTGCGTCGTAACATCACACGTTCACATTTATCTCCGCGTCATCTCTCTCTCTCTCTCTCTCTCTCTCCCAATTTAATTTAATTTTTATTTATTATTTATCTCTACTCTAACATGTGTTATGATCACGAAGTTAAAAGTTTAACCAAATTAGCATCCAACAATTTTAGAATTTTTGGATCAATGGTTAGGTTTTTAACCATTGATATTATAGTAGAAACTATGCAGGATATTTCTTTTCTTTTTTCTAGTCATGTCTCCGTCTCCGTCTCTGTCTTACTAGTTTTTCTCCTATGTCTGGCATGGTCCAAATTGATTGTTGAGTCCCAGACATTGGTTGATTTTTTCTAGTCATGTCTTCGTCTCCGTTTTTGTCTTACTAGTTTTTCTCCTACGTATATTAATTTATTATTGATCTTGATTTAAACTACTCATGCAAGTTGA
Source organism: Carya cathayensis (assembly GCA_011037825.1). Lineage (NCBI taxonomy): Eukaryota > Viridiplantae > Streptophyta > Magnoliopsida > Fagales > Juglandaceae > Carya > Carya cathayensis. The sequence goes on from QGSO01000172.1 coordinate 1,174,639, forward strand.
TAGATAAATGGTTCGAGACACAATATTGTCATTGGCATTATATATCGTGGGGGCAAGTTAGCTAAATATCCCAAATGACAGGAAAATCTTCCCTTTGATTTTCGATATTTTTCTTGTTTGCAATCAACAAGAAATAGAGATATAAAAAAGATGTTGAAACTATGAGTTTGCTTCATAATATAAAGAAAAATAAACTTTTTCTTCAGCATAACTCTAACATCCTTGCAGGTTACGACTCTAATTCAAACTCCCTTTAGTAAGGAGAAATATCTAAATGTTCAATCTGGATCTGATAGTATTTTCCAAGTAATGGTCCTTCCAAGTTCCATGTAGCTATATATGTATGCTATTGATTGGAGGAGGATTGAACGTAAAATAATTAAAAGTTTTGGAAATATTCAATTTGTCGAAAATATTTATATCACTTGGAACAACAGTCTAATTTGGCTTTGGCTTGACAGGAATTATGGAAACCGATGCTATCATTCTGGGAGTTACAAGCAGTTTTGAGGACTTGTATTTCCAAAGTCTTGTACAGCTGGGAGTTACAAGCAATTTTGAGGATCAAAATATGTATCAAAACTTTCAAGAATTATGGCTATGTATATGACCTGTATTCTGATGTATGTAGAATTATAGCAGTCTTAGAATTTTTGTCTTTAGGTTCATATAGCGTGAAGAAACCGCTCCAGAACACTGTAAATGATTACATGGGGAATTACTTGGCTTTGAAGTATGTGACTATACAGGATGTAATGGTTATGTCCATTTTTCTGCCACTCTCTGGCCATTAAAAGTGAGCATCTGGAAGTAAAATAAACCAAATGAGTTGTCACAATTCAATCTCATCACAGCTTGCCCATCCGATAAAACAGGATGAAATTAATCTCTGAATTCAAGCCCATCAAAGCAAAATAAACAATAAACTTGCAGGAAAAATTTATTAAGTTTTTAGATTAGTTGCATCAAACTTTCAAAAGATTAACCCAGAAGCTCAAAAGTGCTCAGATTTGTGACCAACCCAGCATTTATTTGTGCAATTAACCCAATACCCACCAAACATTGACCTCCAAGTTCACGTGCCTCCAGATTTCAAAGAAATAAATAAATTTCTTGCTTTCTTTAGTAATCCGGAGGGGAAGAAGACCCAAAAAAAATACAAAATAAGCATTAAATCAGCACCAAACTGAAAAAAAATAAAAAATAAAAAATAAATAAAAGAACCTAGAAGACCAAAAAAAATGGAAGAAGTCTATATATCCCCAAACAATGAGGATAGGATTTTGATTTCTAAAACAAAGTCTACACTCTCCAACTACATATTTTGAAACCAAAACCCCGTAATCCCAATCAGAAAAGCTAGAATGAAGAAAAGGATCTACTAACTACATTGACCAGAAAACCAATGAGGAAATGGAATTGAATTCTTAAACTAAAGACAGGGAAATAATGATGAAATCGGCATAGATTGTTGGGATCAGAGAGGAAAGACAAAAGGTTCAACGTTTGGTTCAATATATATATTTGTTGGAGATTCGAGGAAAGTGATGTTGGTAAAGAAAGAAAGAAAGAAAGAGAGATATGAAGGGAAGAAAACAAAAAGCAGGTGAAGCTTATCGTTTCAATCTCATTTGGCCAAATAAATAGATTTACAAAATGAAACAATGAGATCTGGCAGGGAAAAAAAAGATTCAAAATGTGAGCAGAAAATCCACTCAATTGCATTACGAATCTATGAGTATATGTGGATAGTGAAACGCGTTCGTAAACGTAAACGACCATACTGAACAAAGGGGTTTCAGATCATTTACCAGATGAAATGCAGGCGTGATCGGGTTGATTCCAGAGTTGACAGTGGGAAATGTTGAAAACCAAAACAAAAAGACATAAAAAGGAGAAAACTAACCCGATTTTTTGAGGTTAGGGTTAGGGTTAGAATTTTTTTTAATCGGTGGTCTGCGGGAAAGCGGGATTTCAGAACGGGATTTCGTGGCTCTGGTTCGTCGATTTGTGGGTTGAAATCGGGTTTGTGGCTCTTGGGTTCGAGGCTTGTTCGTGGGTTTGTGGGTTCTTTCTTCAACTAGGAATGGTTTTCGACTGGTATGGAAGGCTGCTTCTGGCTTCTGGCTTCCTGGGGAAGACAATGGGAATGGGGAAGAGGGGAGGGTCTCGCAGGGGATGGAGGGAAGAGAGTCTTGGTCGGGTCTCGTAGGAGATGGAGGGAAGAGAAAGTAGAGAGAGTTTTCGAAAAGCAGTAACACGGAAATGAGGCAAGTTTGGATATTGAATTAAAACCGTGACGACACCGTTTTAAAACGTGCCACGTAGGAGCCAGTTACGCGGGGGTTACCCAGGACGGTTGTAAGTAACTTTTTCTTAATAAGAAATTACAGCCAGAGTCTCTATCAGCTTAGAATAAGAAGATAAATAAAAATTATAATTATCGGGAGTTATAATTCAAGTTTGGACCACCATGATGTTGAACTTTCAGGAGTGATCAAAGAGGCTTATAAAGATCAACTCAAGTGTTGCAGCTGCATTAGCATCATATAAAATTATAATATTAATTGCTCAAAGAATTATGATCAATGCCATATACGGTAGGGTCGTTGAAAGTCTCATGCACGCAGATAAGGTTGCGAAACCTTTAATTGTTTGATCATAACCTGTATATATGTTTTCTTTCATGATCAATATCAGTATCAATATCAGTATATCATCGGTTCGAAAGAGTTAAAAACTCAATTCTCCATGTAATTACTACTTCCATGAGTCATGACAAGATATATATATATATCTTTGATAATATATAGATTCCTTCTCGACGAGGGTCAATCTGTTCACAATTACCATGACCATGAGATGGCAGGCAGGGGGATGGAGTAGGTCCGTGTTCACGTTGATTTCCATGATCAGCCACATGCATGAAGCATAGATCTAGAAGCCTGGAAACAAATTAAGAAAAAGCTAGAAGAGTACGTACCTAGCTTACAAGTTAGATATATATTCTGCAGGCCGGATCATTCATGGAAGCAGCTTAAATCAGCACTCTTTTAACCAATAAAAGCCATAAATTATTAGTAACGAATTAAAACAAAAAAAAGATATAAAATACAGAAAAAGTATATAACTAATTATATATATTGCCATAAGTTTATATAATTATTCATATTCTTTAGGTATATAAGAGAAAATATGCATTATACTGCATAAGAAGTCGTTTTAGAGGGTTTCAACTTCAAGAAATTGACATGGCTATATATATATACACACTCCAAAAATTCAAGAAATTGACATGACATGATCTTCTAAACCTTCTTTTCAAAAAGCCTCGTCCACCCAATTTAGATTTATCATAATATTTTTTGAATTTATATTTATTACGAAAATGGTTATTTCAACCGAAGTCGAAATGATGGTCGACAACTTTTTCTCAAAGAGGCCTGATCCAGTACCATATATCCGCCTAGCTATCATAGGGAATCATGCGCCGGGTTAACTTGTTCTTCTAGCTCCCTCTATTGACACTCCACCACCTCTCTTTGCATGAGAGGGGGTAAGTTTCTATTACTATTATTATTATTATTTCACTTTTTTTTTTCTTATTTTGTATTTTCTATGTTAGAGATAATGTAAAAAAGGGAGTTTAAGCCTTATTTAGATAGTGAGATAAGATGATTTGTGAATTGTAATGAAATTATTTACTAATAGTAAAATGGTTTAAGTTAAGATGTTTATATAATTTTGGAAAAAGAGAGATAAAAAATTGAATAAAAATATTATAAAGGTAAAATATTGTTATAATATAATTTTTTCATATAATTTTTGTTTTGGGATTTGAAAAAATTAAATATTTTTTGTGTTTTATTTGAAAGTTTGGAAAAGTTGTAATGATTAAATGCAAAAATTAAAAATTAAAAAATGTTTGCATTATTTGAAGTGTTTTAATATTAAAATAAAATGAAATGAGAGTATCTTGTTATCCAAACTAGACAGTCATTTTTATGTGATTTATAATACCAGTGATGTGGCATTCATTAGGGTTTTTGTATGAAAGATGAAGAGACTATTTTGATGATGAAAGTAGATCCAAAAATTGTTGCAATTAATAAGAAAATTGAATGAGAATTTTTGAACTCATGATGATGTCAAAACTCAGGGACCATTCTTATTTTTAAGCCAATATATATAATTTTCAAAGCTAGCTGACTTTAAGAGGCTAAGCATGCCTGTTTGGTAGGCCATACACACTTAGGATCATTGATACAAGATTCGCTAAACAAGTCGAGTAGAGCCAATATAGTCAATTATCCGTACAGCATGCATGTGCCTCTTTACATTTCAAATTAATAGACACCTTGTTTGTTAGTACTGATCATGGAAGCATTCATTTTAATTATATACAATTTATAATTAAAATCTTTTAAGAGTACATTCATTTTGAGCACAAAAAATTTTACAATTTGTCCATTTTGGATAGTGAGAATGTTTCATTTCATTTCGTCTCGTCTCATCTCATTATTATAACTTTTTCAAATTTCTACACAGCATATAATAAACAATTCAATTTTTTTAAAATTTTAAATAATAATAATATTAAAAAATATATTATAACAATATTTTATTCAACTTTCAACTTTCATTTAATACTATCTAATCTCATCTCACTATCCAAACCACACCTTACACTACAAGAGATATGATTTTTTGAGACAAAAAATTTTGTCTCAAAAAATAGAAATTTCGTCCCTAAAAGTTTTGGGAGATGAAAAATTTTCGTCTCTATTTTGTCTCAAAAGGCCGTCTCATAAAGCTTTCCGAGATTTTCATCTCCAAAAAGTATTTTTAGGGACGAAATTGGGCGGAACCGGTCGAAACCGTTCGAATGGCAAATTTTTTCTGAGACAAAAAAATGTCGTCTCAGAATCAAGTTCGAATGAAAATATTTTTGCTCGAACAACATGAAATGTTAATTCGAACCAATAACCATATCTGACCAAGTCCGTTCGAACAAACAAGTTGGTAAGTGACTTTAGTTTGAAGAAAAATATTAACTGTTCGAACAAACAATCTATTTACGGAAATCTTCTGTTCGAATGGAGTTTTAAAAATGAATTTATTCGAATGAATATTTAATTGTTCGAACGAACGCATGGATTGTATTTCCTGGTAAGTTCGAATGGGTATTTTTTTGTTCGAATGTATGCATAAATGGTAATTTACCATTCAAACGGCATTGATTAAATAAAATGAAATTGATACTAATACAAATTGTAATCTATATACATCAATTGTTCAAATGTTTACAAACATCATAAATATTAAAGACAATTAAAAAAACCAAATGAATTATGATTGTGGTGGTAGTGGTAGTGGTGGTATAGGGTTTTGGGACATCATTGATTGAAATTGTTCAAACATTTTTTGGTTATTAAATTGTAGCCTCTCTTCTAATCTTGCTTCTAAATCTGCTGCTTGATCTAATCGGGTTAGCAACTCTTTTTCTTTCGATCTCAATCGTTCTATCGCAAGTGCAGCTTCCTCTAATTTTTTAGTCTTGCCGTCATTCTATCTGGTTTTAGAAGAAGATGAAGATGTTAAGGATGGCTTCACGCAACGTCCTAAGCCTCTCAAATATCCAGAACATGATCCAAGAACTTGAGAAAAGATTTGAGCATCATTTACAGATGATTCATCAAATGGATCCGCAACAGTGTCTTTAAGAGATATCATCTTGTCCTGGAAAAAGAAAAACATTAAAATTAGTATATGTAACAAAAATATATTTAGATAATGAAATTAAATAAATTTAAACTTACGTAATTTACCTCTGCCTCAGGATTGCTCTAAACACCATCACGATTTTTATGTGCTTTAGCATACAATTGGGTCAGATCATAATCAGTAGAATTTTCTTCTTGCTGCAAAATGAAAATTAATATCATAATTTATACGAAAAAATGTATATATTAAGATTTAATGGAGACAAAAATAACTAACCATTGTTTTTTACAAGCGATGAAAAGATCGAGAACCCGCGTGATGGTGTATCGTTAAATTTGATCTATTTGCTTTGTTCACTGTACTCCGTTTCTAAAAAAAGGTATTATAATTTTTATTTAATACATCCATTATATATTATTAAAAAAAAGATAGTAGCGAAATTACCTAATAAGCAGAATCTTCAAACAGATCACAAACTTTCTCTAATTCGTTTGGTGGCATTGCTTGGAATGGATTTTGACGCGCTTCTATCGTAGTACTGAACTTCTGATAGTGTGCATGGCATCGACCTTTGTACCTCCGGAATGCATTCGACATCAGTTTCTTAATCGTTAGTCGATCCTATTGCCGACCAAAATTTAGTTCAAACTCGTCCTTCAAAGAATTATAAACAATTAGTATAATTTCAAACATTATTTAAATAAAAATGTTATACAAAGTAACTTATTACTAAACAACGATTTTTGATGTGGTCTTTCACATCTTGGAGAACTTTAGCCCAGGAGGATGTAGCCATTGGTGCATACGTGTGAGTAAGTGTACCAACATAACAAGCAAGCCAAGCTGCCGAATCCCTAGAGCCACCGGTGTGATCATCAGATATATCAACTTTAATTTTACCCACTTTCCTTACTTTTTTTTTTTATGCAGACACCCCTCGAAATGCCTCTAACTCGGCTCTGGTTTACAACAGCTATATATACAAAAATTAAAGCATATATTTTAATTAAATTAATTTTATTTGAAAGATATATAGTGATAAAATACCTTGTTTTGGTTCTGGTGATGGTGGCCCACCATTGTTGGCAGTTGAAGCACATGGGGATTCGGTAAGTGGTGGGGATGGCTCACGTGTTCTTTTGCGTTTAGGAGGCATATCTGTTTGAAATTATAATAAATTATTATTCGAACAAGATACATGAAATATTTTTATAAGAATTTTACCTACACAAATATCTGTTTGAAAATCATTCGGTATCAGTTTTGCTGGACCAATCACTCTCATCCTCAGTAGACACTTCAGTTGATTCATGTTCTTCCGACATGTCACCTTCAATTACTTCGGGTTGAACATCTTCTCTGCGCAATGGGACCATGTCATAATGGCTTAGATCAACAAATAGATTGATGCCTGATTCATTTTCTTGATATGCTTCTTCATGGTCTGGACTATCAACTTCTTCATGTGGTTTGTCTGCCTCTGGAATATAATCATATACATTTCTTGGCGCAAACTTCTCGACTATTCTCCATGGATTTCCGAACTCCGGATCATCTAAATAAAAAACTTGATTTGCTTGGCATGCGAGAACGAATGGATCGTCCTCATACCATTTGCGAGATGTATTGACACTTACAAAATATTCATCCTTACGCACTCCCAACCTAGGATTTGAGACATCCCACCAATTACATTTAAATAACCAGACCATATATCCCCCCACATACTTTAATGCTATGATATCTTCCACAATTCCGTAAAAATCGATATTATCATCCCCATGGCTTCCTTCGACAACAACCCCACAATTTTGAGTTTTCCTATATCGTTCTCTGTCTGCTGTGTGAAATCTATATCCACGCACCAAACATCCTGAATATTGGATATCCCGCTTAGACGGACCACATGCCAAAGCATATACTTCTGGTGAGATTTCACCTGAATGTTCATTATATTTCGATGCAACCTACATAAATAAATTTTATTCTACTTATATCAATATCATATATAAATATGATGACACATACAAATTGTATAAAGTTAAAAATACTTGTGCATAATTTTTTTATGAATAATACCGTATGTTCAAACCATGAGGTAAAATTCTTCTTCTTGCGTCTTTTCTACGTCAGTCACACCATTCGTGCGAAGTAGTTGTATATGTTCACTGCATATGTTAATGTGAGTTATTAATTTGTATCAATATATACTATATTATTAGAAATGCACTTAATACTACTAGTAAATTAGATGATCATCACTAACCTCAAATATTGTTCAATCTCTTTACAATTATTTAAGACATACCATCGAATTCTTTCAAACTCTCGCTCACATAGGTCATAGCCCCCTTGTGCACCTATAGGACGTACTTTCTGGGAAAACACTATAAATGCTGACGAAACCCCCATTTGTCCACCTTCATAATTTCGATCCGGTCTCGTAAATCTAGTATCAACCTCATGGAAATACATTGAACAAAATGTTTGCCACTCATTATGAATATATGACTCTACGATCGATCCTTCCGGACGAGCCTTATTCCCCACAGATCGCTTAAGTTTTTCCAAAATCCGTTCAATAGGATACATCCATCTATACTGAACGGGGCCAGCAACTAAAGCCTTACGAGGGAGATGCACAGCCAAATGAACCATTACATCAAAGAATGAAGGCGTGTACAGACTTTCCAATTTACACAATATCAATGCAATGTCAACTTCCATTTTTAATAAGGCATCAACTTTCAACGTTCTACTACAAATATTTCTGAAAAATCACCCTAATTCTGTGATAGCTGTACGAACATTTGGAGTAAGCTTTCCGTGCACACCAACTGGCAACAATCGCTGTAAAAATATATGGCAGTCGTGACTTTTTAGACCAGTTATCTTCCAATCATGAGGTCGGACACATCTTGACATGTTTGAAACATACTCATCGGGTAATTTGATTGTCATGAACCAATCACAGAATTTCTTTCTCTCATCACTTGAAAGTGTATACCATCCAAGGGGCATATAAGCTGATGACCCAGTATCTTACAAATGCAACTCTGATCTGATTCCCAACTCTTTCAAATATTTACGAGAGGTGACTGTATCTTTTGTTTTCCCTTGTATTGACATTAGGATACCCAAAATATTCTCACATAAATTTTTTTCAATGTGCATTACGTTTAGATTGTGACTCAGTGTTAAGGTAGACCAGTATGGCAACCAAAAAAAAAAAAAATACTTTTTTTGGTCCAATTCAATTCCACTGCTTGTCTTTTCCTCTTTCGGCATCTTGCATTCTTTCCAAATCTATTGTCTGGAACATCTGCCAATTGAGTGAGAATATCACTGCCAGAATACTCTGGCGGTGATGACCTACGCTCAACCGTTCCATCAAACATTACTCTATTGTTTCGCCATCTATGATCATGAGGTAGATATCGACGGTATCCCATGAAACATAATTTCCGGCCATTCATTAACCACTGAGACTGTGTATCTTTGTTAGAAATAGGACAAGCCATTTTTCCCTTTGTGCTCCACCCAGACAAGTTCCCGTATGTCTGAAAATCATTTATTGTCCAAAGTACTGCAGCATGCATCTTGAATTCACGCGAAGCGGCCACATCATATGTATTGACACCCTGTTCCCACAACTCTTTCAACTCTTCCATCATTGGCTGCAAATATACGTCTATTTCATTTCCTGGTGACCTTGGCCCTGGGATCAATAGAGTCATCATAAAATAAGGATCCTTCATACACTTCCATGGTGGCAAATTATAAGGCATTACTATGATAGACCAGGTGCTATGAGAAGTGCTCATGCCAAATGGATTAAAGCCATTAGTTGCTAAACCAAGATGTACATTGCGAGGTTCTTCGGCAAATCATGGATACTCGTCATCAAATTTCTTCCATTGTAAGGAATCTGCAGGATGAGTGAGTAATTGATCATTTTGAACTATTCTGTGTGATGCCAAGTCATATCTTTCGCAGTCATCTGGGAAGTAAATAATCTTTGAAGTCGAGGAATAAGCGGAAAATGTCTTAGCACTTTATGGGGTACATTACGCTTATCTGATGTCCATCTTGATTTATGACACACCGGACATGATTCACATTCTGCATATTGCTTCCAGAAGAGAACACAATCATTCTTACATGCATGGATGATATTATAATCAAATCCTAACCCTCGTTTCAATTTTTTCGCTTCATAAAAATTTTGAAGTACTACGTTATCCTTTGGCAGAACCTCTTTAAATAATTCAAGCAGCATATCGATAGCCTTTGCAGAAATACGACAAATAGACTTTATATGGAGCAACCTGATTGTGAATGACAACTTACTATGACGGGTGCACCCTTCGTACAATTCTCGTTGTGCATCCTCCCACAATGATCTAAAGTCTTCATTTCTCTCAAATGACTGGGTAGATGTTCCTTCTCCAACCTTGGCACTAAATATGCCTGCGTCAAGATCCCCTAACATTTCAGTCATATCTTCTCCATTATCATAACTATCATCAGAAACATCAATATTTATGTCCTCCGTGTCAATCTCGTTACATTCATCCATCTGGTTGAGATGACTGCCAAATCTCACTCCTTGAGGAAATGGTTCTCCATGTAAAACTCAATGTGAATATTTAGAATTAATTCCATTTACGAATAAATGATCATCCACAGCCATCATATTATATGAACTAAGGTTTTTGCACTTCTTGCATGTGCATCTTATAAATCCTCGACTATCAACACTCCCACAAGCAAATTCTAAAAAAGACTTCACCCCTTGTGCATATTGCTTATAGTCTCGACCAAGTCTATCTCCCAACAACATCCAACTCTTATCCATCTATAAAAAAAATCCAAATCATGGGATAAACACTATCAATAAACTATTACAATACACGTGTTTAATTACCCTGTACTTTTAAGGTAGTTGGTCAAATCCCATTCGAGAGACTATCATCTATATCGTATATATACTCAGTCCAAAACTCGTATGTTAGTAAAAATTTCGGCAGCATTTCCCTACAATTATTCAAATATGCTAGTCACGATAAGTCGTCGACCCTATTCATGGGCCGAGAAACTTATGAACTACATACTCGAAGAATGTAGGAAAATGCTACACCAAAATTTAAATTGACTAATACATGAGTTTTAACTAAGTATATATGCCATATAGATGATAGAATCCCAAACTGTCTACTTTGGACAATTCAAGAGTTATACCCAAATATTCTTTAAGAGAATATTTGGCCACAACTCTCGAACAGGTCTAAGGTTTAACTGCATGTAAAATAACTCCAAAATTCAAGCACTCAGTAGTAAACATAACAAGCATACATCACAAATACATGGGAAGATTACATTACAAGTATACATGATGGGCCCTTAAAGATTTTGAAATATTTAATACTTGAGTACTTAAATATTTTCAAATATTTAATTATAATTTTTTAATTAAATATCTTATTATTATATTTTAAGTATTAAGCTAATTAATTAGAGTACTTAGATATAATTAATTATACATTATGTATTAATCATCTTAATACTTGAGTACTTAAATATCTTCAAATATTTAATTATAATTTTTTAATTAAATATCTTATTATTATATTTTAAGTATTAAGCTAATTAATTAGAGTACTTAGATATAATTAATTATACATTATGTATTAATCATCTTAATACTTGAGTACTTAAATATCTTCAAATATTTAATTATAATTTTTTAATTAAATATCTTATTATTATATTTTAAGTATTAAGCTAATTAATTAGAGTACTTAGATATAATTAATTATACATTATGTATTAATCATCTTAATACTTGAGTACTTAAATATCTTCAAATATTTAATTATAATTTTTTAATTAAATATCTTATTATTATATTTTAAGTATTAAGCTATTTAATTAGAGTATTTAGATATAATTAATTATACATTATGTATTAATCATCTTAATACTTGAGTACTTAAATATTTTCAAATATTTAATTATAATTTTTTAATTAAATATCTTATTATTATATTTGGAGTATTAACTGCTATTTAATTAGAACTACATTATAAGTATTTAATTGATACTATTCGAACAAACACTCTATAAGTTTCGAACAAAACGCTAGTCGAGTTAGATTCTGTTCGAACGGCTAAAAATAAATTCGAATGGTATTCAGAGCGTTCGAATTAAACCAACCCAAAAACCAGTCACGAAACAGAGCAAAAAATTGAACCACAAAACACAATTTTCACATTCATGATGCCATATTTCAATACAACACATTGAAAACTATATAATTATCCCTAAATATGATTATTAAACAACTTAGAAAACTAAGAAAACTTACCTCTAGTACTAGCAATCCAATAAAAATATCAATCCACAATACTTATATATGTTCAAAACACATTAAACTGCTATTCTATCCCAACAAATAAATGCAACAAATATTAAGATACTTGTAAACGAAAATCGGAATGAAAAATAACAAAAAAAACATATTACCTCTTCTCCTTCTCCTTTCTCTCTCAATACTTTCAAGCTCTCTCTCTCCACAACACTCTCTCAAAGCCTCTGCCACGCTCTCTCTCCTTTTCTCAAACTTCAATCCGAGTGAAAATGAAGTGAAAGGATCGGATTAATAATATGTGCATTTCCGTTCGAACGCGAAAATCCAAAAATCGTGAATTTTTCCCATAATATTTTTCCCGTTCGAATTAATATTTTGGCAGTTCGAACAAAAAAAAAAGGAATATTCTCTAGCATATACTGATAATTTGGTGCGAATTTTCCCTCCAAACAAAAAAAATTCGTTCGAACATGAATTATCTTTATTCGAACTGTTTTATATTCGTTTGAACAGATAATTATAGAAATATATAACTATACACATAATACACCCAATATTATTATGTGTATATGTAAAAATTATATACACTATATAATACTAAGTGTCACTAATAGCATAATACTAAGTTTCTTATCAATCTATAATATTAAGTATTTAAAATAGTATAATATTTTATTTACAATCATTAATAGTGTTATACTTATAGTTAGTATCACTATAAGTATAATACTAAGTATCACTAATAGTATAATACTAAGTGATATTAAAGTATAGATAGCATAAAAATATGAAAACTAATAATACTGTAATACTTTATAATATAGTCTAAGTACTTGGTTTATTACTAATATACAAACTAAATATATTAGAAATATGTATTTTATACTTATATTTAATGCAATGTTTTACTATATACATAGTGTATTTACTTTATAATGGAATGCTTTACACAATACTATTTTATACTTATCTAATGCATAATATATATACTATTACATATATATATACTAGTTACTTACAATATATATAAGTAACTAGTATAAAACTCTATACTATATATATATAGTTATCTAATATATATTATATATATACTATATTATATATACTAGTGAGAAATTTTTTATTAGTACTAATTCTAGTATTATATACTAGTATTACTAATATAAAACGTATTGTTTTACCTCTTGTACTTATATATATATATATATTTTTTGAAGTATTATATAATTTATTCGAACTTATACCCTTTTAATTTGAACTTATACCCTTTTAGTTCGAACTGATTATAATTCCGTTCGAACGAAATTACGTTATATAAGCCGCGATACAGTTTCTTCTCCATTCATTTAGTGCATCCTCTCATTTGAACTTACGATCGATTCCTCCACCATTAGTAGCCACAACGCTGCCACCAACTCCGACCAAGTCCTCAAATCTCCTAGAACAAGAGGTATGGATTAAATGAGTTTTATTTTTATTGGTTTTTTCGTTAGTTTTGGGGGGGGGGTCGGATTTTGAATCAATCTAGCCCCATTTTGTTGTTTTGGGGCCAAATGACACAACATTAATCGGTAGAAATGATGGGGATTTACTCCTAAATCATTTCTACCAATTAAAATCTTGGATTCAGGTTGAAAAATGATTGTGTCGATTCGGGACTGAGTCGACTCAGCCATGTCTGTTTGGCTCAGTTCCGTTTGAATGAATATAAATTCCATTCGAATGAAATTCAAGGTTATTTGAATTAAATTTAGGTTCATTTGAATGGAATATAAGTTTATTCGAATGGAATTTAGGCTCATTCGAATGGAGTTATCTGAGGTTATTTGAATTAATTTTATGTTCATTCAAATGACTTTAAATTCCATTAGAATGAAGATAATTTAATTCGAATGTAATTAAAGGCCATTTGAATTGAATTTTAATCATTTGAACTAAAGATCACCTCTTGGCAGCCCTTATTCGAACGTATTAGAATCCATTCGAATAAGCAGTTGTCAAATATGACAGCACAACATCATCATTCCTCTAATTCACTTTAATTAGATTACATATATATTTTATACATCAACAATATACTAATGGCAAGCAGCAGCGGAAGAAAACGTTCCCGACCCCAGACAGTCGAAAGTAGCCCCGCAGCTCCTTCTCAGTCGGCCGTGAGGCCTATACTAGTTGAGCGGGAGATCATTCTGGGTGACTTCCGTGACCTCACTTGGGAGGGGTGGAGCATACATGACATCATCACTGATCGTGGATGGACCCCGATCTGTCGATAGAGGGGCACAACATATCCTGAGATGGTCGGTGAGTTTTACTGTGCCATGGGTGAGCAGTCTGGTGATACTCTATGCTATAACTTAGTAGTCCGGGGAGTGAGTATTATATTCTCTCCCCGCGTTATTGCTGAGTTTCTTAATTTACAGCGAGAGCCCAATGTATATCCTGCAACAGCAGCAGCGAGAGCAGCAACTGCACCATTTGGAGAGGACACAACAGTCGCATCCTCATCGCCAGCGCCGGATGTACAGACCGCAGAGCTGGATGCTGGCTCGGATGATAGTGAGAGCGACGATGAGGTACCTGATGATGGTCTCACAGACGATCAGGTTCGTGACCTAGTGCGAGACCCTTTGGCTCCTCCATATGATGGCAGTAAAGTGATCCGACAGGCCGACTGTGTAGCATTTTTCAGAATGCTTAATTTGATTGTCGGGTATAACATTGATCCGAAAAAATACAAGACTGATTTCAGGATCGAGCGGGCCAGATTTATGTTACGGTTAACACAGGGGGAGCTGATTGATCTGGCATTATATTTCTTCCTCCGCATTCGCATAGAGTCACGCTATTCGGGTGGAGTTAGTCTACCATTTGCACTGTTGATATCTAACCTCCTACTCCATTCAGGAGTTACAGTGACTTCGACTGAGCGGAGGTCACCACAGATGCGGCCCGTTATCAAGATCACATTCAGTACGAGCAAGGGTCACTTGCCGAAGACTCGTGTAGTACTACAGGATCAGCCTCCGCCTACTAATCCAGCTTCTACTGCTGCTGTCCCTATTGAGAGACACCCTGCTGGGGCTACTCCGGATAAGGTACGAGCTATATTGGCGGAGCACCGCGACATTATATTGAGGGACTTCATTCAGCCCATGATGGAGAAGTTTAAGGACCTAGAAGGAAGCTTGCAAACCTTACAAGAGGATTTTGATTTATTTAATAAATAAATATTGTTAGTTATTATTTTACTTTTTTTATGTTGTATAGAACGTCTAACTCATTTTGGGATGTAATTAATGCAGTATGGTTTTTATTTTTAGTGTTTGCTAGCCTCTTTATTGTTAATTATATTTTCTTCTCATTATACTTAATGTTCACGATAATTGAAAAAATGACATTATCTTTAAATTAATATTTAGTTTACTAAAATATTTTTAAATTAAATACATAAAATTAATTTATGAATTTGTAAATATTTTAATTCATTGTAAATCATAATATATAATATATAGAACTTTTTATTTACTTTGGAATGATAAAAAATTAATAAAAAAATATGTATTTTTACAATTTTAACAATATATCTTTTCAATTAAATAATACCGTTCGAACACGTTAATACTCATTCGAACAAATAATATTGCATTCGAATTAATTAATTTTCTGTTCGAATTAAATTTTATTAGTTCGAACAGTATAGATTTTTGGAGACGAACTAATTCGTTTCAGAATCTCCAGTTCGAACTACTATATTTTAGTTCGAACGGATTTATAAGGTTATCCATGTTTTGAGACGAAATTAAAATTAGTCTCAGAAAAGTATTTTTAGGGACGAAATTAATTTCGTCCCTAAAAATTAAATTTCTTGTAGTGTTAGCGTCTCGTTCATATTTCTAGTTTTGACCGTAGTCTTTTATGAAATAAGATTCATTTACTATTATCTTTATAATAAAATTTTGGCAATTTATTTATTAATATAAACTATGTGAGCGATCTTCCATAAACTCATATATCATTATGTAAGCTAGTTTGTACATGATTTAAGTAAAACTCGGATCTTTTATTCAATTGAGACTTAAATACGTTTTTCCTTAGTCAAAGAATTTCTGGGATAAAACTTCTCAATTAATTTTCATATACGCTAGCAAGTATAAATGATTTTTACAGTATTTATATCGCTTTCGGTCCATATTGAGAGGCATAATATTATGTAACAACTTTAGGGCTCATATTAAGAAGCCCATGTTTCTCATAAACTTAGTTTTAATTTTTATCTTTTTAACCCATCAAATTATAAGCAAGCAAGAATAACCATAAAAAAGCTTTAGATAAAATATGTGATGCATTTGGTTAGAGTGAACAATCTTGAGTTGCTTATTCATTAATCATACTCAACTTAGATCTTTGACAGAAACCAGGGCCAGCTCAATTCATGAGAGATAAAGCTTTTGTTCTCACTTTTGTTATGCTATCACTGATTTTGTTATCACATCATTACTTCTCCCTACTAGTTAGGAGAGGTAATAAAGTGAGTTTTAACTAGAGCCCATTACCTGATCTCAAAAGAACGGGTTTAAAAACTATTTAGACTTTAATTATTTAAGACAATTTTAATAGTTAGGCTCAAAATATGAATTTTGTATGAAGTCCATTTTATCAACTCAAAAATTGGGGTTAAAAAATTGGCTGGATTAGTGTTTAAAATGGAGCCCACTAGAAAAAAAATCTAAAACATATATAGCTCAATTTCGTGGCTTAAATCCGACATCCGTTCTGACTCCACTCATTTTTAACAGAGTCGGACTCCGATCCATCACCGGTGAAGCTCAACCAACCCACTTTCCATTTTGGGCTTTTTGGCCTTCCACCATCATTTGTGCTGCCACCCATGATCAACTACAACTTCTATTAGTTTCACCAACACCCTTAAGCCCTACCCTTCATTTGTTCCCATTCAAATTTTGAGTATTTTGTGACCCACGGCCACAGTGCATTCTGCACTGTGACATTGCCTTTCCTCCATCTTTTGCAATTCATTGATCATTCGAAAGTTATTTTATAGTGCTGTAAGTATTTTCCAAACGACCTTTAAGATTGAAATTTATTTATGCTTTAACAATTATTCTGTGATTGGTTGATTGTGGTGAATTGAGTGTAAGAAGTATGGAGGTCGGTTGGATTGGAGGACGAAGTTGTGTTTATGACTGATTGATGTTAGGATTGGTTGTTGTTGGATATTTGTATCTTGTCGTATGCATTGCATAGTGCACACGTGTTTATGTTTGTAAATTGAAAACTAGATTTTTGTGTAATTTCATACATATTTATGCGCATATTTGAAAGCTGAGTTTTCAATGTGATAAATGATTTTTCCGTATGTTTAAACTAATGGAATGAATGGTTTGAGTCAGAGGTACTATAGGGATGGTGGTGAGCAGCGACGGTGGTAGAGTCTCACCTATAATTCTTGCCTACTGTGCACGCGTAGGGATGGTGGTAGAGTCCCGCCTGTGATTCCCTCCTATAGTACTATGATAGTCGGTTGTTGGGAAATTTTCTGGAAAAATGGCGGTTGTTTTAATGGACTAGAAATTATTTTTGGGCCAAAATGGGATTTTGGCGTGCATTAAAAATTGGAAATGATGATTTTTGAGTCTCATGCATGTGGCATCATGTTCATGCATTTTGTTATTGCATGAATGTATTTTTATCTTGTGATTTTTTTGGTTTATTACTTACCTGCGGTACCATTTCTTGGCACTGTAGATTTTGATGTAGATGTTGAGGAGGCCAAGCCTGAGGATGCGGCTCTGCTGGAGGATTGATTTGGTGCTCTTGCTTACTTATTGGAAATTGTTTCCCTGTCTTTAGATTATGTATTTTGGTTTTAAAATGTTATTGGAAACTTGTAATATTTTGATACGCTTGTGTTTAAACAAATTTGTATTTAAACAAATTTTGGTACTTAGTCGACTGACCTTTTTTTTCGATGCGTTGTTTTTATTGTACACTTTTGCTTGTGCACACATTTGGCATTTAGCGATGGGATGCGTGACCCGTGTTGTCATTATCCCGGACGCCTCGATTTCCACGTGGGAGTTAGGGGTGTTACAGGTGGTATCAGAGTAGTTTGGCTCTGGGTAAAACCATATGTCCGTTAGGTGCAGTACCAGAAAGTTTTAAAGTCGTGATTTGAAATTATTTTGTTTGAAGTATGTTATTTGAATTGTTTTTATTTAATTTGATTCTATTTAATTTGATTTGAAATTATTTTATTAAATTTGAATTTATTTTACTTAATTTGATTTTAATTTATTTTATTTTATTGTATGTTATTTTATTTTTGTTGGTTTTATTCTGTTTTATTTTATGTTATTTTGTTGTATTTTAAATTATTTTACTATATTGTTATGTATTTGTTTATTTTAGTGTTAATGTTTGATCTTGCAAATTTCTATGACGAAATTTATTTTAAGGGGGGAGAATGTGATATCCCATTTTTTCGGTGTACTTTTATTGTATGATTTTTTTAAATTTATTATAACAAGTGATTTCCTTGTTTAAATTACAGGTAGTTTTCGCGGTATTATTTTATGATTTTTAAGTTGTAAAATTATTTTAACATGTTTTCTTACTATTTGTTATTGTTTTGTATTTAAATTACTTTTTAATTTAAATTAGTTTATTTTTGGGCTTTAAAATTACTGCGTTTTTGAATTTTATTATATTATTTTATTTAATCACTGTGTTTGAATTATATTATTTAACTTACTATTTTGAAAATAATTTTTGTTGAATCAGTTAAGTGATCCAAATTGTGAGAATTGGACCTCATTTCTTTCCTTCATTTTTCTTTTTTCTCCTTATTTTCTTTTCTTTTTTTCTTCTTTTTTTTTCTTCTTTCTTTCCCCGGCTCTTCTCTCTCCAGTGCGACCCATTCCTCCCTTCTACCCCGTCGTTTTTCTTAGTCATCCTCGTGCGTCGTCGTGCGCCACCCGTGGCCACCACCGCCCACCCCACCTGGTTCCCCTTTGGCCGGCGACCATCCCCCTCCATTTTTAGGCCACCCCATGTCGCCGTTAGCCGCCACGCACAATTGGAAGCCACGGCCTATTTTCCTTCCAACTCTGCCATGCGCAACCTATTGCCGTCACTGTTGTCCCATTCTTTTTCCCCATCAGTTGGTGACCTTACCCCTCTATTTTCAGCCCTCCAAACGCCGCCGTTAACCACCACGAACACCACCAAGCCGCATTGTTTTGTGCACCCCGCGCCGTTGTGCCTCCACTGTTGGCCACCATTTCTTCACCACTTCATCACTAGCTCTCTAGCATCCTAACCCACCAATCCCTAGCTCCGATCCGTCACCAGTGAAGCTCAACCAACCCACTTTTTGTGTTGGGCTTTTTGGCCTTCCACCGCCATTTGTGCTGCCACCCACGTCCAACTACCACTTCCATTAGTTTCACCAACACTCATAAGTCCTACCCTAGCTTTCCCTAGTCTTCATTTGTTCCCGTTCAAATTTTGGGTATTTTGTGACCCATGGCCACAGTGCATTTTGCACTGTGATGTTGCTTTTCCGCCACCTTTTGCAGCTCATTGATCATTCGGAAGTTATTTTATAACGCTATTTTCCAAATGATCTTTAAGATTTAAATGTATTTATGCTTTAACAATTATTCTATGATTGGTTGATTATGCCAGACTGAGTCCGAGAAGTATGGAGGTCAGTTGGATTGGAGGACGAAGTTATGTTTATAACTGATTGATGTTGGGATTGGTTGTTGTTGGATATTTGTATCTTGTCGTATGCATTGTATAGTGCACGCATGTTCATGTTTGTAAATTGAAAACTGCATTTTCGTGTAATTGTGTACATATTCATGTGCACAATTGAAAACTGGGTATTCAGTTTGATAAAATATTTTTGGGTATGTTTAAACGAATGGAATGAATGGTTTGAGTTACAGGTACTGTAGGGATGGTGGTAAGCAGGGACGTGGTAGAGTCCTGCCTGTGATTCCTGCCTACGGTACACACGTAGGGATGGTGGTAAGTTGGGACGGTGGTAGAGTCCCGCCTGTGATTCTTGCCTATAGTGCATGCTTAGGGATGGTGGTAAGCAGGGACAGTGGTAGAGTCCCGCCTACGGTGCATGCGTGGAAATAGTAGTAATCAGAGACGGTGGTAGAGTCATACCTGTGATTCCCACCTACGGTGCACGCATAGGGATAGTGGTAAGCAGAGATGATGGTAGAGTCCTGCCTGGGATTCCCGCCTACGGTGCACGCGTAGGAATGGTGGTAGAGTCCCGTCTGCGATTCCTACCTACAAATGGAGTTGTAGGGATGGTGGTATGCATGGACAGTGGTAGAGTCTCGCCCATGATGTCCGCCTACGGTGCACGCGTAGGGATGGTGGTAGAGTTTCGCATTTGATTCCCGCCTATAGTACTCTAATAGTCAGTTGTTGGGCCATTTCTGAGAAAATGGCGAGATTTAATGTTGGCTCTGATAGTCGGTTGTTGGGCCATTTCTGGGAAAATGGCGAGATTTAATGTTGGGCAATTTTCTGAGAAAATTACGGTTGTTTTAATGGACTGGAAATGATTTTTGGGCCAAAATGGGATTTTGGCGTGCGTGGAAAATTGGAAATGGTGATTTTTGGGTCTTATGCATGTGGCATCATGTTCATGCATTTTGTTATTGCATGAATGTATTTTTATTTTGTGGTTTGTTTGGTTTATTACATACCTGCGGTACTGTTTCTTGATACTGTAGATTTTGATGCAAATGTTGAGGAGGCCGAGCTTGAGGATGCAGTTCCGCCGGAGGATTGATTTGGTGCTCTTGCTTATTTCTTGGAAATTATTTCCCTGTCTTTAAATTATGTATTTTGGTTTTATGATGTTACTGGAAACTTGTAATATTTTGATACGCTTGTATTTAAGCAAATTTGCATTTAAACAAATTCTGGTACTTAGTCGACTGACCTTTTTTTTCGCTGCGTTGTTTTTATTGTATACTTTTACTTATGCACACACTTGGCACTTAGCGATGGGATGCTTGACTCGTGTTGTCATAATCCCGGATGTCTTGATTTCCTCGTGTCCATATGGGAGAGTTTGGGGTGTCACACAATACATATAACATATAAATATATACACACATGAATGTAGACAAGCTAAGTCAAGTTAGTATGGATTTTATGCAAGTTTGTCGTTAACTGAGAAGGAGAATGAAGCAGTCTCGGTGGAGATTAGCCGGCTGGGGGATGTTTTAGAACGTGGGGCGAATTGTTTGATTATGAAACTTTTGATCAAAAAGCATTATAATCATGAGGCGTTTAAGCAGACGATGAGGAAAGTTTGGCGTCTAGTTAAGGGTGTGAAATTTCGTGATCTCAATTCTGAGTTTACGTTGGTTGAGTTTGATGATACGAGGGATAAACTCAAGGTTATGCGTGAGGGTCCGTGGTCGTTCGATAAGCATCTGGTTTTGTTGAAAGAATTCGACGGTAGGTTGCAGATTGGTAAGATAGAACTGGTGCATGCTCCTTTTTGGGTCCGTTTACATGATTTACCGTTAATGGCCCATAATGAGTATATCGGGAGGTTAGTTGGGGGTGCGTTGGGGGAGGTTTTGGAAGTAGATTTATACAACGGTGAGATGGAGTGGGGGGAATATATGAGAGTCAGGGTTCTCATCAATATTTCCAAACCGCTTTTACGTCGGAAGCGTATGATTGTGGAGGAGGGGGTGTCCTGTTGGGTGAGGTTCTCTTATGAACGGCTACCTGATTTATGTTTTCACTGTGGTATTCTGGGTCATTCTTTAAAGGAATGTGAGGATATTAATACAAATCAAGTCGATTCCCAGAGGCTTCCATATGGTCCATGGCTACGAGCGGGATTTCTTTCTTCTCGCAGGGACGGAGGACGTGCTACTACAATGGCTGCTATGGCTACAGCAGAGGCGGCTACGTTTGCTCCGGTCGAGACTGGTTCTCGAAAGGTTGGTAACAGAAAGGGTAGTGGAGGTCTGTCTGTTACGGATCCAGTGGGGGAGAAAAATCCAGAATTTGAAGGGGCCGAATTTTCTGCAAACACAGGATCTTCATCTGATTCGACTGTTACGCCGTCTATGTTGAATGAGGGGGTTGCTGTTTTGGAATCACTCATGGATGTAGGAGGCTCAAATAAGGAAGTGGTTGAAACGGTGAGTTTAAATGTCATTCAAGAGAATCAAGTGGAGGATGGGCTTATGGATGTTCCGGTGTTGGAGGCCCCTCTTATGTTTGTGGGCTTGAATTCTGGCCCACCGGGAAACAAAGGTTCAAAACTTGTTGGTGGGTCTGGCTCCTGAAGCAGTGCTCAAAGGAGAAGGGGGCAGAGAATCGGTTCTAGGGCATTGCAGAAGTTTCAGACCGAGCCGCATGAAGGCAGTTCGGTGGAGGCAACTTCCGTCCTTCAGTCCGAAGGGTTTTTCTGTTCAAACCATGGCAAGAAACGGAAGGGTATTCCGATTGTGGAGGCTGATGCTAAACGAGGTAAACTTTCTTCTACTTCCTCTATTTCGGTGGAGCTGCTTAAAGAGGGAATGGCGGTGGCTGATGATCAGCCCCGCCGAGTCCAATGAAAATCTTATCTTGGAATCTCCGTGGGCTTGGGAACCCACGGAGCATTCGTACTCTTCGTGATTTACTCACGTGTGAAGATCCTGAAATTCTGTATTTGCAAGAAACGAAAGTATCATCACGCCGGTTGGATTTTTGTAAGTTGAGGTTGGGTTTTCGGTGTTGTTTTGGTGTTGACAGTGTGGGTCGAAGTGGAGGTTTGGCTCTCTTTTGGAAGGATAGTATTCATCTAACGATTGTTAGTTATTCTAGAAATCATATTCATGCATCTATTAAAAACTGTGGTGGGGTGGAATGGTTGTTGACAGGGGTGTATGGTCATCCCGAGTGTGGGCAGCGGTCTGAAGTTTGGAGTCTCTTGAAATTTTTGGGCCGTGGGGTTGATTTACCATGGCTGGTTTTTGGGGATTTCAATGAAATTTTAGATCATTCTGAGAAATTGGGTGGAAACATAAGGAGGGAATTACAGATGAGGAGTTTCGAGAGGTTTTATCGGATTGCCATTTGAGAGATTTGGGTTATGAGGGGGCTCCTTTTACTTGGAGTAACCGTAGGGGAGAGGAGGGTTTAGTGAAGGAAAGGTTAGATAGATTTCTTGCTAACTCTTTGTGGTGTGAAATGTATCTAAACCTTCGAGTTACACATGGAGTTGCAGCCTACTCCGATCACATCCCGTTATGGTTGGATACCGAAGGGGCTTTGATTAGAAGGAGGAATAGGAGGTTGTTTAGATTTGAGGCTATGTGGGTGGGCGAAAAGGAATGTTCTTCGATTATTGAGAGGGCTTGGTGTCAGAGAAATGGTCCTAATTCCTTGGATCAGATTATGGGAAGGATTTCTCGCTGTGCTACAGAGTTAGGACGATGGAATAAGGCTTCTTTTGGCCATGTGCAGCAGAATTTAGCTACTGCTAAAAGGAGGCTGCAATGTTTAGAAGCGAATGACTCGGGATCACATTTTCTGAGGAACATAAACAAGCATGCCTTGAGGTTCAAAAATGGCTTGAAAGGATGAGTTAATGTGGAAGCAAAGATCTCGAGTGAAGTGGCTCAGGGAAGGGGATTGTAATTCCCGGTATTTTCATTCTAAGGCATCCACTAGACGAAGAAAGAATAGTATTATGCAGTTGCAAGATGAGTCTGGTCTTTGGCATAAAGGGGATCAGATGGATGCTTTAATTACTGAATACTTTCAGAATCTGTTCACTGCTGCAGATCGTGTGGATATGGAGGATATTCTTTCAGGTGTTGAGGCTAGAGTCACTGCTGAGATGAATGAGGCTTTGTTAAAACCTTATGTTGCTGAGGAGGTGGAGTTAGCTTTAAAATAGATGCACCCTTCTAAGGCACCTGGGCCGGATGGTATGCCTCATCTTTTCTTTCGGAAATATTGGGGTGTGATAGGTAATTCCATTACCACTGCTTTACTTTCAGCTTTGAATTCTAGCATGTTTCCTAGAGGTTTAAACCATACTTTCATTACATTAATCCCTAAGAAAGCTTCTCCTTCAAAGGTAGCAGATTTCCGTCCTATTAGTCTGTGTAATGTGTTTATAAGATTCTTTCTAAAGTCATTGCAAATAGACTTAAGAGAGTTTTGCCGGATGTTATCTCTGATACTCAAAGCGGTTTGTTCCTGGTAGACAGATTTCAGATAATGTTCTTATTGCCTATGAGTTGCTGCATTTTCTTCGCACTAAGCAAAGGGCCGGAAGGGGTTTATGTCCCTCAAACTTGATATGAGTAAAGCATATGATAGGGTGGAATGCTGTTCTTACAAAAAATTATGGAGTCCCTTGGTTTTGTAAGAAACTGATTTCTTTAGTTATGCAGTGTGTTAGAACAGTTTCTTTTTCTGTTTTAGTCAATGGAAGTCCTAAAGGCCCTATTATTCCTTCTCGGGGTCTTAGCAAGGGGATCCGTTATCACCATATTTGTTTCTTTTGTGCACGGAAGGTCTTATTTCGTTGCTGAAAAGGAATGCTGGCAGGGAAGGGGTGGATGGGATAAGGATTTGTAGAGGTGCTCCTAGAATAAATCACTTGTTATTTGCGGATGATAGTGTCATTTTTTGTAAGCCGATGTGAGCACAAATGTGAAGATCCAATCTTTGTTGAATAAGTACGAGAGAGCTTCGGGCCAATGTATCAATAAGGAAAAAACTTCTATGGTCTTTAGCAAAAATGTGAATGATGACCTGAAAAGAGATATTATGCAGTTGTGGGGAGGTAGTTTTACACAGCAGTATGAGAAGTACTTAAGGCTGCCACCCATGGTTGGGAGGTCAAAAAAACAAGCTTTTTCTGATATAAAACAGAGAGTGTGGCAGAAGTTACAGGTATGGAAGGGGAATCTGTTATCTCAAGGGGGTAGGGAGGTGCTTATAAAAGCTGTAGCTATGTCTATTCCTACTTATGCCATGAGTTGTTTTTTGTTTCCTAAAACTTTGTGTCATGAGTTAGAGATGATGATGGCAAAATTTTGGTGGGGTGATCAATCTCGGGAAAACAAAATACATTGGTGTAGATGGGAGAAGTTGTGTGTTTCAAAATTCCAAGGTGGGATGGGTTTTCGAGGCCTTCATCTTTTTAATTTAGCCCTTTTGGCAAAGCAAGGGTGGAGGCTTTTAAGAAATGAGGATTCTCTTCTTTACAAAGTTTATAAGCCAAGTATTTTCCGAATTCAAGCTTATTTGAAGCCAAAGTTTGTGCTAGTTCATCTTATGTTTGGAAGGGAATTTGGGAAGCTCTTGATTGTTTAAGAAAAGGTTGTAGGTGGCGTGTGGGGAATGGGCAAACTGTTCGTATCTTTAAGGATCCATGGTTACCGGATTGTTCAAGTGTTTCAGCTTTGGTTGAGGTTGATGAAAACTTAAAAGTTTATTCCTTGATAGATGCAAGCACAGGTTGGTGGAATGTTCATATGGTGAGAGCTCTATTCAATCCAAATCTAGTTCAACAGATTTTAAAACTACAAATTTCTGTAAATTCTGAAGACTCTTTGTATTGGAGTCATGAGAAGAATGGAAGTTTTTCTGTTAAGAGTGCTTATCGATATCTTCAACAGAGTCAACATCTTTCAAATGGGCAGTCTTCTAGTGGCCGCTCTGAAGCTGTGTTTTGGAAGTCATTATGGCATCTGAAACTTCCTAAAAAGATGAAGGTTTTTGCATGGAGGGCGTGTTAGGAGAAGCTTCCAACCTACCTGAATCTGAAGAAGAAACATGTATTGGATGATGCTATGTAATCAAGGTATGGAAGATGCTGCTCATGCTTTGTATTTTTGTTCGGAAGTAAGGAATGTGTGGGGGATTTTTTGTTCTCAAATGGATAACATACAAGCTGAGTTGTCCTTTTGGGATCTGGCAAATTTGGCCCGAGTTAGAGGTTCTGATTCTTTGTTGGCCAGATTTGTAGCTATAACGTGGGGCCTTTGGTATAGAAGGAATAAAAGGATTTATGAGAATATTTCTATGCATTTTAATGTGACTGTTAATAATGCACTTTCTTTACAACAAGAATATGAACAGGTGCAGCTGTTTGATGTTTCAAATCAGAAGATTAGCAAGGTGGTAAGATGGCATCCTCCTCGAATGATTTTTGAAATTGAAGCGGCACCATTTTTGGTACCGTAGATTTTGATGCAGCGTTCGAGGAGGAGGAAGAGGCTGAGCCCGAGGATACGGCTCCGCCGGAGTTCTGATTTGAAGTTATGCTTTGTACTTAGTTTTAAAACAATATTTATATCATGTAATATTTTATTATGTACCTTTGAACCGTTTTGTATTTTATTTAAGAAAAAAGATTCTGGTACTTAATATTTGACTTTGCTATCCGCTGCGTATCTTCTTGTGCACATTTGTCACTTGCACACACTTGGCACTCTTCGATAGGGTGGTGACCCGTGATGTCACCATCTGGGCGCCTCGAATTCCCCGTGTCCGTACGTGGGGATTTTGGGGGCGCCACAATGTTTAGAAGCGAATGACTCGAGATCACATTTTCTCGAGGAACATAAACAAGCATGCCTTGAGGTTCAAAAATGGCTTGAAAGGGATGAGTTAATGTGGAAGCAAAGATCTTGAGTGAAGTGGCTCAGGGAAGGGGATTGTAATTCCCAGTATTTTCATTCTAAGGCATCCACTAGACGAAGAAAGAATAGTATTATGCAGTTGCAAGATGAGTCTGGTCTTTGGCATAAAGGGGATCAGATGGATGCTTTAATTACTGAATACTTTCAAAATCTGTTCACTGCTGCAGATCGTGTGGATATGGAGGATATTCTTTTGGGTGTTGAGACTAGAGTCACTGCTGAGATGAATGAGGCTCTGTTAAAACCTTATGTTGCTGAGGAGGTGGAGTTAGCTTTAAAACAGATGCACCCTTCTAAGGCACCTGGGCCGGATGGTATGCCTCATCTTTTCTTTCAGAAATATTGGGGTGTGATAGGTAATTCCATTACTACTGCTTTACTTTCAGCTTTGAATTCTGGCATGTTTCTTAGAGGTTTAAACCATACTTTCATTACATTAATCCCTAAGAAAGCTTCTCCTTCAAAGGTAGCAGATTTCCGTCCTATTAGTCTGTGTAATGTGTTTTATAAGATTCTTTCTAAAGTCATTGCAAATAGACTTAAGAGAGTTTTGCCGGATGTTATCTCTGATACTCAAAGCGTGTTTGTTCCTGGTAGACAGATTTCAGATAATGTTCTTATTGCCTATGAGTTGCTGCATTTTCTTCGCACTAAGCGAAAGGGCCGGAAGGGGTTTATGTCCCTCAAACTTGATATGAGTAAAGCATATGATAGGGTAGAATGGCTGTTCTTACAAAAAATTATGGAGTCCCTTGGTTTTGATAAGAAACTGATTTCTTTAGTTATGCAGTGTGTTAGAACAGTTTCTTTTTCTGTTTTAGTCAATGGAAGTCCTAAAGGCCCTATTATTCCTTCTCGGGGTCTTAGGCAAGGGGATCCGTTATCACCATATTTGTTTCTTTTGTGCACGGAAGGTCTTATTTCGTTGCTGAAAAGGAATGCTGGCAGGGAAGGGGTGAATGGGATAAGGATTTGTAGAGGTGCTCCTAGAATAAATCACTTGTTATTTGCGGATGATAGTGTCATTTTTTGTGAAGCTGATGTGAGCACAAATGTGAAGATCCAATCTTTGTTGAGTAAGTACGAGAGAGCTTCGGGCCAATGTATCAATAAGGAAAAAACTTCTATGGTCTTTAGCAAAAATGTGAATGATGACCTGAAAAGAGATATTATGCAGTTGTGGGGAGGTAGTTTTACACAGCAGTATGAGAAGTACTTAAGGCTGCCACCCATGGTTGGGAGGTCAAAAAAACAAGCTTTTTCTGATATAAAACAGAGAGTGTGGCAGAAGTTACAGGTATGGAAGGGGAATCTGTTATCTCAAGGGGGTGGGGAGGTGCTTATAAAAGCTGTAGCTATGTCTATTCCTACTTATGTCATGAGTTGTTTTTTGTTTCCTAAAACTTTGTGTCATGAGTTAGAGATGATGATGGCAAAATTTTGGTGGGGTGATCAATCTCGGGAAAACAAAATACACTGGTGTAGATGGGAGAAGTTGTGTGTTTCAAAATTCCAAGGTGGGATGGGTTTTCGAGACCTTCATCTTTTTAATTTAGCCCTTTTGCAAAGCAAGGGTGGAGGCTTTTAAGAAATGAGGATTCTCTTCTTTACAAAGTTTATAAAGCCAAGTATTTTCCGAATTCAAGCTTATTTGAAGCCAAAGTTTGTGCTAGTTCATCTTATGTTTGGAAGGGAATTTGGGAAGCTCTTGATTGTTTAAGAAAAGGTTGTAGGTGGCGTGTGGGGAATGGGCAAACTGTT
Organism: Carya cathayensis; assembly: GCA_011037825.1. NCBI lineage: Eukaryota > Viridiplantae > Streptophyta > Magnoliopsida > Fagales > Juglandaceae > Carya > Carya cathayensis. The sequence continues at coordinate 1,203,229 of QGSO01000172.1, forward strand.
CGTATCTTTAAGGATCCATGGTTACCGGATTGTTCAAGTGTTTCAGCTTTGGTTGAGGTTGATGAAAACTTAAAAGTTTATTCCTTGATAGATGCAAGCACAGGTTGGTGGAATGTTCATATGGTGAGAGCTCTATTCAATCCAAATCTAGTTCAACAGATTTTAAAACTACAAATTTCTGTAAATTCTGAAGACTCTTTGTATTGGAGTCATGAGAAGAATGGAAGTTTTTCTGTTAAGAGTGCTTATCGATATCTTCAACAGAGTCAACATCTTTCAAATGGGCAGTCTTCTAGTGGCCGCTCTGAAGCTGTGTTTTGGAAGTCATTATGGCATCTGAAACTTCCTAAAAAGATGAAGGTTTTTGCATGGAGGGCGTGTCAGGAGAAGCTTCCAACCTACCTGAATCTGAAGAAGAAACATGTATTGGATGATGCAAACTTGTGCTATGTAATCAAGGTATGGAAGATGCTGCTCATGCTTTGTATTTTTGTTCGGAAGTAAGGAATGTGTGGGGGATTTTTTGTTCTCAAATGGATAACATACAAGCTGAGTTGTCCTTTTGGGATCTGGCAAATTTGGCCCAAGTTAGAGGTTCTTATTCTTTGTTGGCCAGATTTGTAGCTATAACGTGGGGCCTTTGGTATAGAAGGAATAAAAGGATTTATGAGAATATTTCTATGCATTTTAATGTGACTGTTAATAATGCACTTTCTTTACAACAAGAATATGAACAGGTGCAGCTGTTTGATGTTTCAAATCAGAAGATTAGCAAGGTGGTAAGATGGCATCCTCCTCCGAATGATTTTTTGAAATTGAACATTGATGGGGCCACTTTTCCTGAACATTCTGTTGCTGGGGTTGGAGTGGTGTTGAGGAATCATAATGGGGAGGTTGTCGTGGCTTGTTCTAAGGTAGAGAAAGAAGTCTTCTCTGCTGAGTTCATTGAGGCAGTTGCGCTTCTTAGAGGTTTACAGCTGTGTGTTCAATGGGGAGTCCCAAAGCTTATGCTTGAAACCGATTGTTTGATTTTGGTTAATGCTTTGAATGAAAATTCTGAATGTTTAACAGATTTTGCATTTATTCTTCAAGACATACGAAGACTAATGGAGGGCTTCCAAGAAGTTAAAGTTGTGCATGTCAACCATTTAGGCAATTTGGTAGCTCATCTTTTGGCAAGACATGCTTGGTTGATTGATGATATTTGTATGTGGTGGGATTATTGTCCTTCTTTTGTTAGTCAAGCTATATGGCTTGATAAACTTGTTATTTGTAAGGATATTTGATTTGAATGAAAAGAAAGTCTGATTATAAAAAAAAAAAAAATGTTAAGCCAAATTTGTATGATTTGTTCAAATTAACATTAACATTCACAAATAATCTACTATGTAGGCAAGGTAGGTTAATGAGTTGAAAAATTCTAAACATAAGCCCCTACACCACACACCATCTATTTTTTTTAATTTTTTTCTTTTATCAAATGTTTGGTATATAAATAATAAATAGAAAAATTGAAATAGTTTAAAAAGAAAAAATCTAAAAAAAATTTTAAAAAATAAAAAATGTAAGGTGTTGGTGTATAGGATTTATGAGTAGCAATGCTCGAATGAGTTTTGTTAGCCTTGAAAGTTGCCTGAAACGAGTTGGGCTCTGCATATTTTTTTTAACATTTTTTAAACTACTTTTAATATTTTTTTTTTAAAAAAATGATAAATTTATTGAAAAATACTTTATTAACTATTAAGTTAAAAAAAAAAAAAATTAGTAGAAACTCTCAACAAATTCTCGATGGGTTAAGCATTTTCCATTGAGTGAAACCATATACGCAGCTGCTACTGATCGAAGTCGAGGCCGATGACATGATCAGTGTCTTTATTGCACTAAACACCATCCCATCAGCAGCAATCGTTGCTTTCAAGCATCCACAAGGGAACCTTCAGATACGCAGAGGGATCTCCATATGCAAACTGATTGATGATTAAGCTTTTTTTGAATTGCAACGTCAAAAACACAAAACGACGAAACATGAATACGTCATTTTATTGTTGTGTTTAGCGTTTAACTCTCAGATGAGCATTTTTATATAGAAGTCATTTGAACTTTGTTCGATCTCTTCTCAAGTCAATGCTCATCATCTCTTTGCTATGTATAATAATTTAAGATAAATTATTTTTTAACAGATATAACAATCTATATATAAAGATCCGACTCACATATAAATTTGACAGATACTCCCAAGTTCGTCTCTTTCAAAATAATAAAAAACACATTAATTGTACCAAACATCTAATAGTAGTGATTTTTTAAAATGAAAATATCATCTTATAAAAATTATTTTGCAAATCTATAAATAGATAAAAAGTAATTTTGTAAAATTAAAATTAATTTTTAATAAAATGACGTGTTTATATTGATTAATTGTAAAATTTTTTTGAAAACTTGTTTCTATATCATTACATTTTTCAAAATTCTCGAAATAAATAGCTTTCCTGGAATGATATATTATTTATCATCGCATCTACTTATAAGCAACTTCCTATTATTGAGACTATATGTACATCCTCCTGCTCGACATCATCTCATCCTAGCATCTGCATCTTCTTGTTATCGAATCATTTAATTTTTTTACAAACATAAATAAATAGAAAATAATAATTGATTACAAATGAGTTCATGGACACAGTAAAACAATTAACTAATATTACTTTTCATCTATTATTAATATAATATGGAAAATACTATCTGTACTTACAATTTTATTCATATAACTATATGTAACAACGTATTAACTATTAAAATGGTGAAGATTTTGAAATTCCAATTAAAAACAAAAAGCTGATAAAATTTAGTGGATACTCAATACGTATAAGAAAATGCTAGTACTTGTAGTTTTTATTAACATAACAATATGTATTGACCTGATAGTTGTTGATATATTTAACATTATGAAATTTAAAATTCCAAAATTAAATTTAAATCAAAATTGATAAAATAAATTTTATACATAAAATTATAATTACATTTAGCACTGCAGTAATATTACGAGAAGTTGCATCTAAATCAGCACTAATCCGTTAATATATAACACATGATATTTAACAAGATTTCTTTTAAAAAGAAATTTGTTGAGTACATGATGTATTTAAATTAGTCTTGGAGGAGTTGGAGGGGACCATATCTTTAAATTAGTCAAGTCGTTAATGTCTCATGTGCGTGCTAAGCTAGCTTACAATATATATTAATAGATAATATGTATGTAACAACTCTGTTAATATATAACACATACTAAAAAAATAAAAAATAACAACTAATTACAAATGAGTTCATGAACACATTAAAGAATTAACTAATATTACTTTTAATCTATTATTAATCTAATATAAAAAATATTATCAGGACTTACAATTTTATACACATAATCATAAATGCTCACATGTCAACTGTTACAATGATGAAAATTTTGAAATTTGAATTGAAAAAAAAAAAAATCATAATAAATTAAATTAAATTATAGATACTCAATACATATAATATTATCCATAGAGTCGTACTACACCCACCGAGGGTGTAGCCCGACAAATTCTCTCGAGAAGGCCTAATGTATTTTTTTCTTTTTTTGCATGCATCCTTTTATATCCTTAAACATTTTTAAAAAATTTATAACATCATTAAAAAAACACTTACTTAATGTAACACCTCCTTCCAATAGGCTAGAGATGTCATGTGTTTTCATAAAAGTAACCCGGTAAGAGATCTCATATTTAATAAAATAAAATTTACATTTATTTCATGAAAATAATTATTTAATATAAACATGTCTCCAAATAATATTAAATAAAATAAACTAAATATAATTTATGTAAAAAAATAAATAGTTTATTCTAAAAATCTGGAATGTAATCAACTGCTCCATCTAAGCCTGACCCGTCTGCTCGTACTCATCATCACGCTTACCTGAAGTGGTTTAAAAACATAAAAAAAACTAAAATGAGTCAATGACTCAATAAAAAACATAATGTAAATATGCTTAATATAAAGTTTTCATAAAACATTTCATGCTGAGAAATTAAAATCATGATCATTCATACATATGCTTACGTCATGCATGACTTGTCTTAAATTATCTAACTTATCATATTTATCTTGCTGGCCCACACAGTAACCCTACGTGCAAGGTTGTGCACTCACCCCACATTATGCGGCCTCAAGGGGAGTCGGTAATAGTATTAGTACCATGCATCTATCCATAAATTGCATTAGTACCATGCATCTAATGGCCATCTTATTAACTGCTATGAGCTTATCTTACACTTGATCTTATAAGAACTTACATGTCTTATACAACATAAGATGCATGAGATGTATAATATATATAACTATAATATGCGGAATGAAATATAATAAATGACGTGCTTGTAAGTATTATAACATGCTCGATATGTAAGCTTCCAAATAACTGACTTTAATAATAATAGTATATGTAATTAGCTAACGTATACTAGTCCTAATTTATGATCAAGTTCCTTTGGCTTGGTTTGCAACCTGGTAGCATGGCCTGTCTGGCGGCATGGCCTGTTTGCGACAATCAAGTTCATGGTTGTTGACAGAGAGCAAAGGTTAGGGTTTCTCATTTCTCTTTAATTTCTGTGTAAGGCTTTGTAATTGGGTGCTCTAAAACAGGGATGGTATTTTTGAGGAATTGGTAGAGGAAGTGAGTCATATATATAGACGGAAGAAGGCATTCGACATGTTTGGTTCGAATTATGTTTGTGATTGTCATAAAGTGAGGATCATCTATGCTCACCGAGAAAAGAGGAAGGGTGATGGACGGGGTTGGTTTTTTTGTGTACGAGGACGTTGTGCACAAAGAGAATTGTGGATGTAATCGGTTGGGTGAATCTACTTGCTATGAAATAAACATGTAAATTTTATCTGATGAATGTCAAAGATTTTAAGAAAGGGAAGAGTTCCCTACGAAAATTGGTAGTTCAATTAAAATAGAATTTAAATTCAAAATGACACAGATTGTGGAGGAGGTCTCAATCAATGATGATTTAAAGATGATGAAGGATCTCAATCAATGTTATGAAACCGATAAAATCGGAGGTTCTGGTTTAGAAATGTAATTGGTGTGTAATCAGTTTGAAAAATGCAAAACCAGTACAAACTAGTTTGGTCCTAAATTTGTCCAAAACTAGACCAGATTGGACCTGTTACACCCCTAAATCTAAGTGCCAAATGACCATAGGTTTTTTTTTTTAAACTGAGTTGCAGGCGGACTTTGAAAATCTTGACTCGTACTCGTACAAAAGCTCAACTTGTGAGGGATGAGTTACGTGCCCAAGTAAGTGATCATGGCTTCCACTTGCATGGAGGCTTGCCGAAAAATTAAGTTCTATGGTATTAAAATCGTGGGGAAATTTTGAAAATAAAAAATTTTATGTGTAGTTAGTCTTACATATTCTTTACACACTCCACAAACTTTTTTTTTAAAATATAAAATAACTAATTTAACTAATTATATCAGTAAAGTGCATAAAAAATACTTAATAATAATGGTAAGTAGCAGAAGTACCCTTCCAAAATTATCTCCAAAATAAAAGATGGTAATGTATTATCAGTTTATACTTTAGCAGAAGAAATGCGAGAAGTATCAATAGAAGATGCTAAAGTTAGGTAATTGAACGGTTGTGCATGCCTGCTATGTGAGAAATACTACTAAATCATAATAAACACGATATTATAGGATACGTGCTACATACATAATATTGAAATTTAAATATACAACAATCAATACATATAACATATTAATGTATACACACATGATCAATGTAGACAAGCTAAGTCAAGTTAGTATGGATTTACATTTATTTCATGAAAAGAATTATTTAATATAAACATGTCTCCAAATAATATTAAATAAAATAAACTAAATATAATTTATGTAAAAAAATAAATAGTTTATTCTAAAAGTCTGGAATGTAATCAACTCTCCATCTAAGCCTGACCCGTCTGCTCGTACTCATCATCACGCTTACCTGAAGTGGTTTAAAAACATAAAAAAAACTAAAATGAGTCAATGACTCAATAAAAAACCATAATGTAAATATGCTTAATATAAAGTTTTCATAAAACATTTCATGCTGAGAAATTAAAATCATGATCATTCATACATATGCTTACGTCATGCATGACTTGTCTTAAATTATCTAACTTATCATATTTATCTTGCTGGCCCACACAGTAACCCTACGTGCAAGGTTGTGCACTCACCCCACATTATGCGGCCTCAAGGGGAGTCGGTAATAGTATTAGTACCATGCATCTATCCATAAATTGCATTAGTACCATGCATCTAATGGCCATCTTATTAACTGCTATGAGCTTATCTTACACTTGATCTTATAAGAACTTACATGTCTTATACAACATAAGATGCATGATATGTATAATATATATAACTATAATATGCGGAATGAAATATAATAATGACGTGCTTGTAAGTATTATAACATGCTCGATATGTAAGCTTCCAAATAACTGACTTTAATAATAATAGTATATATAATTAGCTAACGTATACTAGTCCTAATTTATGATCAAGTTCCTTTGGCTTGGTTTGCAACCTGGTAGCATGGCCTGTCTGGCGGCATGGCCTGTTTGCGACAATCAAGTTCATGGTTGTTGACAGAGAGCAAAGGTTAGGGTTTCTCATTTCTCTTTAATTTCTGTGTAAGGCTTTGTAATTGGGTGCTCTAAAACAGGGATGGTATTTTTGAGGAATTGGTAGAGGAAGTGAGTGATATATATAGACGGAAGAAGGCATTCGACATGTTTGGTTGGAATTATGTTTGTGATTGTCTAAAGTGAGGATCATCTATGCTCACCGAGAAAAGAGGAAGGGTGATGGACGGGGTTGGTTTTTTTGTGTACGAGGACGTTGTGCACGAAGAGAATTGTGGATGTAATCGGTTGGGTGAATCTACTTGCTATGAAATAAACATGTAAAATTTATCTGATGAATGTCAAAGATTTTAAGAAAGGGAAGAGTTCCCTACGAAAGTTGGTAGTTCAATTAAAATAGAATTTAAATTCAAAATGACACAGATTGTGGAGGAGTCTCAATCAATGATGATTTAAAGATGATGAAGGATCTCAATCAATGTTATGAAACCGATAAAATCGGAGGTTCTGGTTTAGAAATGTAATTGGTGTGTAATCAGTTTGAAAAATGCAAAACCAGTACAAACTAGTTTGGTCCTAAATTTGTCCAAAACTAGACCAGATTGGACCTGTTACACCCCTAAATCTAAGTGCCAAATGACCATAGGTTTTTTTTTTTAAACTGAGTTGCAGGCGGACTTTGAAAATCTTGACTCGTACTCGTACAAAAGCTCAACTTGTGAGGGATGAGTTACGTGCCCAAGTAAGTGATCATGACTTCCACTTGCATGGAGGCTTGCCGAAAATTAAGTTCTATGGTATTAAAATCGTGGGGAAATTTTGAAAATAAAAAATTTTATGTGTAGTTAGTCTTACATATATCTTTACACACTCCACAAACTTTTTTTAAAATATAAAATAACTAATTTAACTAATTATATCAGTAAAGTGCATAAAAAATACTTAATAATAATGGTAAGTAGCAGAAGTACCCTTCCAAAATTATCTCCAAAATAAAAGATGGTAATGTATTATCAGTTTATACTTTAGCAGAAGAAATGCGAGAAGTATCAATAGAAGAAGCTAAGGTTAGGTAATTGAACGGTTGTGCATGCCTGCTATGTGAGAAATACTACTAAATCATAATAAACACGATATTATAGGATACGTGCTATATACATAATATTGAAATTTAAATATACAACAATCAATACATATAACATATTAATATATACACACATGATCAATGTAGACAAGCTAAGTCAAGTTAGTATGGATTTTACTCATAAATTCAAAATCATGTTAAGCCAAATTAATTTATATGATTTGTTCAAATTAACATTAACATTCACAAATAATCTACTATCTAGGCAAGGTAGGTTAATAAGTTTTGTTAGCCTTGAAAGCTACTTGAAACGAGTTGCCATTCATGAGAGAAACCATATGGGCAACTGCTACGTACTGAAGTCGAGGCCGATGGCATGATCATAAGTACTGTCTTTATTGCACTAAATTCCATCCCACCAGCAGCTAGCAATCGTTGCTTAATTTCAAGCATCCACGAGGAAACCTTTGGATACGCAGAGGGATCTCCAGAAGCAAACTGATTAATACTTCAATAAGACAAAACGACGTAACAATACGTCATTTTATTGTTATGTTTAGCGTTTAACTCTCAGATGAGCATTTTTATATTGAAGTCATTTGAACTTTGTTCTGATCTTCTCAAGTACTCAATGCTCATAATCTTTTTGCTCTGTATAATAATTTAAGATAAATTATTTTTTAACAGATATAACAATCTAAAAAGGTCCGACTCACATGAACTTAAACTACCAAAGACAAAGGCTATTTAAAGTATAACTAAAACTTTAGTTACTGTTATAATATTACAAATTAATAAGAGTATACTACAAGTACTTCGTCTCTTTCAAAATAATAAATAACACATTAATTGTAACAAACATCTAGTAGTGATTTTTTAAAATGAAAATATCATCTTACAGTTATTTTGCAACTCTATAAATAGATACAAAGTAATTTTGTAAAATAGTTTTAAAAAATTGTTTGTATATCATTACATTTTTCAAAAATCTCGAAAAAAATAGTTTTCTAGAAATTATTTATTATTTATCATCTCATCTACTTATAAGCAACTTCCTATTAATGAGACTAAGAGACCGTTAGGATTAAGAACCAGTACTCTCATCTCATCTCATCTTATTATTATAATTTTTTCAAATTTTCACACAAAATATAATAAACAATTCAATTTTTTCAAATCTTAAAATAATAATAATATTAAAAAATAATATTCTAACAATATTTTATTCAACTTTTAATTTTCAATTAAAAACATCGCATCTCATCTCACTATCAAAAGTCCAAAAAACCTCTAAGTATTTGTCCTCCTTGACATCATCTCTTCCTAGCTTCTTCATCTTCTTGTTATCGAATCATTTGATTTTTTTTACAATAAATAGAAAATAATAATTGTTACAAATGAGATCATGGACACAGCAGAAGAATTAACTAATATTACCTTTCGTCTATTATTAATATAATAAAAAAATATTATCTATACTTACAATATATATTAATGGATGATATGCACGTAACACTTTTCGGAATCTGTTATCTTATCTTGTTCACATATTCTCACTTCATTTGGATATGTGCTGATAAAGAGTTAAAAAACCTCACTTTCCCATGTCAAGTCGTTTCCCTGGCATTGAAGGCTTGTGAAAGTAATGGTCGGCGTCAGATGAACTACGTAATATTTTGGCCAATCATCATTTGCCTCACTCAACGAGTACGTGGTGTATTTAAATTAGTCTTGAATGAGGTTGTAGGGGACCATATGTTTAAATCAGTCAAGTCATCATCTCGTGCTAAGCTAGGTTACAATATATATTAATGGATTATATGAATGTAATACTTTCTAGAATCTGTTATCTTATCTTGTTCACATATTCTCACTTCCTCATATATATGCTGATAATTAAAGAGTTAAGAAAACTTCACTTTCCCATGTCAAGTTGTTTCCGTGGCATTGAAGGCTTGTGAAAGTAATGATCAGCGTCTCACGAATCACGTAATGTTTTGGCCAATCATTATTTACCTCTAAATAACAACTTAAGATATTTATCTCTTAGGAAATATGACGAATTAACTAAAGAAACTCTTAATCCCATATGGATTCACACATACAAGAAAAAGAAAAGTACTACTTAATATTATAATTAAAGTTTTTTTGTAAACTATATAAAACTCAAAAATTTCTCCGTATATTTAGACATGATGTAATCTCTATCGTTTACAAAACTCTCATAAATGTATGATATTATTCCAATTTCTTTTCTCCCAAAATAAGAAATAATCCATTATTCGTACCAAACATTTAGCAATAATTTTTTAAAACCCTGAAAAAATAGCTGATGAGGGAAGCTATATCTCAATGTTATCATCTTCTAACGAACAGCAATATCCTAATTTATATTTAGGGTTAAAACCCCAAGTTTTTAAAGTTATTTAGAGGCAAATAACTCTAAAAACATAGCTTTCAACCCCAAATCTTAGAATAAGATAAAAATATATACATTAAAACCAGTAGCAGAAACCCTAGATTTCTCACCAGAATAACTCCAGTGCAACAAGAAGTGTCCCAAACAACTTTGTTTTTTTCCCGAGAAAAATAGAGAATGCATCCTTCTCTTTCCAATTTCCCCGATAGCTGCTTTGGAGTCCATTTCCCGACTCAAAACACGGAGAAACACGTAACACAATGATCCAGATTTTAAAAATCTTCAACCTCTTTCATTTCCTATGCTCTCAGAAGTGAAATAGCACATCAAAAATAAAAACAATTCAAAACATGAAAAGCAAAATTAGAGGAAAAGAAAGTAGATTTGAAGACTTAGGAGAGGTTTGGAGTGTGAGTTGAGATGATAATTTTGTGAATAGTAGTAAGATAGTTTGTGAATCGTAATGAGATTGTTTGAGTTAAGTATTTTTTGGATTTTGGAAAAAAAGAGAGAAAAAATTGAATAAAAAATATTATAAAGTTTAAATATTGTAAGAATATAGTTTTTTAATATTCTTTTTGTTTGGAGATTTGAAAAAGTTTGAATTATTTTTTATTATTTATTTGAAAATTTAAAAAAGTTGTTTTTTATTTTTTAGGTGTTGTTGTAGGGGTATGAGCGCATTCGAGTCTTAGTCCAAATTATCTGTGAATGAAGGAGGTGGTACAGACAAGGACCAGTAGAGTACAGTAGTAGTTGCTCAAGATGAAGATGAATATGAAGTTCAATTCTCCAGATTAACAGACTGCTACTCTTTATCTTATCTTAGGTACATGTGTTTGAAATTCTCTCCTTGTATATTGTGCTACATACGTTCACATTACCTCAATCTCTCTAATCATCATATCTAGTCTTGGATGAGTTGGCAAGGGATTATATGTTTAAATTAGTCAAGTCTTCTTCTTGTGTGCATGCTAAGCTAGCTTACAATATATATTAATGGATGTTATGTATGTAATACTTCCCAGAATCTATTATCCTAACTTGTTCACATATTCTCACTTCGCACGGATAGATTTTGATAAAGGGTTAAAAAACTCAATTTTCGAAAGTCAAGTCATTTGGTCAGCATCGCATGAACCACCTAATGTTTTGGCCAATCATCATTTGCTTCTTAATAACAACTTAAGATATTTTTCTCTTAGGAAATATGACGAATTAACTAAAGAAGCTCTTAATCACGTATGGATTCACAATTACAACAAAAAGAAAAGTGCTACTTGATATTATAATTAGATTTTTTTGTAAACCCTATAAATCTAAAAAGTTTCTCCTTATATTCAAACATCATGCAATCTCTATGGTTTACTAAACTCTTAACTTTATGATAATATTTCAGTTCTTTTCTCCAAAAATAAGAAATAATCTATTATTGGTACCAAACATTTAGTAATAAGTTTTTAAAACCCTGAAAAAATAGCTGACAAGGGATGCTATATGTTAATGTTATCATCTTCTAATGCACATGTATTGGATATATTTTTACTTCTTAAAATATTTAAAGATGTTTAAAAAATATACAAAAAAGCGAAAAACTAAAATGTGAATAAGCACTCCCAACGGTCAAAATTGTATGACACATTAGCATCACTCTTTCGTTGTAGGAGTGTCAATTAGTGATTGGGAAAATGTCAGAATGGGTAGAAAACTGTATGACACATTAGCATCACTCTTTCGTTGTAGGAGTGTCAATTAGTGATTGGGAAAATGTCAGAATTGGTAGAAAACTTTATGACACATTAGCATCGCTCTCTTGTTGTTGGAGTGTCAATTAGTGATTGAGAAAATGTCAGAATTGGTAGAAATCATCGGGATATGTGGGATTAGTGTTTTCCAATTAGAAAATGCTTATCCCACACACAAAAGTCACTGATGGGGGCTATTATTATTATTATTATTATTATTATTATTATTATTATTTTAAACTTAGTGATTAAAGTAGGGTTTTTAAATGATATTATGAATTTAAGAAAAAAAATTTAAAGATATAAAAAAAAAGTATAAGAAATAAGAAAAATAAATAAATAGTCTATTATTTATATGTGACTGTAGCCGGCCGCTTCCAGTTAGCAAAGGGCCATTTGTTTCAAGTCAAGTCGTCTGATCATAAGCTTACAAAATTAATGGGACCAATAACTGTCTCGACGTACGCCTCAATTCGCTAGATGAAAATAATAGTCCAAAAGGAAAAATCAAAGATACGTATTAAATGTGCCTTTTATAAATTTTTATTTTTATTATTTTAATATTTAAAGATGTGATTATCATTAAATTTTATTTTTTTAATAATTAAGGATGTGACTATTATTAAATTTATATTTTTTTTGAATGTTTAAAAAATATTTAAAAAAATATAATCCTCATTTATACTAATTTATATATTTAACGTGCAAATTTAGGAGTCTTCCTTATATTGTCCAGTTCAAAAATCTCATTTTTCAAGTCGAGTCATCTGTGTGATCATTGAAGGCTTGAAAAGTAATGGCCACCGTTGCATCGAACAAGATTTTTCCAACGCGTAATGTCTTGACCAATTATCATTTGCCTCTAAATAAGTACTATTTCTTAATAAACATAAGACCTAGAAGCAAAGAAAAGAAAAGAAAAAAAAATAAAAAGCTAATATATTTATAGTAGTACTACAGACAACATGCCCGTAGATATTTTTTTTAACTTTTATTTTCTATGGATACATGTAGGATTAAATTTAGTACTAGTTTAGTTTTACAGATGAAATTAGATGAGTTAAAAATTAAATAAAATATTTTTTTATTTTTTAAAAAATAAATTATTTATTTTATTTTATTTAAAAATTTAAAATAATTATAATAAATAGATTAAATAAATTAAGATTTCTCTTCATCTTTAGGGCAGCTCCAAATTCCAATTCATCATTCTTCGTTTATGAGTCCATGGGTCTACAATCAAAAACCATAATTAAATAGGATACTAATCCACAAATTGGAGTCAAAATCCAATTATAGTTTGGTTAGTAAGATGATCTTAGATTGTGACGCCCGACCCCCACATATGGAAACTCGGGAATCAAGGCATCCGAGATAATGACAACGTAAGTCATGCATCCCAGCGATAAGTGCCAAGTGTGAGTATAAGTTTGGTGTCATATATCTTGTCGATATAGTCACTAGATTAGGTGCTGCAATTGCATTTTGGACAAGGCCAATTATTTTAAAGACATTCAAATTTGTCTCTAGGGCTTCTTATGGAAACGGGTGTTTGTCACTCGTTTGATTATTTTCATAATGCACTTGCATCTCATTGGCCTGAGTTACGTGATTGCAATTATTGGTCATGTGTCGTATGCCCTGTCGGTGTATCGTTCACTAGCTTGTACTTGAAGGCACATTTTGAACAAGGTTTTCAGTTTTGAGATGCTTATTTGTGTTTATGTTGTGATTAACTATAATGTTGTCTAAGTAGGAGATTGTTGTATTTGTTTATAATGGACTAGCATTATAGTTTAATCATTGAGCCCATAATGAGATGGGTCATTTTATAGACACATGAGGCTCCTACTCTCACCCCAATTGAATAGAACTAGCCCATTGAGCTCTATGTGTGTTCTGTTGGCTCTTTTTTCTTCTCTTTGAAAAATAAGGGGGCTTAGACACGAATTGAAAACACACAGACATAAGGGGCAATGAGTAGTATTGCTCCATAGAAACAAACTTTCTCTTCTCTTTTACAGGAACTCTAAAGCTCCATGAAAAATCCATCACAAGTGATTGGAAGTATGTTTTCTGGTTAATTTTCTTCATAGATTTGACAAGAGGATTGGTTATCTTGAATTTATTCAAAATCCAATAGAAGAAGGCAAGAAGTTTGGATGAAGATAGTCATGGTTGGGGTGCATGCATAGAGGTCAAGGAGATCTGAATAAAGGTCCGTTTGATGCCAAAGGCCTACAAGAAGTAGTTCAACCGTATGTTTGTCGTATTTCATAGCTTTGTTTTTTTTTTTTCACCAGATGCTTTTCTCGGTAAGTCCATGAAACAACGGTCACGATTCAACCCAGAAATCAAGTTTGCTCCTAATTTGGCGGAGCCTCACAATGTGGCGGATTTTGCTGCATTTTCCTAGTCCGGCTAACATTTTCTTGCAAAAGTGACGGAAAAAAAAAAGCTCCTTTCCTAGTACTTGTTGCTTGTGGGTTTTGATCCTAGTTTTTTCTTTTTGAAAAGTTAGAGGGATGAGAGAATCCATGGCCTTCACTCACTCCTCTTCCTCCTTCGACCTCGCCATCGACATTGCCGCCAGCATGTGTGACTATAGATCTCGTGGCCTTGAAAGCTGCCTAAAACTAGCTGGAATCGGAGAAGAGTTAAAGTCATTGTCAGCCAAATTGAGGTTTTGGAGGTGGGCAAGGCGGAAGAGGCTGCTATTGGAGTTGAGAAAACCATTAAGACAACTGCTACTGAGATCGAGGGCAATGACATGACCAGTGTCCTCATTGCACTCTACACCATCCCAATTGCAGCAATCACTGATTTGATCAGGCTTCCACGATGAAACCTTCGGATAAGCAGAGGGATCTCTGGATGCAAACTGATTGATGATGAAGCTTTCCTTGAATTGCAACAAGGCAAATCTCTCATCATCATGGCACAGTGGCTGCACACCAAAAGAAGAGGCAGCAAGTATAAGATAAATCATTGTCAATGAAACAAGAAAGCGCATGATCAAGATGATGAGAGAAAACGATAAATCCATTGTCTAAAATATTGGAGTTGAGGAGAGATCAGAAAAGAAATAGAGAAAATGAATTGGAGATAATTTGATTCACTCAACGAGTACGTGTATTTAAATGAATTAGTCTTGGATGAGTAGGCAGGGGACCATATATGTGTTTAAATTAGTCAGGTTGTCGTCTTGTGCTAAGCTAACTTTTTTTTTTTAAAAGAAGAGTTGGAGCCACATGTCCAAGAGTGGCCCTTTCCCAATTTTATTAAAAACTCTCACTTATGGCAGAGGAATACCGTGGTAACAACAAAACACTTGGGGGTTACAAGATAATAATAATAAATAAATAAAAAAACAAAACCCAAGTGTTGAAAAAAACCTTAAATAAACACATACTAAAGGTCCCAACAAAACCAAAAGAGCAAAAGGTAAACCAAAACAGACAAACATCAGACTCTAAAATCTGAGAGAATGCAGACCCATTCTATCAACTTTGAGGATCCCTTTAAGTTTATGAGGAACCTCCTGAAAATTCTCCCATGTACCAGAATTTTGATTCGAAGCACAACAAGCAAGGAAATCTACCCCTGCATTACCTTCACGATAAATATGTTGGATCTTAAAATCCAAAGAAAAAAGAATAGTTTGTATCTTGTCCCAATAATCTTCCAGGTACCATATACTACATCTTCTCTTTTCCAACCAATTAGCAACTAATAAAGAATCTACTTCAATCTCAATTTTTCGAATCGCCAAATCTTTACAATGCTGCAAACTGTAGTATAAAGCTCGTAACTCTGCTTCATTATTAGTCCCAAAAGCCAACTCTTTAGCAAAGGCCCATATTAGGTGACCCTTATCATCCCTAATAAGACCGCTAGCTCCCATGCGACCAAGATTATCCAGAGAACTTCCATCCACATTTAGTTTAAACCATCCTGCAGAAGGTTTATTCCATTTCATAAGGCACACTTTTGGCCTAGCAATATCATTAATCATAATATTGAACGATTGCAGGATTTTGTCTTCCCCTCCTTAATCTTTTTACTAGCACGCAATCTTAGACCAACCCAAGCTATAGCAGCTTTGATTGCCCTCCAAAGAGCATTCACACTAGTCAATTTTCATTCCATGCGAGCTTTACATCTCCAAACCCAAAGGGATCAAGTTAAAATAATAGGAATAAGGCCCAACAACGTGCCTTTTTTCGATGAATGTGCTGCCCTCCGAAACCATAGCTCCATATTAGCTTTCCAAGGTCTACTCGAATAATAAGGCATTCCCATCTGTAAGGATGCTCTCCGCCAAATCTCTGTGGCAATCATCCCTATAGCGAGGACATGATCTTGATCTTCCATACATCCCTGAGAGCAACACTCACATTTCGAAATTAGAGGTATACCCAGAGAAATAATGCGTGCATTAACACTAAGACTAGAATTTAAAGCCTTCCAGATAGTAATAGAATATTTCTTAGGAAGAGCGGAGTGCTATATCCAGGACGCCCATTCAGATTTTGGCGCACGAACCCGGATACAATCCCAAGCCGATTTAGATGAGAATTTCCCATCCAAAGTTGGTTTCCAAATCAACACATCTGTACCTTCTTTATGTTCCCCTAGCCCATCCAAAATTTCCTCTAGCTTAGACTCCCCCACCAAATCTTTTAACAAATCCACATCCCAGCCATTTTGAATACTGCAGTCTCTAACCTTTAACAAAGGCTACGCAGAGATGTCACAAGACGCCACAAGAGGACCAGATTTTAACCATGGATCTCGCCAAAAAGACACCTGTCCATCTTTGACACGCCACCAAGCATGACTTAGTACCTTCGGAACCATATTAATGATGCTTTTCCATAGTAAAGAACCTTTACACTTATCCACCAACGTCACATGATTTCCTTTGCAATACTTATTTTTGAAAAAATTAGCCCATATCGAGTCTTGGGTCAATAGATTCCAAGCCATCTTCATGAATAGAGAAGATTGAACTTCCTCTATTTTCCGCAAACCCAATCCCCCTTCCAGAGTTGGGTAGCAGATCTTTTGCTAAGCCACCCACTTACGCTTTTGCTTTCCATTCAACGAGCCCCAAAAAAAATTACTCATGAGTCTATTCAAAGAAGTCACCACAGTCTTGGGAGCATAGAGGACTGACAACAAATGCACTGGAATACTCGACACAACATGTTTTAGTAAAAGGAGACGAGCACCAGCCGTTAAAATTTTATTTTGCTAACCATCCAACCGACCCCAAACACGAGTCAAGAGATCATCAAAGTAAGAAGTCTTTAACCGACTAGTTATAAGGGGAACATCCAAATATTTAACCGGAAAAAAACCTTCAGTAAAAGAGGTCAACTGCAAAACGTTTCTTTTCTAAGCCATCGTATAGTATTTGGGGAAAAAAATAGAAGACTTCTCTTTACTAACCATCTGACCCGACCAATCTTCATATAGCGCAAAAAAATCTCTGATAGCTTTCAAAGAAGATCTCCCACCATTTGAAAAAACCACAATATCATCAGCATAAAGGAGGTGAGAAATCAGAGGAGCACCACGGGGATGAGAGAACAGAATAATTTTTCCAGTAGCAAAGTTATGTTTCAACAAACGAGATAAAGTTTCTTCAACCAGAATGAACAGATATGACGATAAAGGATCTCCTTGACGAAGACCACGACCACTGGGGAAAAAACCTTTTACCGACCCATTCATTATCACCGAGAACCAAGGAGTCGAAATACACTGTTTTATCATCTCACAAACCCGAGGGGAGAAACCAAAGCTTTCATCACATGTAACAGAAATTCCCAATCGATGCTATCATACGCCTTAGCCATATCCACTTTTATGAGCATATTACCACCACGAGCCTTCTTGTTGATCATCTGAATCATCTTGAGCCAATGTAACATTATCAAAAATATTTCTTCCAGGCAAGAAAGCACATTGTTTAGGCGAGATGATTTTGCTCAATATAGGAGACAATCTTTGAACCAAAATTTTTGAAAATGCCTTATAAACAATAGAGCACAGGCTTATAGGTCGGAATTTATCAAAACCTGTAGGTTGCTGCATTTTTGGGATAAGCACAATATGAGAAGCCGAATAAAATCGAGGCATCGGAACCCCACTGAAGAACTCCCTAATAGATGCCACCACATCATTTCCAACAATATCCCAGTACGATCTAAAGAAACCCGAACCAAACCCATCGGACCCTGGACTACTATCAACTAGAATGGAAAACATGGCTTCTTTTACCTCTTAGATCGAAGGGAGCTGAAGGAGGCAATCATTCTCCTACTTTAAAACGTAATTCTGTACATACATCGATAGATCGGGTAGATCTCTCTGTGGTCTAGCCTGAAGGAATGCCGTAAAAAAATCCACTGCTCTGGAATGAATTTCTTCTGGACTAGAAAGGCATGTCCCATCCCGAAGTCTCATTTCGTGAACCACAGGCTTAGATAAAGAAGCAAAAGTCTTATAAAACTTCGCCGACCCCTCCCCTTTTTCCATCCAACTAAGCTTTACCTGTTGTGAAAGCCTAGTTTCTTCTCTACAAATCCATAGAGCAAGTTGTTCTTTAGCGACCAAAAGTTCTGACTCAATGTCCTCTGAGAAATCACCCTGAAGTTGGCTTTCTAAACGATCAATCTATGTATCCAAGGCTTGAATATTAAGCTCAGTACGCCCAAAGGACCCGACGATTCCATTCCTTTAGAACCACTTTTGTTTTTCTCAACTTAATAGCCAAACCGAAAAAACCCATAGACACACCCGGAACATTCCATACCTCCTTAACCACATCTCGGAAATTCTCATGCGAGACCCACATTTGTTGAAACTTGAAAGAGGAAGGATCGTAACGAGTTACCAGAGATTTCAGGACAAAAGACATCGGAGCATGATCGGATGTCGTGCGAGCCAGATATTTATAATAACCATCCAATAAAGAAGTAGTAGCCAAGGAATTAACCAGACATCTATCAAGCTTTGACCAACTTTGAGCTAAACCTCTCTGACCATTGCACCACGAGAACATACTCCCAGTTGATTTCATATCTACTAAGCCACAATTATCAATGAATTCATTAAAATCATCCATAG
This sequence comes from Carya cathayensis, assembly GCA_011037825.1. Taxonomy (NCBI): domain Eukaryota; kingdom Viridiplantae; phylum Streptophyta; class Magnoliopsida; order Fagales; family Juglandaceae; genus Carya; species Carya cathayensis. The sequence goes on from QGSO01000172.1 coordinate 1,222,298, forward strand.
CAACCCTCAACCGAGGCATACCACCTCTTCTTTCTTCCTTAGTACGAATAATATTGAACTCGCCAAGACACAACCAAGGACTATCTTGCACAACATCAAGTTGTAGTAGCCTCCAGAGATTTCTTCTTTCCAAATAACTACATTTTGCATAGACTACTGACACAAAAACTTGCTGAGAATTTTGAACCATGGACATAGAGATATGTTGAGCACTAACATTTATGACAGAAATCTGCAGTCCTGTACCCCAAAGCACCCAAAGTTTACCACCAGCACTTTGATTTGAACAACTATTCTCAAAATTCAAACTTATGCGCAGAACTTCCAACCTAGTATCGTCTGCAAAAGGCTCTGCTAACATAAGAAAATTCACCCTTAACTTCCTGACCAACTTACACAACCTTCCTCGTGAGGATTTTAGTCCACGAATATTCCAAAACAAAGGATTACAAATCATAGATCCATACAAACGGGTTTGCGAGGAACCCGAGTTGAACTTCTAAGTTTTCTTCCACCCTTCGCCTGATTTTTTTCCTGAATAACATCACTTTCTGATGGATAATTTTTATTTTTACTCAGATGTTCCCCATGCTCATTATCTGGTTCTGAAACACTTTCATCAGCTGGCTCTGTAACTTGTAACTCATTAAATTGTTCTGGTAGATTTTCTTGTGTCATGTCATCAGTCCTCTCATCAATAACCAGGCTGTTCGCAACCTCCGGCATCTTAGGAAACACTATTAATCCTGTAACTTGCGACTCTTGTAATTCCACATGTGTCGACATATTTTCCTGTATCATTTCAGCACTCCTCTCTTCAACAACCAATTTGTTATCTTCCATCGGCACAACAGAAAATTCAAACAAAGAACCATTATCCACAGTTTTTGAACCCTTATTCACAAGTTCTGCATCTAAGTTTTCTCGGACTGTAACCAGTTGTTCTCTCTTAAAATCTTTCAGCTTACCATCCTCCGAACCTTGACTAACTACACCCTGCTCTTCCTTTGAAAAATTGGAGCCAACCCTCCCATTACCTGACCCATCCTCCATACTAGCATTAGGATCAACCACCTCCACTCTATGATTTTCCAACACAGGACCCAACAACACAGCACCATGAACCCCCATCTCCATTGCATCAACATTCACGGTTTCAACAACATTCATCTTAGCTTCAGTTTCCATATCAGCCCTATTATTGTCAAATACCGCCCCCTTTGTTTCTTCCATATAGCCCTTCTCAGACTCATGCTCATTTATCAATTGATTCACCTTCGGCCTGCTAGGACCAGCCCCCACATCATCAACCAAATCAAACTGCACACTATTTTCCATAGCGTTTACCATAGTCAACAACTCTACCTCCTTAGGATTTTCCACCAACGTATCTATTTTTTGAGGTTTCCAAACTTGCACCATTTTCCCACTACGTTTCAACCTCATATTAGTATCTTTATTCACCCCTCCTTTCCTTGCACATCGATTGATATTATGGCCTTGAGTCCGATAATTTAAACAAAATGTTGGGAGAGTTTCATACTCAATTTCAATAAAAAAAAACTAGAACAGAGATTAGGCATACCGATCCAAAGACCCTTGATAGGTTCCTTCGAAGCATCCAATTCAAGGCACACTCTTGCTCCATCCGTTTTGGTTGCACACTTTGTGGTGTTATCACGGCGTAAGAAACGCCCAAGAGGCGCAGTGATAATTCTCAAAAATGATTCATGATAGTAATTGGGTGGCAAACCGGGAAGGAAAATCCAAACCGGAACCAACGATGGCTCCGTATCCTCATCAAATTCAGGATGCCAGTGGAAGCCACGGTAACTCACTCTGTCCACATTAGTAGCTTCCCTCAAAAGTGCCTTCACAAAATCAGCTTCATTAGAGAAACACACAAAATCATTTCGTGGCTTCCTCATAGCGAAAACGACTGGTTGAGCGGCCAGACCCCAACGGCTTCTAACAAAGGCACGGATATTATCAAGGGAAGGGCTCTGCTTGAGAAACTTCAGAACCATGGAATACATGAAAGGAGAAGCCGATTTCTCAATTTCCTCTTTGGAGAAAATCACACATAACTCACCATCAATCATTATCGCTGGACGAAACGGGACCTCAACTTTAGGCAAAGGTTGCGGCGACTGAGACACCAAATTTGTGAAAGTTCGCAGCCTCCTAGCGGTCGCCGTTGGCCCAGGACCCACAGCGGCGGCCATACGGATCACTTCTACGGGGCACTCTGTTTCTAAACCCTAGCAGAGCACTAAAGGGTAAAGACATCCTTTTGGAAATTAATGCGTACAAAGTGTTCAGATGGCCGTCTAATTCCTAATTTTTGTGCTAAGTTAACTTACAATATATATTAATGGATGATATGTACCTAACATTTATCCTATCGTATTCACAATTCACTAAGATATATGTTAGATATACATTGATAAAGAGTTAAAAAACCTCATTTTCCCTTGTCAAGTCGTTTCTTTGGCATTGAAGGCTTGTGAAAATAATGGTGCATGAACCACATAATGTTTTAGCCATCATCATTTGTCTCTAAATAACAACTTAAGATATTTCTCTCATAGGAAATATGACCAACTAAGAAAGCTATAATCACGTATGGATTCACCCTTATTTGATATTATAAACTAAGTAAAGAATATTATAAAACTAAAAAATTTCTCCTTATATACAGAGTTTCAGATATCGCGCATTTTGATCGTTCACTAAACTCTCGTAAATGTATGATATTATTCTAATTTCTTTTCTCTCAAAACAAAAAATAAGCCATTATTCGTACTAAACATCAAGCAATAACTTTTTAAAATCCTGAAAAATAGCTAACGAGGAGGGAAGCTATATCTTAATGTTATCATCTTCTAAAGAACAACAATATCTATCCTAATTTATTTTTGAGTAATGATAGTTAATATTATTCATTTTCTTGTCATCTTATGTTGTGATATTAGAAGCTTGAAAATTACAACAATAAGTTTCGCTTGTAAACTGATCATTTAATGCCAAATCATGAAATGATAAGAAAAATAATGATAAATAAATAAATCTTTATTTTTAGGATTAATGGCAAATTCAGGACTCCACATTTCACCAGTTTGCAAAAACTCCCTTGGTATTTTAATTTTCAACTTGCGACATTGATACCTAACATTGTAAATTTCTGCAATTCGCAACAAAGATCGTTTGTCAGTTAACGAAGCCTTTCATATCAACTCAAAAATTTATTAAAAAATAATAATCAAAAAATTATTTGAATGAAAAAATATTATAAAAATATAATGTTTAAGTTAAAATAATCGATTTAAATGAAAATACTTTTTAAAAAATCTGTTCAACTCAAAACAGCAACGAAAAAACCACTTTAATTAAAAAATTCAAAAAACAAATATGTTTAGCTGATTTTTTAAAAAGGAAACTGGTTTAACTAATTAAAAAATTTATAAAAATATCGTTATCTAAACAAGATGTGAAAAGTCGTTTTAACTGAAAATGCTTATAAAAATAGGTTGTTTAAAAAACGTTTAGAAAATCAGTTTACTTAATTTAATCAAAACAACCTGTGTAAATAAGAAAATTCTGAAAAAATAGTTCCACTAAAAATTAAAGATACGAAAGCTAGTTAAGTAAAGCCTAAAAATAATTTATAAATATTAAATAAATTCAAAAATAAAGGAAAAGAAAACTCTGCAGGGTGAAGAAGTTTTGAGTATTTTTAAAAATATTAAATAAATTCAAAATTTTAAAAACTAGAATAAAAAAAATCTGCGAGGAAGAATTTTTTTTATTAAGGGTTTGATTTGAGCTGAAATATTGCATATTTTATATATTTAGAACCAATATCTTTTAATTATTTCATGACATTATTATTGGTTTTAGATGAAAAAATAGTTAATAGTCATAAATATGAATTGTGATTTAAATTGGTTAATATCATGTTTATGCTTAATTTTATAATTATGATTTAATTAGACAATATTTCTTTTCATATATAACATATTTTTGATATTCTTTTTATTTTATTTTATATTTATTTGCATGTTATTTCTTTTCTGTGTTTAACACTACAAAAAAAACAGGTTTTTATGATCAATTTATTGCAACAAAAAGACTATTCGCACTCATTAATATCTTGTTTATGCTTAATTTTAATTTCAGATTGTTTAATTTGATGTTATTTTTTTTTTCATATTGTACTAAGGTTAGATGAGAAATCTAATGCTTTAATCATTTATATGCTATTAGAAGGTTAAAAACCTCACTTTTCCATGTTAAGTTGTTTCCATGACATCGAAGGCTTATGAAAGTAATGGTTAACGTCGCATGAACCGCGTAATACTTTGGCTAATCATCAATTGCCTCTAGAAAACAACTTAAGATATTTATCTCTTAGGAAATATGAACAATTAACTAAAGAAGCTCTTAATCACATATGAAATAATATCATATATTATAATTAGAGTTTTTTGTAAACTATATAAGACAAAAAAAAATTTTCTTTATTAAACTCTCGTAAATATATGATATTATTCTAATTTCTTTTCTCCTAAAATAAGAAATAATCCATTATTGGTACCAAACATTTAGCAATAATTTTTTAACTGAAAAAAACAGCTGACCAGGGATGCTATATCTTAATGTTATCATCTTATAATGAACAACATTAATATCCTAATTTATATTTAGGGTTAACTGCAAATTCAGAACTTCTCTCGATCGTCAGTTTCAGAAAATTTGGCCTTTTCATCTCGCAAAGGTTGTAAAATTTTGCAATTGGCAACTTCCATAAAAAGATCGTGCGTTTGTTAGTTGACAAAGCCTTTTACCAGTGACACGTGTCAGCAAATAAAAAAAATTAGTTTTTTGATGTCAACTAAAAAAATTATGAAAAACTAATTAAAAATTATTTGAATTAAAAAATATTATTAAGAATATGTTTAAGTTAAAAAAAAAAAACAGATTAAATTTGTTTTTTAAATCAGTTCAACATAAAAATATATAAAATAAAAATCATTTTGGTTGCGAATACTATTTTCGTTACAATAAATTGGCCACAAATACCTATTTTTCTTGTAGTGTGCAGGTTGTTTAAAAAATGATTAGAAAATCAGTTTAATTAATTTAAGCAAAAACATCTGTGTAAATAAGAAAATTCCGAAAAAACAGTTTCACTAAAAATTAAAAATACAAAAACTACTTAAGTAAAGCCTAAAAATAATTTATAAATACTAAATAAATTCTAAAATAAAGAAAAAGAAAACTCTGCACTGTGGAGAAGTTTTGAGTTAAATTGATTTTTTATATAATTTTCTAGTTAATCTATTTTCAAAAAATTCTATTTTTTTAAGTTAAAATATTGAAAAAAATATTAAATAAATTCACAATTTTAAAAACTAGAATAAAACAAATCCGCGCGAGGGGAAATTTTTTTTAACTTTAGAATTTATTTAATATTTTGGAAGTGTTTTCTTAGTCTTTAGTTTTAAAAAATTTGTTTTTTTATTTTTTATTAAAATTGATTTATAGGATTTTTTTATTTAAACAATTTTTTTTTTAGTTAAATGAATTAAACAGATTTTTCTTTAATTTTTAATTTAAATTCTGTTAAAGTTTGACCTAGCTTTTTGAAATAATTTTTTGTGAAAATAAATTTTTAAACCTTGTTTAGGTAAAGAGGTTTTTATAATTTTTTAATTAAACTGGTTTTTTAAAAACAAATTAAAGATGATTTTTTTTTTTAAAATTCTTCTTGTTAAAGTGATTTTTTCTCAGTTTTTTTAAGTTGAACATATATATTTTTTAAATTATACTTAGTTAAATTGATTTTTTTAGCTAAACGTATTTTCACAATATTTTTCTAAAGTTGGAATTAAAAGAAATTTAATAAAGATGACATGGGTTATCTGTATTAATTGATTTGGTGGCATGTGTCACACGTGTACTCACAAAATGTTCCCTTAGTTTGCATTTGGTTACCAAACTCATTTCAACTCATATCAACTCATCTTATCTAATTATTACAATTTTTCCAACTTCCAACATAAAATATAATAAACAATTCAATTTTTTCAAATATTAAAATAATAATAATATTAAAAAATAATATTCTAATAATATTTTATTTAACTTTCAATTTTCATATCAACTCAACTCACTATCGAAACCATCATCTCATCTTATCTCATATAATCATTATAACTTTCATAAACTTCTACACAGAATATAATAAACAATTCAACATTTTCAAATTTCAAAATAAAAATTATATTCTAACAATATTTAAATTAACTTTTAATTTTTATCTCATATCATCTGTATAATCAAACAACGCCTTATTAACTGACTAACGGTATTTTTATGAAATTATGAATTGCATGCAAAATTTTGAACTCTTAAGATAAACATCGTCAATAAAACAAGAAAGTGCACGATAAATCCATTGTCTAAAATATTGGATTTTGGGAGAGAACAAGAGATCAAGGGAGGGAAGGAATTTTAGATGATTTCATTACACTCAGCGAGTATGTACATATTGTATTTAAATTATTCTTACATGAATTGGCAAGGGACCATTTGTTTAAATTAGTCAAGTCGGTCGTACATATTCTCACTTCGCTCATATATATATATATATATATATATATATATATATAAGTATAGATATATATTGATAAAGAGTTAAAAAAAACCTCACCATCCAAGTCAAGTCGTTTATGTGGCATTGAAAGCTTGTGAAAGTAATGGTCAGTGTCGCATGAAACATGTAATATTTAGGCCAATCATTATTTGCCTCTAAATAACAATTTAAGATATACATGTATTTCTCAAATAAATAATTTATACATCTCTTAGGAAAGAGAAAAGAGAAAGAGATACATATGTAAGGGAAATCATGTAACCATCTTTAGCCTTGTTAGGATGTTAAGATGGGATAATGTGATAAATTTGTGAATAGTAATGAAATAATTTGTGAATAGTAGTAAAATGATTTGAGTTAAGATATTTCATGGGGTTGTGAAAAATGAAAGAGAAAATGTTAAATAAAAACATTATAAAATTAAAATATCGTTAGAATATCATTTTTTAATATAATTTTTTATTTTAAAATTTGAAAAAATTGAATTGTTTTTTATGTTTTGTTAGAAAGTTTGGGAAAGTTGTTGGAATGATACATTCATCCCTAGGTGAGCTGGATCTGGTTCGATTATCAGAGTTAAGAGCCCAATGTCGAAAAGCTCCCCGTACAGCAAGGAGAAGACCCGGGCCAGCCTAGGAAAGGATGAGACAACCCTTGTTGAGGCACGCCCCCGGCCACACCACATCGAATAATTACATATGGGTTGAGATCTCTAACAGGGAGCGCTGCATTAAGTGCAATGCGACGCCGTCCCCAGACACAAAGGCTCAAATGGGTCGAGACACCTTGATAGAGGTTGCCACATTAAATGCAATGGCACGCTGTCTAGGACAAGGGGAGACACTCCAGGCTAAGGAAGAACAAAGCTCCACTAGACAATGAGAGTATAAGAGCCTCAATACAGGTACAATTCGGGAGATTCATTTTCTCCATCTTTCTATCTCTCTCATTCTTAAGCATACACTGACTTAGGCATGAGAGGTGCTTCCTAGCACTTCAGGCCCCTCAAGCTTTCTTGCCTCAAGTGATCGGCAAAGCACAAAGAGGTGCATAACAAGCTTGTAACAGTTGTAATAATTAGATGAAAAAGTTGACGATTAGAAATTAAAAAGTGTTTTTATTTGTAGTGTTTGGATATTAAGATAAAGTTATATGAGACTACCTAGCAATCCAAACGGGACCTTACTTTTTCTCTTCCTTCATGTAGAGAACTGGGCTAGACTAATAGCTTATTGGTCATCCTGACAATAATTTTTTCACTTCTAATGCATGCAATTAATGCTTCCTAACATTCTTGGGAATCCATGAAAAGTTTTCACCAACAACAAGCAATCGAGCAATATCATTGACATTTGGATACCACAAATATTTATTAGAAAAAATATTTAAGATTTCGGTTACAAATTTTTTCAGGCTCTTCATTGCGGTGTTTTCTCCAATATGTATGTATTTATCCATAAATTAGTAGTTACTTCATATGCAAACATTCTAAATTCATCGGTTATCATTTGCATGAAAGATAGATTGAGTATTATAGCATAATCTCATCTTTTGATGAAGTAGTGCTCGTACGCCTTTACCTCATGTTGGATATGAAAAAAAGAGGACAACTCATATGAAATCTCATTCGAAATAGATTCGAGAGATATACATGTGCTTCTGCAAAATAGTTACGAAATAGCTATTCATGCCCTTGAATATGATCATGTTAAATATACTTACGATGTTGGAGATTGCCACGATGAGTCAATGTTGATCCTCCAATATTGTTATTAAGAACAACCTCCAACTCATTTTCGAGGGATAAGTTAAGCAACAATTTGCGAAGGAACAAACGAGTCATTTAAAAAGTGAGTCAAAAATTAGGCCTGAATGAGAATTTTCTCTTAAGATGAAATGAGACTTAGGCTACTGAAGATGTGAATAGAACCAAAAGTCCTCTTATTTATACACAAAAACTTTACTTTTTAAAAAATATACCCATTAGGAAAAAGACAAAACTTATTACTGTTAGATAGAGGATAAAAACTATTACTGTTAGACAAATGACAAAAATTATTGTTGTTGCTATTCAAAGAAGATGTGTTATCGTTGGACAAACGATAAAAAATATTATGATTGCAACTCGAAGAAGATGTGTTACCTTTAGCCAAATGACAAAAATATTACCATTAGATAAAGGATAAAAATGTTACTATTAGATAAAGGATAAAAAATATTACCATTAGATCTCTCACAAAACCATAATCTTGATTTTTATTTATCCATCACAAATACAATCGCGTTGGAAAATACACAAATTTATAAATGATTTTATTATTTTTAATACTGTAATGATTTCAAAGCTATTATTGTACCCAGAAAAAAAAGTCAGATTTGTGTTTACAAAATTAGTTATCAGATGATAGTTGAAAATATAAGGCAAAAGGCAAAAGAGTGGGTAGTTAAGTTTGAAAATAGAAGTGAGACAAAAAAAAGCAATAAAAAAATAAAGAATTATTATTTTAGTAGAATATAGAAAGGGTAGCGAATAAGATGTTTAGAGTTTTTGAAATATGAGTAAAATTGAAGAAAAAAATTTTAGAAATGGTGTTTTTTAGCCAAATTTTAAGAAACTTTTTAGGAAACCCAATGTGAATGCTCCTATATCAAATTCAAACACAAATGAATTTGCAAAAAAATAAATAGTAATGTTGGATTATGAGATCCATCAATCTCCCTTAGGGACTCGTTAGACTTATGAGAGTCTATCGGTGCTTGACAACCCAACCCGTAGGTGCACCTTGTGTGCATTGCGAAGCCCCTCATGCCCTCCCGCAACACGTATTAATGTGGGGCTCTACACTGCCAAGGTGTAGAAGGAAATAAAGTTATGGCTCTTCTAACAACAATTGCTTTTGGCCTAGTGGTAAGCACTTGATCCTAACAAGTGTATTAGAGAGAGGTTGTGAGTTTGAGTCCCCCGGGTGTCATTGGAGGGGGAGATTGTTGGATTATGGAATCCAGCGATCTCCCTTAGGGACTTGGTAGACTTATGGGAGTCTATCGGTGCTTGACAACCCAACCCGTTAGTGCATCTTGTGTGCACTACGAATCCCCTCATTCCCGCCTCCAATAGGTATAGATGTGGGGCTCTGCGCTATCAAAGTGTATAAGGAAATAAAGTTGCGCCTCTGCTAATAGCAATTGCTTTTAGCATAGTGGTAAGCGCTTGATCCTAACAAGTAATCTTACATTGCTACTACCTTTCTTTTGCTAAATTAGAAACATCATTCAGTTTACTCAAAATGTATTCTAATTGTTACCATTTTTTGCTTTTAGCACAGAAGTACTAAATTTGTCACTTAGCCTCAAACTACAATATATTATTAGTATATAATAATATCTAAGTACGAGTAATAGTTATATCCATTATTATTTGTATATAGTGATAAAAACCATATCATATATACAGTCAAATATTATAGGATTCTCTTCATTTATGAGAAATACTAGTAAATCATAATAAATACGATATTTGACCTCCAATCTTAACAAAGCTAATTACCATAGATACGTTCTACATACTTAATATTGAAATTTAAATATACAACGAACAATATGTGATATCTCCTTTTTTACGTGTTCTTTTATTGTATTTTTATTGTATGATTTTTTTAAAATTATTATAATAAGTGGTTTTCTTGTTTTACATTAAAGGTAATTTTTGCGGTATTATTTTATGATTTTTTAGCTATGAAATTATTTTAATTTTTTGCAGTATTTTCTTGCTATTTGTTATTGTTTTGTATTTAAATTACTTTTTAATTTAAATTAGTTTATTTATGGACTTTAAAGTTACTGTGTTTTCGGATTTTATTATTTTATTTTATTTAATCACTGCATTTAAATTATTTTATTTAACTTACTGTTTTGAAAATAATTTTCGTTGGATCAGTTTAGTGACCTAAGTTGTGATGGTTGGACCTCATTTATTTCCTTCATTTTTCTTTTTCCCTTTTTCCTTTTTCTCCTCTTTTTCTTTTCTTTTTTTCTTCTTTCTTTCCCCTGCTCTTCTCTCTCCCGCGCTACCCAATCCCCTCTCCCCCATCGTTTTTCGTTGTCCCCCCTGTGCGCCACCGTGCGCAGTCCGTGGCCACCACTGCCCACCCCACCTGGTTCCCCTCCGGCCGGCAAACCTCCCCCTCCATTTTCAGGCCACCTCGTGCCGCTATTAGTCTCCACACACGATTGGAAGCTGCGGCCTTTTTTCCTTCCAACTCTGCCGTGTGCTGGCCATTGTTGTCGCCGTTGTTCCCATTATTTTCCCCATCAGCCGGCGACCTCACCCCACCATTTTCAGCCCTCCAAACGCCGCCGTTAACCACACGAACACCACCAAGCCACACTGTTTTGTGCACCCCGCGCCGCTGTGCCTCCACTATTGGCCAACATTTTTTCACCACTTCATCACCAACCCTCTAGCATCCTAAGCCACCCATCCCTAGTCGGATCGAATTTTACATGTGTCGAAGTCGAAGTCGGAGTGATTAGATGTGGGAATCGGACTCCTACTGAATCTAAATATATTAATGTTATACACCATACCATTATTTCACTTGCATCCTAATATATATGATGTGGTGCATTTATCACCATTTGATAATAAAGAAGCATGCAGTAAATGATTATTTAATAGTGGCAAATGTGTCACATCTTACTTAGTAAGATGTAAGTAGAGTGATAATATGGTGTATGAAATTTTGTATTTTATTATAGATATATTATTTTTGGAGTAAAAGGGTAAAGAAATTTGTAAAGGTGCCAAATTTGGAATAGGGGCATTAGGCAGCCGGCTAAGTTGCCTTAGTGCCTACCCGTTTAGCCGCCAATACCAAAACTACACCGAGGTGGTATTAAGAGCGCACTCATTGGATTAGCTAAATGCATCCATCTCATATTTAGCTAATAGACCCTCAAATAACATCACACTGGATTAGCTAAAGTCTAATTATTTAGACTTTAGCTCCAGTAACTTTGAAAAATATTTCCAAACTTGGAAGTCACTATAATAAATCAAATACATATTTTATGATTTATTTCTCTTTCTTCTCTCTAACAACTGCCTTCTTCGACTTCCCTCTCAAGAAAACTAGAAAGTTCTTCCTTTTCCAGAGATCGGCTTCATTCTTCGACCAGAGACAACTCCATCGCACCACCACTCGAAGTCTCGTCGGCAAGAGGACCACCGCACCCTTGATCCACCGCACTCCAACTCTCGTCGGCAACAACCAAAAACCCCCCTTTCTCTCACTGTTCTGGTTCTTCGAACTCTTTGGTACTCACTTTCTTCGTATATTTTGTGGTTCCCCACTAAATTTGTAAATTTCTATGCACCTCGCCATTCCTTGCATTCCTCTTCTTCAAACCCTAATCTTCATTTACATCTGGGTGGCTTTTGGTTTATAACAGAGCATATTTTCTTTTTGATTATGTGTATTTTGTGGAAATGCAAAGTCCTTTAGTGTATTTTGTGGATGTAAGATGTGAATGTATTTTGTGGAAATACAACGATGTCTTTTTGAGGAAATGCAAAGTCCTTTAATGTATTTTGTGGATTTAAGATGTGAATGTATTTTGTGGAAATACAATGATGTATTTTATGGATGTTGTTGTGGAAACATATTGTGGATGAAGCTGTCCATTATTATGCCTACTTTCTTGTGGATGATTTGTCTATTGACTATCTGATTTAAAATGATAAAGCTGTCCATTGGCTGGGTTATTTGTAGGATGTATTTAATATTTGAGTAGAATGATATTTGGGGGGGATTTACTGATCTTTCTATGAAAGTGGCAGCAATTAAAAGTCTAATCTGTACATGTTGTTCTTAGTCTTTTTTTTTTTTTGGTTTTGCACTGCATATTTCATTTACATTTATTCCCTTATATTTAATAGCCATTACACCTTTTGTTTCCTGTAACATGCATTCTGGTACTGTTTGAGTTCTCCTAAAAAAGTTCATGCCATCTCCTTTGATTCTGTCCATAAAGTACTACTTCTCATATTATAGATTAGTACTCTCCAAATCATAAAGAGCATTAATTGTCGTTGTGATATATGCCTGTTGATCAGCAATGCACGTAACACAATTCTCAGTTGCTTGCTTTTTTGTTTGTACTTTGTACTTTCATTGTGTTTTGTGAAACTTGTAGCAAAAGTTCTCTTGCTGCACTTGCCCCTTACTATTTCATGTGGATGGAACTTTATGTGATTTAGATCCACTCCATTACCATGCCTTCCGTGAAATGCTTCAATAGGTACTGGAGTTTCTTTCACCACCTTATCAGCAAAAAGATAAAATAAAATCTCAAAAAAAAAAAAAATATATAGATTTCTTATTCATAATTCATGTCTCTACATTTCTTTAAATCACGTTCTTCCAAACCAGAAATATATAACTTTTAATTTTTTTTATTTTTTTTTTCAATGAGTCGAAAGTCACATGTCTATTAGTGACCTCTCCCTGAATTTTATTAAAAAAAAAAACTCTCACTTATGATAGAAGAATACAATAAAACAACAATCCAGCAAAAATCCTCAAGAACAAACAAAAAAAAACCCAACCACCCGAAAATAAGACTATCCAGCTATGCATCCAACCCTGTTTGTCAATTATAATCTAGTTGAAAATAAGCCCAGTCTCACTAATCTAACCGAGACTACAAGACCAACCACTTCAAACTCGTAAATAAGGCATAACCAAAGCCTCTAGTCTAAGCAATCCTCTAACACGATGCAGTATGTGGAAGCAAGCGTTATGTTAATCATTGTCTCTGTTCCTTTCACAAAGATATAACCATCAAATACCGACTACTCTCTCTGTTATAGGCTATACCATCTTTACCACAAACCAGACCTGAAAAGATGAAACTAGACGGACAAGACAACAGATCTAGTCATGTACCATCTGATCTGGTTTTTTGTTTCAATGACGAAATGAGACTTTTACCTCGAATCGGCTCGGGCTCCCAATCTCTGGATCCCAACCCTTTCCGTCACAGCCGAAGGGAGACGGCAGCAAGGAATAAGACACAGCTTGAGACTAGAGAAACAATAAAATAGGGAGAAGACCCAATACTATCTATTGTATAGGAATTCTTCCTACTTCTAAGCTTGCTTGCGAGTGTGTGAGTGAGTGTGAGCCTTCTTCCTCCACCATTAAAGCTTTCTTATACCTCCACTCACTAACCAGAGAAGAGACCATCTCTATTCGTTTCCAACCTTGTCTCGTATATATATGCACGCAGCTGAGTAAGCATGTTTTCCTAACGTGCGTCGTAACATCACACGTTCACATGTATCTCCGCTTCAGATATCTCAAATCTAACATGTGTTATGATCACGAAGTTAAAGGTTTAATTAACCAAATTAGCATCCAACAGTCTCAAGACTTTTGGATCAATGGTTGGGTCTTTAACAATTGATATTAGAGTAGATTGACCATGTCACGCGTTCAAGTCACGAAGAGGGTGACCTATAGGTTGGATTAAAATGCTTTGGTATTATGTATCGGCATAGTATTAGATCATTGAATACTGATAGATGAATGAAGCTGCCAAAAGGGACATAGCTACCACCAGGTCAATGTCGATAGAGTGGGCCGTCGTGGAATTCGAATTCAGAAGTATGGTGGAATGTTATGATCCTGAAGGTTAGAGGTTTAATCAAATTAATATCCAATAGTCCTACGGCTTTTGGATCAATGGTTGGGTTTTTAACAATATGTTATCCTTCCAAGTTTGTTGGGAGAAATCTTATTATCATTAGAGGTATTCTGTTATCAAGCCAGCGGGGTTGAACACAACATTTATGTCGCTTAAATATTAAGATTTGATTTGACTTAAATTAGGTTATGTAAGTATTTTATTAATTAGGTGTATTCTACCCACTAACTTGAAAATAAAATTTTTAAGTAGAAATTTTATCCAGTCAAACCATATCATCTAGTTTTATATTGAATGACCATGAATTAAATCATTTAAGTTTAATGGAATTTGAAATTAATATTCTATGTTTATGAGGCCAGACTACTCTACCACTCATCTAGTGTTAAATAACATAGGACAAAGACCAACTCCATGATCTTTCAAAGTATAAGACGTAGCCCACATACTTAAATACTTTGAATGGATGTTAAAGGAAAGTGAAGCAAGTGTTCCTCATGTTGAAGAGATGAAGGGTGTTGAGAACAACTGGGTAAGAGTTTGCTGTGTTATGCTGATGTGGTGGTGAAGCTTTCCAATCCCTATGAATGGGGCTAATTTCTTAGCTATTGAACAAAGTATATTGGGTTTTTTACACCATCTTCTACACCTCATGGACCACCTAATATCAAATGCAATCCAAGAAAAAGAAAAATGAGAGAGAGGGAGGGAGAGAGAGATTTCCCTCCACAAACTAGATCATAATGGCTACATTAAAAAACTGTCTTTAGGCTTTGATGGTTGGCTTTTACATGCCAAAAATGTGGTTCAAACCATCTTTAGCTCTTAAAACAGAAAGGGAAAGGAGAAACCTCAAGAGGCTTGCACATCATTTTCAAAACATTGAAGAAGTCTCAGACAAACTTTGCTTGGTTTGATGTGATGAGCATATTATATGCAGATTTGAATCATTTGATGATAGATTTCTCAAGTTTATCGGATCAATATTGTGCACATCCTTTGCTTTGCCGAGCCGTATTTCCCATAATAATTTGACATTTGAACTAAAATGATAGATATACTACTAAATCAGATTCCCCATCAACTACAGAATTTCTGCCATCATTCAGCATGGCATCACTGATATTGCAAACCTTGTATCATTATGCAGAATATTTATTTTTTCTTAATTAGAAATTACAGCCAGAGTCTGTGTCAGCTTAGAATGAGGAGAAATATAAAAATTATAATTATCAAGAGTTATAATTCAAATTTGGACCACCATTATGTTGAACTTTCAGGACTGATCGAAGAGGCTTATAAAGATCAACTCAAGTGTTGCAGATGCATTACCATCATATAAAATTATAATATCAATTGCTCAAAGAATTATGATCAATGCCATATACGGTAGGGTCGTTGAAAGTCTCATGCACGCAGATAAGGTTGCGAAACCTTTGTTTGATCATAACCTGCATATATGTTTTCTTTCATGATCAGTATCTGTATCAGTATATCATTGGTTCGAAGAGTTAAAAACTCAATTCTCCATGTAATTACTACTTCCATGAGTCATGACAAGATATATATATCTTTGATAATATATAGATTCCTTCTCGACGAGGGTCAATCTGTTCACAATTACCATGACCATGAGATGGTAGGCAGGGGGATGGGGTAGCTCTGTGTTCACGTAGATTTCCATGATCAGCTACATTCATGAAGCATAGATCTAGAATCCTGGAAACAAATTAAGAAAAAGCTAGACGAGTACTTACCCAGCTTACAAGTTAGATATATATATTCTGCAAGATCATTCATGGAAGCTTAAATCAGCACTCTTTTTGTTGAGATATGTACACATGAGTTGGCATTCCTGATGTTTCTAAATGTAATTGCTGTGCCAGGTCATATAGAGGATCTAAATCATGTACTTTGTTATGGTGATTTTGCTTGACGTATTTGGCGGTTGGCAGCGACCCACCTCGGTGTTCATATGGGTGTGTTCCACACATGGAAAGAGCAAATTAATTTTTGGTTTCGTCGGGCTGGTAAGTCTTCTCAGTTAAGAGTTATCTTTGGTATTCTCCCTTCTATTGTTTCTTGGCAACTTTGAGATAAGCGTTGTAAAGCTCGGGTTGAAGATAAAGTGGATTCAATTCAGTCAGTCTGGCATGTCATCAAGCTGTGGCTTCATAGGATAATGTCGTCCTTTATGAAAGTCTATAGAATTTCTCCTCATGATGAGGCCATTCTGAAGAATTTGGATATTCCGGTTGTTTACCCTAAGCCCAGACAAACCCGTGTGATTAGGTGGAAGCGGCCACCTCAAGATTGGATGAAGCTCAATTCGGATGGTAGTAGTTTAGGGAATCCGGGGCCGGCTAGTGCTGGTGGGGTTATTCGTGATAGTCTTGGCAGGTTACATTCTGCGTATTCAGTTTTTTTGGGCCAGGGGTCTAATAATTTTGCTGAATTGAGAATTTTGTTGGAAGGGGCTCGGAGGTGCCACCAGTTGGGTTTTCGTCGGGTGGAGATTGAAGTTGATTCCCAAGTTTTGGTCCGATGGTGCACTAAAGGTGAGTGTAATGTTTGGTATCTTGAAGATTTTTGGGAGGATTTGTGGAGTCTTCTGGGATGTATGGAGTTTCGTATGCATCATGTTTTTCGTGAAGGGAATGTGGTTGCTGACTACCTAGCCAAAATGGGAGCCGGGGGTTGCAATATGGAGTGGTATTTAAACGATTCAGTACCTGATCAGATACGTGGTCTGCTTCGTATGGACAGAATTGGTCTCCTTTATTTGTACATTTCGTAGTTCCTGGTACGTTTTCCTTTATTTGTATTTGGTTTTTCTTTTTTATCTTGTATGCTCATCTTGCAGGTGCTTTGGCTTTGGTTATGGTTTAGGTTTTTAAGTCTAGCTGGTTTGTTTTGTTTTTAGGCTTGTTAGACTTGTTTTTTGGTTGCTTTGTTTTTTGAGTTGGTTGTTTGGACACTTGGTTTTGGGTGGTTTTCTCTCAAAGTTTATCTTGTAAACCCCCAAGTGTTTTGATGTAGCCATGGTATTCATCCGCCATAAGTGAGGGCTTATTAATAAATTTGGGAGGGGGCCGCTATGTGGGTGGCTGCCGGCTCTTCTTAAAAAAAAAAAAAAGAGTTAGCACGTTTTCATTTATTATATAACACGTGTTGTAATTAGTTTTCTGTATAAATAGGACAGAACTCAGTTTTGTAAGTAATTCATTTTCTTTTAATCAAAGCAGAGGGAACTTTCCCCTTTTGTAAACTTTCATTTGTTCTTTAGGTTTTCTATACAATAGTTTGGAACTATCATCTTTCTACATGGTATCAGTGAAAATTGCAATCCTGCATTAATGACGTCTTCTTCCTCTGAATCTCCTATCAATCCTACGGATAATTCATCTAGTCCTTATCATCTCAATAATGCCGATAATCTTGGCATTGTTCTGGTTACACAGCTATTAATTGGAGATAATTACCATGCTTGGTCTCACTCCATGAGAATTGCTTTACGATCTAAGAACAAGCTTGGTTTCATTGATGGAAGTATTATCTTGCCATCTAATGCTCCAGCGCATAATGCTTGGTTACGTTGTAATGACATGGTTTTCTCGTGGTTACTCAATTCTGTATTGAAAGAGATCACAGCCAGTTGCATCTATATCAATACAGCACGAGAACTCTGGTGTGATTTACAGCAACGCTATTTGCAAACTAATGCACCTAGAATTTTTCAGCTCCAGAAGGAAATTGGAGATCTGATGCAAGATGATCTATCTGTGAGTGCATATTTTACTCGATTGAAGACTCTTTGCGACGAATTGATGAATTATATGTCTTTACCTTCTTGTATCTCTTCAAGAAATTGTAATTGTGCAGTTTTAAAAGCTGTTCTTGAACACCGGCAACGTGAATATGCAATGCGTTTTCTAATGGGACTTAATGACACTTTTGCAAGTGTTAGATCTCAAATTTTGTTGATAGATCCATTTCCTAATATCAACAGAGTGTTCTCTCTGGTCTTGCAAGAAGAAAGACAGCGTGGCATTCACTCTACTATCAGATTTGTCAATACTGATTCTGCTGCTTTAGTTTCAACTACTCAGCAACCAAATTCTCAAAAACTCACTCCAAGAAATAAATTCTCCTTAAAACCTAAACCGATGTGTAGCCACTGTGGAATGGTGGGACATACCAAGGAGAAATGTTATAAACTCCACGGATATTGTGACGCCCCCAAATTCCGCTTGGGATTGAACGGACATTTGAAGCGTCGAGACATGCAACACAAGGTTACCTGCCCCCGTTCATGACATATAAGATGCAATGTTCCTAACATGCATCTAGCATTATGCAATATTCGCAGCGGATAATTTTTTTCTTTAGCAATACTATGCACCAAATAAAAAATATCCCAAATACTTGAAACATATTTCATACATAAAGGCATACTAAAAAGCCGTGATCACCACACTAGTCCAAAATGGTTGTGATCAAAAGAATACTTGAGATACAACTCCAAAACTACAAGTATTGACCTGAGTTAAATACTATACCATCATCAACATCGCACCGTGGCCTAGTTGACCGTATTCAGTTGGTCAGATTCCAATTCTCCTTTGGGTCCTGTAACAAGATCTACCATTCGGGGGGAATGGTAGTTGGGACTACCACAGTGAGATTTGATTACAAATCTCAGTAAGTTAACATAAAACTCACACACAGGTTAAAGATGCATGCATGGCAGTAAAAGCATAAATGCATAAGTAAAGTCGTACATAAGCATAGCATAACTTGACATATAACATGACATAACCAGAACTTAAACGTGAACTGAACTTGACTTAACATGACATGAACTTGAGTTTAAAACATAACATGGACTTGAAATGTAGCATGAACGTAAACATGCATAACATAAATATGAACTTGAAAATAACATAAACTTGAACATATCATGACATAAACGTGAACTTGAGACATACTGTAAACGTGAACTTAACATGATGTGAACATGAACTTGGAACATAACTTGATCATGAACATAACATGTACGTGTACATAACAAAACATGAACTTGATCTGAAACTTGACTTATCATGCACTTGATCTGAAACTTGACTTAATACGTACTCCACAGTTGTTGTGGCCCCACGTATTCTACGTGTCACAATTGCTGTGTCTCACGTAGTGTATGCTCCACAGTTGTTGTGGCCCCATACTTCATGCTCCACAGTTGTTGTGGCCCCATGAATACACGTAACATAAAATATAATACGTACTCCACAGTTGTTGTGGCCCCACGTATACACGTAACAGAAAATATAATACGTACTCCACAGTTGTTGTGGCCCCACGTATACACGTAACATAAAA
>QGSO01000172.1:1244249-1249249 GCA_011037825.1 Carya cathayensis
GGGAATGGTAGTTGGGACTACCACAGTGAGATTTGATTACAAATCTCAGTAAGTTAACATAAAACTCACACACAGGTTAAAGATGCATGCATGGCAGTAAAAGCATAAATGCATAAGTATAGTCGTACATAAGCATAGCATAACTTGACATATAGCATGACTTAACCAGAACCTAAACGTGAATTGAACTTGACTTAACATGGCATAAACTTAAGCTTAAAACATAACATGAACAAACAACATAACATGAACGTGAAACATAACATGGACTTGAAATATAGCATGAACGTAAACATGCATAACATAAATAAGAACTTGAAAATAACATAAACTTGAACATAACATGACATGAACATAACATATACGTGAGCATAACATAACATGGACTTGATCTAAAACTTGACTTATCATGTATTTGATCTGAAACTGGACTTAACATAAACTTGGAATATTATTCAATTGTCTTGATTAATAACGTGCATTAATACGTACTCCACAGTTGTTGTGGCCCCACGTATTCAAGTAACATAAAACATAATACGTACTCCACAGTTGTTGTGGCCCCACGTATTCTACGTGTCACAATTGCTGTGTCTCACGTAGTGTATGCTCCACAGTTGATAAAATCATTTAAATTAATAAAACACTTAATTACTACACTGAGAAGAATTAAGATAGAATATTATTTTATAAACTAAGGTTTATAAAATAATATTTTCTTCATCATTATATAAAATGATAAAGTATCATTAATTAATCAAAGTGCATAAAACACTTAAATTTAAATAAGAATTTTCAACGTAAAATTAAACCTCTTAATATCTTAAAACAAATAAAATATTTAATCTAAATAATTATCCACAATTATAATATTTTCAGAGCTCATTAAATTATTATAATTGTGCTATTTTA
Organism: Carya cathayensis; assembly: GCA_011037825.1. Taxonomy (NCBI): domain Eukaryota; kingdom Viridiplantae; phylum Streptophyta; class Magnoliopsida; order Fagales; family Juglandaceae; genus Carya; species Carya cathayensis. The sequence goes on from QGSO01000172.1 coordinate 1,245,162, forward strand.
AAAACAAGCTTATCTAATACTTTGAAATTCGGTGGATAAGATCCGGAAAAACGCCATCGAGGTACAACGCTTAGGATAAAACTGTTCATGATTTTACAGTTGTCGGTGAAGAACAAATTACGTGATTTACGGAAAAGATAATCTATGCGCGTGATTTCAGATGAGGGTAAAGACGAGAGAGATGTGATTGCTGTCGGGAAAGAATCCAAAACGGATTGTCTTGCCGTCTACTATGCGTGAAAAGAAAAGAGAAGAGAATGGTACAGAGATAAGAATTAGCGGTCTGTTACAGATATCCTCCTGGATACAAATTCACCAAATCTTGATTAATTCTGTCAATGGTAATCCTTCTAATATTGTTTCATAGGAGGTACAGACTTTTGATGGATCTTCATTACCTTTTACTCAAGAGCAGTGTCAACAACTTCTCTCTATGCTCGATTTACACAAGTCTTCAACCAAACCTGCTATGGTTTCACAAGTAGGTACTCAGCAAAATTCTCAGACATTCCTTCATCAGTCAGGTATATTACCATTTCCTTCACATAGTGCTTTTACTGCTCTTAGTTTTCAACATTTTTCATCCTTAATAAATAAAGTTGAAAATCATCCTTCTAATGCACCGTGGATCATTGATACTGGTGCAACTGACCACATGGTTAGTTCTGTTTCCTTCTTACATTCGTACTCATCTGTTCAATCTACTTTTGTGACTCTTCCAAATGGTCACAAGGTCAATGTCACACACATAGGCATGGTCAAAATTTCTGATACTTTAACATTGACTAATGTTCTATGTGTTCCATCCTTCTCGTTTAATCTTTTATCAATTAGTAAACTTGTTCATTCCACTAACTGTGATGTGTTTTTCTTAAATTAATCATGTATCATTCAAGACCTGAATGCATGGAGGACGATTGGTCTGGGTGAACAACGAGATGGACTTTATTACTTGCTGCCATATAAGACATCAACCTCTGATGTAATTGATGCTTCTGTTTCTAGTGTATTTTCTAATTCCAATAATACATTTTCTACTTCCAGTATTCCTGCACCTCTTGTTTCCAGTCCTCAAACTTTAGACATATGGCATTATCATCTAGGACATCCATCCAATGCTAGACAATGTTTGTTACATAAACAAGATTCTCTTATCAATTCCCCTTGTACAAACATATGTGATATATGCCATTATTCCAAACAGGCTCGTTTATCTTTTCCTCTAAGCAATTCTGTTACTACAGAACCATTTGACCTCATCCATACTGATATATGGGGTCCTTTTTCTACCTCCACTTTGGAAGGATTTCAGTATTTCCTTACAATTGTGGATGATTTCTCACGAGCAACTTGGGTCTATACGATGAAAAGTAAATCTAAAACTAGACCAAAGTTACTTTCATTCTTTGCTCTTGCTGAAACACAATTCAATCATAAAGTTAAAACCATTAGAAGTGATAATGGTCAAGAATTCAATATGACCAATTATTATGCTTCTAAGGGAATCATTCATCAAATGAGTTGTAATACCACTCCTCAGCAAAATGGCATTGTGGAACGCAAGCATAGACATTTGTTAGAAGTGGCTAGAGCTCTCAGATTTCAAGCACATCTTCCTTTATGCTTTTGGGGTGATTGTGTCTTAACAACTGCTTATATTATCAATAGATTGCCTACTCCACTTCTCTCAAATAAGTCTCCTTATGAATTGCTTTTCTCTATAAAGCCTTCATACTCTCATTTCAAGGTATTTGGATGCCTTTGTTTTGCTAGTACTCTTTCTGCCCATAGAAACAAATTTGACTCTAGAGCATGAAAGTGTTTGTTCCTTGGTTATCCTTATGGTGTAAAAGGATATAAACTCTATGATTTACAGTCTCATACAGTTTTTCTATCTAGGGATGCTGTTTTTCATGAACACATATTTCCCTACAAGACAAATTCTGTTAATTCTTCCTCACAACAAACTGTTGTACTAATGGAGTCTTTTGTTCTTCCAGTTCCAGTTTTTGATCCTACAATAGATTCCACATTCTCTTCAACCAACACACAGCCACCTCAAAATCCTACTCAAAATCCTGATTCTACAAATGTTTCTTCTCTTAGAAGATCCACTAGACAGAGACATCCACCAAACTATTTACAACAATATCATTGCCATCTCAACTGTGCTTCCTTAGACCATAGTTCACTTGCTACAGCTTCCTCAAAGGTCAGTTCTCATTACCCTTTGTCTACTTACCTCTCTTATTCTAAATTGTCTCCTGCATACAAAGCCTACACAATTTCTTTGTCTTCAAATTTTGAACCCAAATCATATTATCAAGCTGTCAAATTTCCTCATTGGCGTGATGCCATGTCAGTTGAGTTAACTGCTCTTGAAGAAAATCATACTTGGGTTCTAACTAGTTTACCTCCTGATAAACATCCAATTGGTTGCAAATGGGTGTACAAGATTAAATATAAGTCAGATGGTACCATTGAGAGATACAAAGCTAGGCTTGTAGCTAAGGGGTACACTCAACAAGAAGGTTTGGACTTTCTTGATACTTTTTCTCCTGTTGCCAAGCTCACAAGTGTTCGGTGTTTGCTTGCCATTGCTGCTGCTAAAGGATGGTATTTACATCAGTTATATGTAAATAATGCTTTCCTTCATGATGATTTAAATGAAGAAGTTTACATGACACTTCCCCAAGGTTATGGAAGTGAGGGGGAGACACGAGTATGCAAGTTGACTAAGTCTTTATATGGACTCAAACAGGCTTCTCGCCAATGGTTTCACAAGTTATCAAACTGCCTTTTAAGTCATGGTTTTTTCACAATCTAAGTGTGACTACTCTCTGTTTACTAAAGTCACCACAAGTTCATTCCTTGCTTTACTTGTCTATGTGGATGATGTGATAATAGCAAGCAATGATATTCAAGTCATGCAAGACATCAAAAATGTTCTTCATGCTGAGTCCAAGATTAAAGATCTTGGAGAATTAAAACACTTCCTAGGATTGGAAGTGGCTCGAACATCTAAAGGCATTTCTGTTTGCCAAAGACATTATGCCCTTGAAGTGTTAACAGATTCAGGTTTTATTGGCTGTAAACCAGATTCATATTTTGGCTCAGTTTATGAATAAACTATCACAAGGTCATCTTGATGCTACATATCAAGTTCTAAGATACATAAAAGGAACTCCAGGGCAGGGTATATTTTTGCATGCATCTTCATCTTTGCAATTGAAGGCATTCACGGATTCAGACTGGGCAACATGTCCTGAAACAAGAAAGTCAATTATAGGCTTTTGTGTTTTCTTGGGTGACTCTCTTATTTCTTGGAAATCCAAGAAACAAAACACTGTGTCAAGATCATCAGCAGAAGCTAAATATAGGGCTCTCGGTTCCACAACATGTGAATTGACTTGGTTAATTGCCTTGCTTAAAGACTTTGGCATTAATCACAACTCACTAGCATTACTTTAATGTGATAGCAAAGCTGCTCTACATATAGAAGCCAATCCAGTGTTTCATGAAAGAACGAAACACATTGAGATTGATTGCCATTTGGTTAGAGAGAAAATTCAAGCTGGAATATTGCATACTCTTCATGTGAATTCAAAGCATCAATTAGCAGATTTTTTTACAAAGGCTTTGGCCTTCCCTCAGTTTGTTTTTTTCCTTTCCAAGATGGGAGTGATAAATATACATACTCCATCTTGAGGAGGAGTGTTGAGATATGTACACATGAGTTAGCACGTTTTCATTTATTATATAACACATGTTGTAATTAGTTTTTTGTATAAATAGGACAGAACTTAGTTTTGTAAGTAATTCATTTTCTTTTAATCAAAGTAGAGGGAACTTTCCCCTTTTGTAAACTTTCATTTGTTCTTTAGGTTTTCTATACGATAGATTGGAACTATCATCTTTCTACACTTTTAACCAATAAAAGCCATAAATTATTAGTAACGAATTAAAACAAGAAAAAGATATAAAATACAGGAAAAATATATAACTAATTATATATATATTGCCATAAGTTTATAATTATTCATATTCTTTAGGTATAGAAGAGAAAATACGCATTATACTGCATGAGA
>QGSO01000172.1:1254249-1271842 GCA_011037825.1 Carya cathayensis
TCCTACAAGAACAGTCACGGGATGGCGTGTATGCATGGATTACCGCAAGTTGAATAAAGCAACAAGGAAGGATCATTTTCCACTTCCATTCATTGATCAGATGTTGGATCGATTGGCTGGGTACTCCTACTATTGCTTTCTAGATGGTTACTCGGGGTATAATCAGATTGCTATAGCTCCTGAGGATCAAGAGAAGACTACATTCACATGCCCCTATGGAACATTTGCTTTTAGGAGGATGCCCTTTGGATTGTGCAACGCCCCTGCGACATTTCAACGTTGCATGATGGCCATCTTTTCTGACATGGTGGAAGAGATAATGGAAGTTTTCATGGATGACTTTTCAGTTTTTGGTACATCTTTTGATCATTGTTTGCATAACTTAGCTCTTGTTTTGCAGAGATGTGAAGACAAAAATCTAGTCCTGAACTGGGAGAAGTGTCATTTCATGGTTCAAGAAGGGATCGTGCTTGGCCATAGAGTGTCATCCAAAGGAATTGAGGTGGATCGAGCCAAAATTGCAACCATAGAGAAACTACCACCTCCAAAGAACGTGAAGGGAATCAGAAGTTTTCTGGGACATGCGGGTTTTTATAGAAGATTTATCAAGGATTTTTCTAAACTTTCTAAACCTTTATGTAATCTTCTTGAGAAAAATTCTGCATTTGACTTTGATGTTGTTTGCTTGCAGGCCTTTAATGCACTCAAGGAGAAACTTATTTCAGCACCAATTGTGATTGTGCCTGATTGGAGTCAACCTTTTGAAGTCATGTGCGATGCAAGTGACTTTGCAATTGGAGCGGTGTTGGGGCAAAGGCGAGACAAACTGTTTAGAGCCATCTATTATGCAAGCCGGACATTGAACGATGCTCAATTGAATTACACGACAACTGAGAAGGAGATGCTTGCTGTGGTGTTTGCTTGTGACAAATTTAGACCGTACCTCATTGGTACAAAGGTGATAGTGTTCACTGATCATGCAGCACTCCGTTATTTATTTGGCAAGAAGGATGCTAAGCCGAGGCTAATTCGTTGGATCCTCCTTCTTCAAGAATTTGATTTGGAGGTTCGGGATAAGAAAGGAAGTGAAAACTTAGTGGCTGACCATCTCTCTCGGTTAGAGCAAGAGGAAGAAAGATCAGATTCAGTGGTCCAAGAGGCATTCCCTGATGAGCAGTTGTTTGCATGTGAGATCAAACTTCCGTGGTATGCTGATATTGTTAATTACCTAGCTTGTAAAGTTTTACCACCTGATCTTACTTACCATCAACGTAAGAAGTTTTTGCATGATGTGAATTATTATCTTTGGGATGAGCCTTTGTTGTTCAAGAGATGCCCTGATCAAATCATTAGAAGATGTGTGCCAGAAGAAGAGATGCAAGACATCCTCCATCATTGCCATTCATCATCATATGGAGGACATTTTGGAGCCACCCGTACAGCAGCTAAGGTACTTCAAAGTGGGTTCTTTTGGCCTTCCATTTTTCGTGATAGTTACACTTTGGTGAAAACTTGTGACCGGTGCCAACGTATGGGAAATATTTCAAGGCGTCATGAGTTACCACTGAAAGGTATCTTAGAAGTTGAGTTGTTTGATGTCTGGGGAATAGATTTTATGGGCCCTTTTCCTCCTTCTTTTGGCTTTGCTTATATCTTGTTAGCAGTTGATTATGTGTCAAAATGGGTGGAAGCAATTGCTACAACAACAAATGATGCAAAGGTAGTGCTCAAATTTCTGCACAAGAACATATTCACAAGATTTGGCACTCCACGAGCTATTATTAGTGATGAAGGGACTCACTTTTGCAACAAGTTGTTTGAGAATCTTCTTTCTAAATATGGTGTGAAGCACAAGATAGCACTTGCTTACCATCCTCAAACTAATGGCCAAGCTGAAATTTCAAATAGAGAGATCAAGAACATCCTTGAGAAGACGGTCAAAATCAATAGAAAGGATTGGGCGAAGAAGCTTGATGATGCTTTGTGGGCATACCGGACAGCCTTTAAAACACCTATCGGGATGTCTCCATACCGATTAGTGTTTGGAAAGGCATGTCATCTTCCTGTAGAGTTGGAGCATAGAGCTTATTGGGCTGTGAAAAAGTTTAACTTTGATTTGAAGGCAGCAGGTGAAAAGAGACTTCTTCAATTGAATGAGATGGAAGAGTTCCGGAATGATTCATATGAAAATGCAAAGATCTATAAAGAGAAGACGAAGAAGTGGCATGACAAACAGATTCTTAGGCGAGAGTTTGCACCAGGGCAGCAAGTTTTACTATTCAATTCACGACTCAAACTCTTCCCGGGAAAGTTAAAGTCAAGATGGACAGGTCCTTATACAATTCATGAAGCTTTCTCTTTTGGAGCAGTAGACTTGAAGGACAAGACAGGGAATATTTTTCGAGTTAATGGTCAAAGATTGAAGCACTACTATGGAGAACAAGTGGAGAGGAACTATGCATTGATTCCTCTTGGAGATCCTAATTGATGAGGATTGGAAAGTCTGGCTGTAGACTTTAAAACAAGCGCTTATGGGAGGCAACCCATAGATCTATCCTTCATTCTTTCATTTATTTTATTATCTTTATTTATGTAGTTTTAATAATTTGGTTTTTGATGCAGGTTTTTGTTTTAGCATGAATAAAGAGCTGAAAAATTTCTAAGCTATGGAAGATTCATCATGAAACCAGGGAAGTTATTTCTTCAATCCTTTTTACTTTTGCATTACAATGAGGACATTGTTTAGTTTAAGTTTGGGGGTGTGAATTCCTATAGTCATTTGATCCTATTGTTTTCTAAGTTTTGGGTTGTTGATGGGTTGTTTGATTCTCTTACCAAGCATGCATTGGAGTAAGATTGAATTCTCTATGACTCTGAAATTTGTGATTGAAGATGGTTTTGAGAAAAATTTTCAAAAATTTCTTTTATGTCAAGTGAAGTTTTGTGGGTACTTTGGTTTAAATCTTTGACCTTGAACACAATTGAGCACATAGTCGTTTTTCTTTGATTCCATTTTGCTTATGAAGAGAAGAAGTTGAATTAATTGAAAGAGGGAAGTTCGATTTTGCTTTGCTCTAGAATCCGTTGATGGGTCCTTGAGGCGAAATCCTAGTTGAGACCAAATATTAGAGAAATGATCTAGGCATTTCTTTGGCAACCAAAAAGCTTTCCCAGCCGTCCTAAATATCATGCCATCATTACATGGTGTGTTTCCATAGTCAACCCCCTTGAGCCTTATTTTACATAAGCCTTTATTTGTTCTATGAACTACATAAACCATGCCCGTTCTAAGCCTGAAAAACAATGAATCTACCTTGATAGTTTGAGAAAATACTTTGGTGGAAAGTTACATTTAAAAGAGAAAATTAGTGAAAGAGAATGATTCGTACTATATTTGCTCTGTTTGATCAAAGAAGAAGAAGAAGAAGAAGAAAGGAAGTGAAAAAAAAAAAAACAAGAAAAAAAGAAAAAAAAAAGAAAAAAAAGAAAAAAAAAAAGAAAGTCACTAAGCGGAATGTGAATCACCTCAGATTTTGTTAAGGGAATGGTTGGTATTGCATCAGTGATTACAGCAATAATAATGCCACAAGTATGAGCATATTGTTAAAGAAAGAGCTATGATTTGAATCATGTGGAAATTTCTTTTAGTGTTCTTTTCACAAAGTATTTTCCCAGTTTGCTTTGATTTTCCATATCCAGTTCTTTCTTAACCCTCACCCTGTGGCCTATCATTACAAGCTTATTAAAGACCTTTTGATCTCTGATTTTGGTGTTGACTACATTAGTGGAGAGGATTTCTGAAAATTGGACTTATGGGGTTAAGTTTTAAGAGAATTCTTCTGATTTTGGTTGTTCTACTTTTATCTGAGTTTGCAGGTGGTTTGAGGATTAATTGACTATCTCACACACACACTCAAGGTCTTAGCTTTAGGTTGAAGTAAACGCCTAACTCTTGCTTGACAAATTGCAAAATTTTTGATTGATTTTCTTGCTATCTTTGATGTTAAAAGAGTAAGATACTAGTGATGAAATCTAAATTCATAAAAGCTTGGTGAGTGATGATACTTCTCTTTGGGGTCGAGTTGATATGGCCTAAACTATCATTTGCTTTTCTTTTTGTTTGAGGACAAACAAAGTTTTAAGTTTGGGGGTATTTGATGACTTGAAATATTTCGTATTGCAGATTTTACAACTTCGCTCGAGCGGAGGCTTTTGGCCGCTCGAGCGAACTCAGGCAGATTCAAACGCTCGACTGCCGCTCGACAGTGAGCTCGAGCGGGATGCGGGAAAACAAGTTCGCTCGAGCGGAGGCTTCTGGCCGCTCGAGCGAAATCAGGCAGAGTTGAACGCTCGAGGTGCGCTCGACAAGTCGCTCGAGCGAAGTTAGGCAGAGTCGACCGCTCGATGTTCGCTCGACACTCCGCTCGAGCGAATATCGTATTTTGACAGATCTAGGGTTTTCCGCCGTCACACCTTATAAAAGTGATTTTTCACTTTATGGCCGTACCTTTTGACTGGAGAACACCTTTTGGGACTGAAAAACACATCTAGAAGGATTCAAATCATCCGTTTGGAGAGGGGATTCCACATATTGCACGTACGTTGGAATCATACACGAGCACAGACGGGAGAAAAGCCTTGAATCAATTCCTTGAGTTTTTGACGACGAGTTGCGGCTGCAAGGAGTATTTTCAGCGTTTATTTTCTTCCAATTTTCTCAGAACAATTATGGTGAATTCGTTTATGTTGAATTCAATTTCTAGTATGAGCTAAATTTCTTTATTCTAGGAAAACGATGTAACCTAGTTCCGAACTATGCTTGATTGTCTATGCTAATTTAAGGCAATTCTCTCTTTGTTTATCTGAATTATTCTGAATTTATTGCTTCTAATTAACTGGCCATTGATTAGATGATTTTTAATTTTGTGATTTGCTATCGAAAGAGGGAATCATAGGGTAGATCTTGAATATTTCAGCATAGGTAAATATAGAGATCGAAAGACTTGTATGAACCTATGTAGTAATTAAATCATTGGTCTTATTGCGTTCTTGATTATTTAATTTGCATACTCTTGTGTGAATTGATAAACAAGAATAATTTCCAATTGACTATCGAAAGAGGCTTTTGGATGAATTAGAGATTTGCTAATAGACAAAAAGAATTAAATTAAATTAGCTGGATGAGAAAAGCATAGTGACGAATTAGGTGAAATCGGTTTCCTAGAAGTTTTCTTTCCCATTAATCTGATCTTCAAACGTCAGTTTTATTTCATTTGCGTATTAATCTTTGAGTCAATTTTAGGCGCGTGGAGAACAAGTAGCCACGAGCACAGGCCCAGACCATCCATGGCCCTTAAATGCCCGCTGGTCCGTCGTACCTTTTTCCTGCTATTTATACCATTTTTTTTTTAAATATCAAGGATTGCCTATCATTTCCCGCTGTTGTGGCAGAAAAGGCGAAAAGCTTTCTTGCGACGGTTACTCTTCTTCTCCAATGTCGAATTACACTTTCTTTGTCCGTTGGCGTTCTCTTTCTGTATTTCTTCAAATACCCATTTTATGTCCTCTTTCATTCCTTTCTCTATTACCCTCTCTGATCTCTGACTCTCTTTCTTGCCTTCGTTCTTCATCTGTTCTGAGCTTTCTTGCTATTTTATTTCCACCGATTTCAATGGTCCACTTTGGTGAAGGTGAAGTTTCTGAAAACCCCTTCAAAGTCCCTGAGGGCACAATCTTTGTTGGGTACCGATGGCGCTCGGGCATCCAAGAAAGGCATTTTGCCAAGATTCAGAAAGAATATCGTATTCCTGAAACCGTTATCTTGGAGGTTCCCGAGTCTAGATGCTGCGACGTTGAGGGTTTTGCTGGTAAAGTAGCTATCACCATCCCCCTCCTGCAGCATGGGCTGAGGCTCCCCTTTTGCCTTCCTCTTCGTGACATTCTAGACCTTCTTAACATAGGTCCAACTCAATTACACCCTTTCGCGTTGAGGGCGTATCCCCATGCTTGTATTGTCTTTCGCATGGTTTTGGAACCTCTCGATGACCCTTATCCTAACCTGACTGGTCGGGAGTTTTTGGCGTTCTATAACATAAGGAAGGCTGCCAAAGGCAATGTTGTTAGCTTCCATAAGAAGGATAACGGGTAGACGTTGGCCCGGTTTGAGACTCGCTACTCCAATGCTAAGGCGTGGACCTCCAAATTCTTCTTCATTACTGGTTAAGGCTAGGAATACCCCGCTACAGAAGATGTCTTCTAGGATTTTTTTGTTAAGTCAATCTGGCGCCCCATTCCTGACGAAAAGATATTGTGGCCTAGAATAGAGCCTTTGTCATGTCGTGAACTGGTTCGAATTGAGACAGTCCGTTCTTGGGCTAAGGCTAATCCTGAGGAGCTTCACACTGATCTCTTGCTGACCTCCACCCATATTGATCAGTTCTTGATGTCTCCCAATCGATTTTATTTTCAAGGATGTGACTTTATGATTCCAGCCATCATTCCTCCTCCCATTCCGAAGCCCTCTGAGAAGAGTTTGAGGCGTGACCCCTCTAAAGAAAAGAAACCACGTTCATAAAAGAGGGAAGAAAAGAAGTCACGAACAGAGAAAGAGGAAGCCGCCGAAAAAAGAGAAAAGAGGAGCAAGAAAAATAACGAGGATGGTGGTCAACGAAAATGACCCGTTCTGGAGACTCTTCTCCCACTTCTCCTCCTCAAAAGAAAACTTTGGTGCCCTCAGAGGGCGTCCAGGGCCAGACACCTCGGAGGATATTCAAGCCTAGATGCCTATGCAGTTGGCTGCCATCGAGCTCCCGTTGCAGCGGCTGAAGGAGACCGCCATAACCTCGAGGGGTGAACACATCCAGACTTCTACCCCGCCAACTACCACTGCTCTCCCCTCACCCCGCTTGCCTCTGTCGTTGCCTCATTCCTCTGGTCTTAGAGATGTGGAGGGTTTAGCCAACCTGGCCCTTTTTGACCTGGCCGCCTCCCTTCAAGTTGTGCTTGGTATGCAGGTGCTTTCTACAACTTCTGCCCCTATGTTTGAGTTTCATGTGCTGGAAGATCAAGTAAGGCAGGTTGAGCTAGACGCTAAAGTGGCGGCTGCCCTTGACCTTGACTCCGTCATTAGGGTGAGGGCTTGCTCGCCCCCGCCTTCGAGTGGCGCTCACAACGAGTCGACCACTATTTTGCCCATAAGTGGTTGCGAGGAGGCATCAGATGCCTTGCCCATAAGTGGGGTGAAAGGTGCCTCTTTACTTCCTGAGGGTGAGCGGACCTACCCTCACCAGGTTGAAGCAGGCGGTGAGATTGTTTCCCAACAAATCGCCCCAGAGAGTCTACCAGTTACTATCTTTGGGGGAAAGACCACCTTGCCGGTTGGCAGCGGTGCAAGACTCTCTCTTTCTTCCCTTCACGCCTTCTCCTTTGGGGGGAATACTGACTCCTTCCTCGAGGAGGAGTGGGAGAATTTCCCGCGAGAAGATACCCGCCTTCATGAGGCTGACCTGACTCACTCGCCGCTCCCTCTGCCCCATGTGCGCTTGGGGGACCTGGGAGGGTGGCAGCTTCGTCTGTGAGGCATCCCTCCTAGGCCATGGGGAGATTGTTAGGGGGGACACCAATGGTGGTGCTTCCTTGACTGCTGTTAATTCCCAAGTTGAGGCCATTGCCCAGATGGCTACTCGCTTGAGAGGCTGGCTCTTCTCATATTGGTTGTTTGTTTTCCTTCTTGTAGGGCATCAATGATCTAGCTGCATGGATAGTGGCTGACTGTGCCCATCTTGAGGAGGAGGTTAAGGAGCGGCGTAGGCTGTGTTATATTGCCAAGCGTGCCTCTGAGAAGTGGTGGGTTGAGAGGGCTGAATTGGCATCCTTAGCCGAGGAGAAGAAAGAGCTGGAGATCTTGCTAGAGCAATTTGAAGGCTATTCTCACTCTTTGTAAGGTGATCTCGAGATATGTGAGGTTGAACTTCTTGAGCTACGCGAAGCTATCCGCCTAGCAAATAAGGTCAAGGCTAAGGATGACTTCGTCCTGACCCTTCTTCAATTTGAGAGGGACTCCGCCAAGCTGCAACTTTTGGAGGCTCAAAAACACTTTGAGGCTGAGTGCTCACGCTTGAACTCTGAGCTTAATGCCCGTGATGGGGTGCTAACTTCTCTTTCGTGGAGACCTAGCCTGCTCCCAAGATAGCTGCAAGTCCTTCGAGGAGGATCTTAAGGAGGTGAACTCGGCTCTTGGAGTCAGTCACCAAAGGTGATCTAAGAAGGTGGATGAGTTAACCGCTGCCCAGGAGGAGATTGCATGACTTCGTGCCCAGTTGGCTCATGTTTCGGCAACAAGGGATCATGCCTTTAGTTATGGGCATGGCTATGGTATCCTGAGGCTGAGGAACCGTCTCCTTGCCGACCCCGCCACCAACCTTAACGCTCTTGACCGGCGTTTATTCTCTCCTATGCAAAGTGCCTGCCACCAAGTTGATGATTTTGGGTGAAAAGAGATGCCTGATGCTTTCATAAATGTGCCGCAGTCGTTCTCGCCTGATGATGCTCTTTAAATTTTTGATCTTCTTTCCTTTGTCTGTGGAAATTTTTTTGTATTTTTATATTTCGTACATTCGTGATAATGGATTTTGTTTTACTCTGATGAATGCCAGTCAATTTTGCTGTTGCGCACTTTTATTTGTGGTTGGATTGTTTTGTTGTTGTTGCCCTTGGTTTGTTAGGTTATTTTTGGATAGCAAGGCCTGAGGACCTACACACCCCTCTTCATGGCACCATAAGCTGGTTGCTTTCGGTATTTAAGGTTGGCGTGGTCTGAGGACCTACCTTTTTCATGGCACCACAAGCTGCTAAGGCTTGCCTTTGATGTTTAGGGTCGGCGTGATCTGAGGACCTACGTGCCATTTTTTCATGGCACCACAAGCTGATAGGGCTTGCCGGTGTTTAGGGTCGGCGTGATCTGAGGACCTACACGCCCTTTTTTCATAGCACCACAAACTGTAAAGGCTTCCCTTTGGTGTTTAGGGCCTGTGTGGTCTGAGGACCTACGCTCCCTTTTTTCATAGCACCACAAGCTGCTAAGGCTTGCCTTTGGTGTTTAGGGTCGGCTTGGTCTGAGGACCTACGCTCCATTTTTTTTCATCACACTACAAGTTGCTAAGGCTTGCCTTTGGTGTTTAGGGTTTGCGTGGTCTGAGCATTGAGTATAATCAACTTGATGATGATCTCCTGGAATTGTCGTGCAATCATACAACTGAGCTTACGGATTTCATCCAGCGTCATTATCATATTAGAGACAGCTCAACACATCATCAGCTTCAAGAAGATCTAATTGAACATCAATGGCTATTATATTCCCAACATTAGTCGGGGTCGCATTATATTTTATTATTTCCTTCATGTTATTTTAAACTATGTTTGAGTTAATCTGCTTTGCATTTGTATTTCCTTAATATTAGTAGTGACTATATTAATAGTAATCAAGTGTGGCGCTCGTATTTCTTTGAGTATAATAGTGGACTATATTTGAGGTAATTTATAATTGTTTCTGAAATTGAAATAGCCAATTTACTAGTGTAAAAATATCAATTTACACTATCATCAAAAGTACAAAAAAATATTTACATTAGCTGTAACCACATATATCATTGTCCGAAACATAAAATAAGAAACAGGACCATATTCAATCAATCCAAATCTGCTGCATGACTGCGTTTCGCCATGATTTCCCTCTGGAGTTGCTGGAAATATAGCCGCTACATTTCTGGCATGACACTCACATCCATCATCATAATACGTTGATCTGATTCCTTCTTCGCGAGCTCCACTTTCTCAGCCTCCAACCTCAGTTCTTCGTCCTCTTGACAGATTTTACTTTGCTCTTTTTCTCGATCAATGATCATCTTCTAGGCCTCCAACCTCAGTCCTTCATCCTCAAGACGTAATTTTTTTCCCTCTGTCTCCTTGTCATACTCAATCTTCTCGGCCTTAAGGCGATAAAAATCTTTCTCCTGAGGCGTGACTCCTCCAAAAGAGTATACTTCATCTTCTTGAGTTGGAAATTTTCCTCTACTTGCCTGCCTTGGGCTTTTCATTTTCCTTATTCAGCTTTTCTTCCAATTGGTCAGTCCAATTCGATAACTTTATTCTCCATCACATTATCCGCCTCGATATCAAAAACTGAATCAACTGTAGTGCCAGAACATCGAGTTGGGGTCAGGGATGGGGACATCGTCTTCCTTCGCTTTGGATCCTCCTTTGTGATGCGCCAAATCCACTTAGGTTGATCCTTCAATAGGTGCCAACAATGCTCGAACTGGAAGGAGCATTTTTCTAGCGATTGGTACATAACCTTGGCCTTGTCAAACTTGCATGGGAAAAAAAAACCAATGTTAAACCAATGTAGGAGACAAGAAATTTTAGAGTAAAACAAGGAATTGGAAATTCTACCTTATCTTGCTCGGTCATGCCACTTTGATTTAACCCTTCAACTTGGGCTAGTTTTGCACAAAATTTGTTTGTGGCCTTTTGGATAACCGACCACCGATGAATTAAAGACTTTATTGTCTACTCATTTGTGGTTTCTTTAAATTGCTGGAAGTACTCAAATATTTTTTTCCAAAGTTGTGAGTGTTTTTTATCTGTTCCCTGGATGGCATCAAGGCTACAATTTAGCCATGTCGAGACAAGTAACTTGTCTTCTTCGGGGGTGAAATTCACACTCCTGACTTATTTCCTAATGCCTATAGGCTCGTTAGGGGGTAGGGGTAGAGAGTCATCAAGGGTTAATGGAGATGTTCCACTTTGCCCACCATAAGTGGGTTCGAGTTGAGAATCTTGACTAAGGAGGTTGGTGAAGTACACATGTCCAGGGTCTTGTGAATCCATCTCTAATAAACATTTATATGTTAGAGCCCGTATCACTTTGAAGTTTGGGTTTTGATCGGGGCTCAGGAACCGAATGGTGACATCAAGAAAAGATGGCCACCCACTCATGGCTACAACAACCGGTTGCCAGTACTTGTTGGTCGTCTGGGTAACCTACTCATTGAGGAGATGGACATAAATATCCCGTATCCCCACATGTGGTTGTCATCATTACAGCCGAGGGGGTTAGTTTACACATTATTTCTCTATCACAACATAATACAAAACACCAACTAAATAGCATGCAAATCACAATAATGCTAAATAAGAGCATCTCCATCCGATTTACTAATATATAAAATATATTAATAAGTAAAAAGGCTCAGAATGGTGATGATATTGACAGCATGCGTAAGTAAGGAGCCGAACAGCGAATGGCTGCAAAACCCCACCCGAACCCCGATTGCCTTTTGTGCAAAGTACCACAAACTGCAATATGGCTATCCGGGTGAGGATTATCTCACCATATCAATGGGGCCCCATTAACACTCGTGACTTACTCCGCACTAAAACACCATCATCACAGCCTAATAATAGCCCCCCACCCTTGAGAGATATGAAACACTACAAATGACCCAACAACATAGAATAAATTACCCTCTGGAAGGACCCAAACAGTGCTGTTACCTTAAGTAAAATCACAATTATGTCCACATTAATGTACAACATTGAAAGTCATGTTGAACCAATTAAATTCAAGGAGCCTAAAAAAATAATGTAAAATACAATATTCGCTCGAGCGCGCGTCGAGCGTTCGACTCTGCTTAACTTCGCTCAGCGGCCAATGCCTTCGCTCGAGCGATGTGGACTAGACTCATGGCTGTACTGAACACTTACTTAAAAGTGATAAAAGAAATATGGTCTTGAAGACCAAAAGCCAATGACATAGAGGAATGCTTCCACACAAACAACAATCACATATATAAAGAACAAGCTATCTCAATTCTTATAAAGAACAAGCTAAACTTTGCAACATGGACTTGGAACACCAGCTTTGTCAAAATAATATTGGTAGATATTTACAAACTTCAAATGACAACAACAATAGGAGATAGAATTTATTAGAACCACAAAAGATTAAAAGAAGGAACTCGATTTTTCTTATGATCTATGTTGCCGAAAATTCAATGAAAAAAATACACATCATAACTAATGAGGCCATGTTTACATCCAACAATTACCATAAAGCCATCCAATCACCAACAACTACACTTACCAATGCATGTATTTAGGGTTCAATGGAAGAAGAAGATAATGGTAGAATCTGAAAACAGAATTTTCAAGATAAGAAGTCCTTCAACAATATCATAGCCTACTGGAAAACTTGCCACCCGAACTCCCATCACCAAGGCCAACAACACATCATAAATTCTACACTCATATCTTTATAATTTTACATTTCTAAACAATTAGTCATGAACTTAAGGACAAAGTGTACTGGTCTCATAACAAAAAGAAGAACCAACAAATTTCCCAAAGGTTCTGTCAACAGGATATAAACTGGAGATTTTTTCTCATAAATTAGAAAAGCATGTTTCTTTAAACTAAAACAATCAAAGAATGATAATAAAATGAAAAAGAGATTATGCTTGCAAAACTTGGAGAAATCTTCAACAACTCAATTCCAAAAAGCAGCTGAAGAAAGTGAAAAATAAATCACAGCACAACCAATAAATCTAACATAAATCACGTATATTGAATTCAACTATAGATCCTCAGGTAGCAGCAAAAAACAGCTAGGAACAATACTAGCAGGGTGATCATGCAACAATGCAAATACTTTCTCCTTGATTGCTTTACTCATAATGCACTCCAATCTATGTATTGGTTTCTGATTGACAATAAAATCAATTAACATTCAGATAACCAACTATTGGAAGTATAATTTGCAGGTAGTGTTGAAGTTTTTTCAACTATTGGATCCAAGCATCCCCACAGCAACCAAAATTACATTTGGTAGTCAAGAAAATTAAAACATAAATGTTAGCCAAAAACCCAAACTCAAAACAGTCGTAAAAACTTTCATCCAATGTTGTCCCTGCTTCATCTCCTACCAAATTCTCAGAAACCAAACAAACTGCATTTATAATCAGCACAACAAAAAAGAATCAAACAACAATGAAACTAAAAAAAAGAAACAAACAATGTAAAGCCAATCGTTGTCCCCTTTCCACCATTTACTGAGCAACCAAAATAGAACAAATCGTACTCAAAGTAGAGATATCAAATTGAGGCATAAACAAGAAAAAAGAAAAAAAAAAGATGAGAGAGGATGAAAACAACATGATGAGAAAATGAAGCAAACTGACTGAAAGGGGGATTTTCTAAAGATCTCACCCTAGATCGCAAAACGAAGAAACCAAAATTAAAACACATACATATACAAGTATATAGAAACGTATGGATAGTTCGAAAGAGAGTACCAAATAATAATCGGTCGAACAGGGAGTAAAATGCATCAATCCTTAGTCCAATCTCACAAGAAATCGGGAGGAAGAAAATGGGGGAAGAAAGAAATAGAGAAGGAGAGAGCAATGGAAAGAAATATAGGCAAAAATCAGAGAAGAGAGAATCACTTACAAGCGAGGAGGGCCTTCCGTTGGTGCTTCGTTACGAGGGAGGGGCGGGGAGAAGAAGACACGGGATGAAGGGGGCAATCGTTGGGGCGAGGGAGCGATGCGGATGTATAGTCGGTCCTCAAATATAGGGACCTTCTGTAGCATGGACAAATTTTATCCCCATTTTGGGAATTGGGATGGAGTGAGATAAAGATGAAAACCCTAAATTTTTCCCCAAATTATGAGGATGGGGGTGAGATGCAGAACGGGATGGGGATGCTCATAGTTGCCAATGTTCCTTGGTTGGAGTGTTGAATACTTTTTTTGTGCACAGGTAATATATTATTCTCGTGGATGCCTTTGGTTTATGTCATTGACAAAAGTAGTTAACTTTGGTTGTTGCACCTAATTGTGTTATTCTCCAAGGAGAGCACATACATGTGCTTAAATCTCTCATATCATTTACTGCTACTAAGTTATAAGAATGCATAGGCAGCTCTTTAGAAACTTGTGTTGGGTATAATGGAACAGTTAGATGGGTTCAATCAGATTTGTAATAATTGCGTGAGAAAGCCTATTGAAGAAGAAAATAGAGTACAAATGCATATAAGCTGGAGGGTGTATTTTTCAGTTGTTAGTATGGTGATGTGCTGGTATTAATATTTATCTGTTAGATAAGATTCGTAAGACAGTGAAGTGCATTTTCAGTACTTATCTAATTTGAAAGTTGAAGAAAAGAATTAGTTCCTTCCTACAACACTGGTGTATCATTGTTTTGTATTTATAGATTATATTGATGAATGCTTCTAGCAATGACTAAAATCGAATTAATGATATTGGAGAACTTGTTGTTACCAATACTAAATCGATGTTGTGACTATTGATCATTTCTCTCAGAAAAAGTCTACACATCTCTAAAGAAGAGGTGCAAATGCCTACCCATCCTCAAGATACACGTTCCCCTTTATATTACCGGGCTGCACCCCTAGTGCTTGTAATAAAATTTAGTACCTCTACTTGTAAAAAAGAAGTGGCATAAATCTAATTTGAGAAGAGGATATTGTGATTCACCTGCAGGTGGAAGAAGGTTGATATGGCTAAATTTGAGGTTTGCAATGTTTGCCTCGCTCGATTAATATATTTTTATAAATAAAAGAAATTTTATTCATTCAAAAATAGGCATAGCCCAAGTACACAAGACCTCACATGATTAATATAGTGCGGATTGTGCATGTACCGTAAAATAAGTATGTACAGTAAAATACGTGTTTTTAGGTAATTGGTGCGGCTAAAGTAGTGTCATCTTGCTCTCTACTCTTTCCCATCCAACATCTCTTTCTTGATCAGATCTGCTTGACATTGTACAATTCTTTGAAAACCTTCCATCTCTACTTTAACTGATTTTTTAACCTTTTGGTTTCTTACATTTAAGTTCTTGTGTAACTAATTTTTTTCAGTTTTCTTATGGCCCCAATCAAAATTCCATCTCAAGCAAAAAAGAAAAAAATTCCATGTTTATTTGAAAGTCCCATCTTGAATGAAAATGTAAGAAGTTTTTTTATATGTGAGCAAAACTTTTATCGATAATAAAATGTAAGAATACCTAGAGTACACAAGCCGTATACAAGAGGTGACATCTCATAAGTAGAAGTCGATACAAGAAGTCCTAAAAGCTCAGTCCATTGAAATCTCTAGCTATTGCCCAAAGGAACAAAGTGTTGAAAAAGAGGCTCCTGAGTTCATCCAATGTCCTTTCTCAATCTCCAAAATGCTGACCATTCCTTTCTTTCCAAATGCACCACAAATGACATGAATTTTTTTTATAAGTAAAAAAAGACATGAAAATTATCTTCCACACTGTTGTAAAAAGGTTTACCGCCCTGTTGGTCATTACCCATGATAATTCTATTTTGCCAAAGAAGTCATTCCATAGGGTTCTAGCAACCTAACAATCAAGTAACAGGTGATCAATTGATTCTCCACTCTTCTTGCACATGCAACTCCAATCCATCCATTGCAATGATCTGGCCTTCCTTAGGTTGTCAAGGGTTAATTTTTCATTGACCGCTCATCCATGACTGCTCTTGGAATGCAAGAAGCTTTGAAGATTGAGAGTGTTCAAAGGATGAGCTTAGAAGCTTGAAAATTATCATCCTTTGACCGCTAACAATGCAATGTCACTTCTTAGTCATGGATTGGTGTTGTATGTGCAAAAAGAACAGAGAGTCCGTAGATCATTTATTACTTCATTGTGAGATTTCTATGACCTTGTGGAATAATTTCTTTGCTCCGATGGGCTTAGCTTGGGTGATGTCAAAAAGGGTGATCGACCTCTTAGCTTCTTGGCGAGGGATCCGGGGCAACCCTCAGATTGCAACAGTGTGGAATCTAGTCCCAATTTGTTTGTGGCAGTGAATGTGGAGGGAGATGAATGCAAGAAGCTTTGAAGATTGAGAGCGGTCAATGGATGAGCTTAGATGCTTATTTTTTCAATACTTTACTCCATTGGTCGATTGTAATTGATTTTAATGACATGTCTTTTCATGCATTCCTTGTATTGTTAAACTTGCATGCATAGGCGACGCTCTTGTATATGTCCTGTATACTCCGGCCTTTTTCGATTTTATCCTCAATAAAATTTTGTTTACTGATAAAAAAAAAAAAAAATCCAAGGAAGCTGCCCAATCAAAGAAAGTTGCTTTGGTGGTACCTTACTGCTCAAAATACTTTTCCATCTAAAGGGAGAATTGACCTGAGAGATGAGGGCCTTGTAAAATGAACTTACAGTGAATTTCCCTTGGAAGGACTCCAAAGTATCTTGTTTGAGCCTCCAGCTCCAAAATCAATAGAGGACTATAAGTTCAAGAAATCAGTGAGGGCACCTATTTCGAGTCAAATAACTCTCTAAGGCTAGGTTTGGATACAAAGATGGTTTCAACTCATCTCAATTCATCTCATCTCATCTCGTCATTATAACTTATCCATATTCTCACACAAAATATAATAAACAATTCAACATTTTCAAATCTCATGTCAATAATAATATTAAAAAAATAATATTCTAATAATATTTTATTCAACTTTCAACTTTTATCTAAAACCATCTCATTTCATCTCATTATCTAAACCTCACCTAAGGAAACTTACATTCTATGAAAGAGAGCCACAAAAAAATTCTAATGAATTAACCATTGAAGGCTCCTTCTTGCATGCAATCCTATTGATAATTGGGAAAGCATTGAACCAAAAATCATGCTAGAACTTTATCTTGGAACTATGCTCTAGTTCCAGTCTAGTGTGTCTAGAGAAAACCCTCCATCCTTTTTTGATATATCTCTACAAGGACGAAACCTATACCTCATTTGAGTACCATCCTCCCTTATACACTACCAAACTAGGAGTCAATTACTTTTCGCAAAGCCTTCCTCTCCTTTTGGTAACACCATTACCACTTTTCCTACTAGTAAATCTCGATTGAAGGTAAGAATTTTACCATATTTATCTAAAAGTTTCAAATATGAAAGTTTCAACTGACCACAATGTTCATTTTGAAAGTGATGTTTTATGACAGGGTTTTCATCCAAACTGGATTGAAGAAAATTTCGTCCAATACATTAATAAAATTGACAAGTGTCTATTGAGGATGTGACATTTAGATGTTTTTTTAAAAGTCAAAAAGTTAAAAAATTGGCATGTGTCCATTAAAAAAACGTGTGCTTCTCACATGCTCAAGGGATAATTAGGAGTGGTATAAAGTACTCCTTGATTAAATTTTCTTTCTTAGTTTAATGTTCAGTTCAAGTGAATTAGATAGTTGTAATTTTTTAATGATTGTCTGGATACATTGCTGGGATGACTGTTTGATGATTATGATGGTGTTACCTCTTTGCATTCAGAAATGGCTTCCAGAAGCTTGATAAGATCAAAGATTCTAATAGACAAAGCAAACAGCTGGAAGAACTTACAGGAAAAATGAGGGAGTGTAAAAGGTACGCCACTGGGTCTTTCATGTTGGATTCTAATTCTAAAGATAATGGAATATTACTTATTTTATAATCGTTTATATCCTTAACGTCACCCACCACACACAAACACCCCCCCCCCCCCCC
>QGSO01000172.1:1271856-1335085 GCA_011037825.1 Carya cathayensis
CCCCCGGCACCCAAAAAAAAAAAAAAAAAATTGGTTCATCAGACATTTGTGCATTGAACTTCAGTGTGGAGGATAGGATAGTGTCCAACCATTTGCCATGTACCAAAAACAAATGAATGAATATTTTGGATAACAGTTCTTGAGGTTTTTGTGTTTGGGATCTATACGTTATTAACTCATATTTTAGTAATTCATTTCAGATTAATCAAGGAGTTTGATCGTGAACTTAAAGATGAGGAAGGGAGAAATCCTCCTGAGGTTAATAAGCAACTCAATGATGAGAAGCAGTCTATGGTCAGTATTTGGAACCTTCTATGTTTATTTTTGTTGTTAATGACATGCATAATAAACACACACATGCATGTTACCATGTATGTCTGTCATACATCAATGATGCACTGCTTATTTTTGTGCCATGGTACTGCTTACTTTTGCTGCTCTGTGTGTTTTTTCTTTTGAAACTCAGCTTATGTTGCAATACTTCACATTTGCAGATCAAAGAGCTCAATTCATACGTGGCATTGAGAAAAACGTGAGTGTTGACATTCATTTTCTTTTTAGGGGTCAGGAGTTTGGATCTGTTGTGTCTGGGGTTAACTTCTTGTTTTAGAATGATACTACTTGAACCATGGAAGAAAAAGTGTAGGTCAGCTTATCACTTATAATTTGACCACTAAATTAAAAAAGTTTAAAAATTTGCTTGGTGGTCATATTCAGCTAGCAAACCTAACAAAATTTCTGTCCACTCTTCATCTGCTGGGTATTGTTGGACTTTAAATGCATATGTAATAATCTCTTTTGCTGAACCACAGGTATATGAATACCCTTGGTAATAAGAGGGTTGAACTCTTTGATATGGGAGCAGGGGTTAGTGAACCTACGGCTGACGACAATTTTCAAGTAGCATCATGTGAGACCCATCTCCACTTTGATTCACAGTTTAGTTCCAACTTGTTTAATATTATTACTTGGAAATAGCTGTGCTAATATGTTCCATTGATGAATATGTTTTGTGCTAGACCTAGGGATGCACTTTGAACTTGATATATTATTAGCTGTCAATCAACTGATTTTATGTTAACTGTATCTATGACAATTGTCCTTTAATTTAAAAGCTTCAATAGATGCAATGATAACTGACACAACCTTTAGCTCTGGAATAGATCCATCTTCATAGATGAGAGTTGTGGGAATGCGGTGACAGAACTATGCTACTAATGTTTTTTGTCTACACTTGATATGTGAAGACTCCAGCAAGAGATTGCATGTGTCCGTAGGGATTAGTCTTGACTCAGAATGGGTTGGAGATACCTCCTTTACTAGAAAAGAGAAAACAATGATAAGACAAATGAAAGAATGATGTGGTACTCTGAAAAGAAATTTCTGTGGAGTTTGGAAGGGGCTGAAATCATTTCATTACTAGTCAAGAAAATTCTGTGGAGTTTGCTTAATATTGGATGGAATAATGGTGTTTTTGGATTGAGGCATATGATGATTACTTGGATTTTTAGTTGATTATATGCTTGGCTAGCATTCCTAGCAGTGAAGGATATAGTTTAGGCCTCATTGGATATATGATATGCGCAAAATGTTAACTTTTTGGATGAGGTTAACATTTCATCTAAATTCTCTGTCAAACATATTTGGATCAGTTTTTGACAATGGAAAAGTGTAATAAATTTTGCTGACATATTATGGTAGAATCATTATCTCCAGTTGAAATATTTTTTCTACTGAGCTCCAGATGGTTCCTTTAGAGACCTAACGAACTTAATGAAGGAAACTCACCTAAGTCTTCACCTCAATGTTTAAATGGATTCCGTTAGTCCAATCATTTCCTGAGAATCTGAGCTAAATTTTTTCTACTCAGGCCTATAAGATGGCTCTGATCCTTGATCTACTTTAGAGACCCAACGAACTTAATGAAAGAGACTCAGGTCTGCATTTGGATGCTGAGGTGATTGCAGATTATCTGAGTTGATCTGTGAATAGTAGTGTTTTGTAGGTTTCATTGAGATGTGTTTGAATGTAAATAGGTTGGGATATGTGTTTGAATGTATGAAGTAGGTTAAGATAGGTTAACTGTTTATGAGGAAGTTGAAAAAGTAGTGGATTCCATCAATGATTGGTTTGAGATGGTTGAGGTGATCTTGAAATCCAAACATAGCTGCCTTCCCCTCATTATTTAAATGGATTTCGTGAGTCCAATCATTTCCTGAGAATCTGAGTTTTCTTTTTCAATCTTATTAACTACCTGTGTACTTGAGAAAGGGGTTTTATGCCAGAGTTTCTTGTCCCAAGATACCTCTAATAACACTTGATTGTATTTTAATAAGTTTCCCAACCTTCATATGACTGCGAAATAAATGTGAATCAAACATTTGAAAGATAAAGAACCTTGTATTTTATGCACATATGTATGTATGCATGTATTAATTTCTTTTTGTATTTCTTTGCAAAGAAGAGGTCTAAAAAAATTACTGTTACACGTCTTGTCCTATAGCAATGACAAACCAAGAACTTATCAATGCTGGAACAAAGACGATGGATGAGACTGATCAGGCCATTCAACGCACTCAAAAGGTAAAAGGTTTTGAAACCTGTGTTAGCTCAAAATGTTTATGTTGCCAGTATTCTTGACACTTGAAATTGTCCGTTAGCTTGTTGAACAAACAATTGAAGTGGGAACTCAAACTGCTGTTACATTAAAGGGTCAAGTAAGTACAACTATAGGGTAATCTCAGTTATTCTTCTTCCCATCTGTTTTGAGCCTTCTATACTATAATCTGATATTTTGCAGACCGACCAAATGGGCCGAATTGTTAATGAGCTGGATACAATTAACTTCTCAATTAAGAAGGCTTCCCAGCTTGTGAAGGAGATTGGTAGGCAGGTTGGTTCCTTCTTCCCCCTGCCCTGGGGTATACAACTTGGTTTCCTTTTTCTATTCCTTATTGTCAGTGGTGTAATAGCCATCATTATTGTCAAGGTATTACCTCGAATGCCTAGCTGTAAAATTCATTTATCTATTACCCTTGAATACTTGGCTGCAAAATTTCTGAGTCATGGACCAATGTGTTGATCCCAACTAATTTAACATTTTGATTGAATTCTATCATTGGAGAAATCAAAATGTTTTGGTCGGGTAAAACATTATTTTTCCCCCTCGGAGTAAAAAAACATTCTCAAGGGAAGGAAGAAAAAATAATAATAAAGGTGAAACTAAAGTATTAAGACTATAGATGAGTAGTATGGTGTGAATTTCTTGCTTTTTTAGCTGATTTCAGTTATGGACTTAGCGTATTGCATTAAATACATGTTGTACATATATATGCACACCAATGCTTACAAAAACTTTGTGAATATGTATAATTTCAGATTGTAAATCCCAAGAACAAAGACATCAGGGACATCCCTGGATTGGCACCTCCAGCTCCCTCAAGGAGGCTTTTGTGGGCTGCAGAACATTTCATTTAGATTCATTATTTCGAAGCAGTTTTTCCGCCCATAATGGTTTGTGTATTAAATTCATGCAAAGGGGTGCTCAGGGTAATGCCGTTTGTGGGTCGTTTGTCGTTTCTTGTTTTTCTAATTTACTTTCCATGATCATATTGGTTCTCGCCTGCTATGTGCATATTCTATTTGCGATTGCTCTCTCTGTTGTGTGTAAATCACATCAAATGCGAGTCCTTTTTGCTTTGTTTTGAATACCATATCCCTTTCAATGACAGCATGCTTTCAGTGATTATGGGTATGCATGTTGTGCTAAATTAGTTTGCTCTCTCCACTTTTTAAGGAATCCCCACGAGTATAAGAGTAAAGTCACTAAATTCTCGGAAGGGTTTTTCATATTCTTCGGTTCCAAGGGGGAAAACAGATTTGCAGAGATATATACCGTAGAAAATAAAAGGAATGTCCAAAAATCAAACGGAAAGGTATTATTCATCATTATTTCTTTTAATCATCATTCTTTCATCATTGTTGACCACTTCAAATGATTAAAAAATTAATTATTATAGTTTATTTATTTACTTAATCCTTTGATGACTTGTTAATGCTGGGAGAAAATGAAAAAAATAATGTTAAAAGATAATGAATAGCATTTTTCAAATTTAAGACTTTGATTATGTCATTATGCTACAAATAAGTAAATACATATGAATCGGCTTTGAACCCGGAAATGTATAAAAATAATATATGGCAGGGAAAGAACGAATGGTTGGTTTGTTTTCGCATATGAAATAAGATAAGTTGAGATAAAAGTTATAATAATATAATAATGAGATAAGATGAAATGAAAATAGTTATAAAAATAAACAAGGCCTTAGGGTGCACATGAGCTGGCTTCCTCCTATGACTGGGTTTCTCTTTTAGATTATTATTACTGTTGGCCGCCTGCCTTTACGCTGTCATGAATCATGCATGAGCTGCGAAGAACGTCCAATGCGAGATAACCTCGATGTTGAAAGTAGAGGCGTTTCTTCATCAAAATCCTGTATGTATTGTATTACCCAACATTGAAAGCACAGCTATTAGGGTTGAGGATGCATCAAACAGACTCAAGTTTTACATTGGCAAATTTTAAGGTTGAGGATATACTTTTGATGAAAGAAACAGAATATATTGGACAGCCCAGCCTTAACATATAAGAGTTCTCAAACCATCGTGTAGCATCATCATTCACATCATTCAAATGATAAGATTTGATTTGTAAGATTTAAATTTTAAAATTTCTCTTTCAAATTAAATTCTGTCGTGTAAATAATTTATTAAGTATGTTGTTTACACGGGCTTATAAATAAAATTTTTAAATATATAAAGGATGATATATGAGATTCACCTTTGTGATTCTTTCAGGCATACTTTCAGGAGATTGTTGAGATACTTGAGCATCAATAGCCTTTATGTAATTGTACATGAAAACGCCACATAATGCTGTAGGGGAAAAAAAGGAATTTTAATGTTAGAGTAATACTACCTACAATCACTTTTGCGTATTATCTGTTCACTTCACTGATATGATTGTTTGCATCAATTTTTTTAATATATAATCAATCACATCAATGAAGTACACAAAAGAATATATAAAAATAACTGTAAATAGAATTTTTGTTAATGTAAAGTGAAAGTCTAGAGGTCTAGATTAGGTAGGAAATGTGTGTGACTGAAAGCTTGCACTTCAAAAAGGAGTAAGGATGGAGACATACCAACCCCATAACCAATTATATTCAACCCTGTTATTGTGGACTCTGGAAATATGACAGTTGAAAGGGCTATCAACATCCAGTCTTTAACAACGCCAGCAACTCGGATGGTAACTGCTCCTGTTCTACCAATTACTAAGAATATGGAGAAATTCAAGGCCAAAGCACAAAGAGCATTGGAGAAAAAGATCCAGAAGTTAAACTCGTTCTGGTTATGGGGAAATTGCATCCCAGTCTTCTCCAGTAAACACCAAGGCACAAACAAAAACACAAAACTGCATGTGAAAGTGTCAACAAGTGAGAAGCTCATACCATAGGATTTACTATTAGACTTATAACCAAAAAAAAAAAAGTATTTACTGTTAGGTACTCACCAATGTAAGTGCTTAAAAGAAACAAAGAAGCTTCAAAACAAAGTACCTGCACGGAGCTATGTAATATAAGCTGGTGATGGGGTTTAGAGTCAAGCCCTTCTTTTGTAGAAGGACTTGAGTTAAGACCAGCCTAAGAGCTTCTGCAAAGATGCCTGTAACCTGGTAAACTGTACCGACTACATTAAAATGAATCTCCCCATATGAGGAAATGACAACTCCAACACTGACCAGCCACGTGCTCAAGAACACGTCACACTTTGGTTTGTCAATGCCCCACTTAACAGCCATGATAAATGTTGCCACAGGCACTAAAACATTAAAATTAAGATACAAATGGTCATCTAGTAGTTAAAGAAATTTATCATGATAGTAAGGTTCAATATGCAGGTACTCCAAACATACTTAATGCTTTGAGCATCTGAATGAAGGCCACAGAAATGTGCAAGAAAGCGGTGTTACCAAACCTGCATGAGAAGCGAAAAAACTTGTCAACAGACCTCAATTCACCAACATCATGATTGTTTCGAAAGACCTCACCGCTAATAACAATCCAAAACCTAGATAAGTGTAACACCACACTTCTCACGGTTAATAATAAAGTCACTTTTAAAACTTCTCAAGAGCCAGAGTGCTATTATTGAACCTTGATTTAAAAATATATTTGTTTATTTTATTTTGAAGGAAGCATTAAGTACAAAGATTCTTTATAATAAATAAAATTGCTTTGAATTAAAATACTGAGATCAATAAATGAGAGTGCGCGGAAGTATTTATTAAAATTTCTCAAAATCTATATAATAAAAATCATAACTTAAAATCTTTGTACATAATTTAGGCCACTATCATGCCTCTCTCATAGGGGTGTAAGCCGGTCGGTCCGAATTGGAAAAACTGACCAGACCGGATCAGACCGAGCTCTAGACAGGTCTCGATTCCATAAATTGTGTTTCAATCCGATCTTGGGATCTATAAATTTTGAATTGGACCAGACCGAACTCTTGTATATATTTTAAAAGTATTTTTAATAATTTAATATATTATTTTTATATAGTAATTATATAAATTAATGATGTAATTTTCATCTAATTTATTATCATTGATTATATAAATATATTTTTTTAATGAGTTAGTTACATAATCTACATTAATAATTCATTTAATTTTTATTTTATAATGTAAATAATTTTTTTATTAATTTATTTGAAAAAAAAAAGGAAAAAAAATTTCCAAAATTTTTTATTTTTTTCTTCTTTGTAGTGTTGCTTTCTAAAATTTCCAACACAAAACTGATTACGGTGTTGAACTGGGAGGTTTATGATTTTTTAACAAATAACACACGGAATGGAGATATTTTTAGAGAAATTTGGGAGAGGGTGACAACTAGTTTGAGTTAGACTTAGTTAAAGAGTTTTAACATGAAGATCACTAGTAGATTTGTATCCTTGTTGGAATAGGATGCCGACGAGTTCAAGTCCGAGTTCGACTCGATCATAATGATAATTCAAGAAGAGAATTTGAATTTGAAAACATGATCTAGTAGTTCATTAAATGTTGGATTGGCAGAGATTGAGACTGTGTAGGAGATTTCAATTAGTGATGATTTTAAATTAAAATAAATTTCTATTGATCGATCTTTAAATTCAAAAATGAGTAAAACTCGTTCAATAAATAATAAATGAGATTTAATCTAGTTATTAAACTTAATTAAAACTCTTAATCAATCTCAATAATTTATCACTAGTGAGCTTATCTAATATAATTCATTCAATATAATTTAATTCTAATAAAAATTACTAATATCTTGATATTAGAATTATTGGGCCGAATGGCTGTGCAAGCGCGCGTATATTTAAAGTAAACTTCACGGTCTACCCAAGAATCAATAAAGAAAAACTTCAGTCTTCAAAAACTGATGAAATAAAAACATCTAATTAAAAAAGATCAAGGATTTGATATTGTGCAACAAAACACATGCATGCAGAGTAGATCCTAATTGGCGGGAATATATGGCATGCACTCGTTTATGGTAATAAAAGATCACAAATTACAAATAACATAATTCAAGGGGAAATGGAGAAAAGCCCTGCATGGAAAAAAGAAAGTAGAAGAACGTAACGAAAATCTGGAAAGAGACTCAAAACGAAAGGTCTGGTTCAGTTAGGTCTTACCAAAGACTTGATGCAAAGAAGGCACTTATCGGTACGACACATGTTGCATATCTGCTCACCATTAAAAAGAGAGAGAGAAAAAAGAAGAAGAAGATTTTTATGGAAGAGAGAGGACAAATTAATGAAGAAGAGGAGAGAACATAACAACAGAAAAAGAAATTAGGACGAGGGTAGAGGAAATTGGAAAACTATGTCACTTACATTTCAAATGTCATTTTCACAGGAGAAACAACCTACACATTCAAAGAATAATCTAACTACATCAGTCGGTATTTAAAAGAAAAACACAGAAAGGCAAGGAGAAGTAATTAATGGAATCATGTATTTGCAGCATAGGTAGCAGAGTACAACAGCAACACAAAGCACAACCGTACTGTCCTGATATTTGATAGCTCTATACATGTCACGCATCATATGAAATAAGAAACTAGCTACAATCAGAATCAAATTACGTCTGCTTATTAAAAACCAAACCAAAGCACACTCACTCAGAATCATTAACACCAGTTTCGTAGTTATAGTCAAGCATAAGAAATGATCCATACCTTGAAAACCCGAACAAGTAAAAATGCAACGGCTCCGGAAAAGCCCATGTGAATCATGGTCAGCGTTATAGGAAACGGAAAGTTGAAGTATTTCGGAGACAGAACCCACTGCACGGCACGGAAGAAATCCACAACATCAAGACAAATAATAAAAGGTACCCAGATAGGAAAAGAAATCAGTACCTTGTTGTACAATATGACTCCGGAAGAAAGCAATATGTATATTAGTAGGTAGAGGTACGTGGTAGCAAGCGTTATGTTAATCATTGTCTCTGTTCCTTTCACAAAGATATAACCGTCAAATACCGACTACTCTCTCTGTTATAGGCTATACCATCGTCACCACAAACGTAACCAGACCTGAAAAGATGAAACTAGACGGACAAGACAACAGAGTCATGCACCGTCCGATCTGGTTTTTTCTTTCAATGACGAAACGGGCCTTTTACCTTGATAGGAATCGGCTCGGGCTCCCAATCTCAGAGATTCCAACCCTTTCCGTAACAGCCGAAGGGAGACGGCGGCAAGGAATAAGACAGAGCTTGAGACTAGAGAAACAATAAAATGGGGAGAAGACCCAAGACTATCTATCGTATAGGACTTCTTCCTACTTCTAAGCTTGCGTGCGAGTGTGAGCCTTCTTCCTCCACCATTAAAGCTCTCTTATACCTCCACTCACTAACCAGAGAAGACACCATCTCTATTCGTTTCCAACCTCGTCTCGTATATATATATGCACGCAGCTGAGCAAGCAAGTTTTCCTAACGTGCGTCGTAACATCACAAGTTCACATGTATCTCCGCGTCATCTCTCTCTCTCTCTCTCTCTCTCTCTCAATTTAATTTAATTTTTATTTATTATTTATCTCTACTCTAACAAGTGTCATGATCACGAAGTTAAAGGTTTAACCAAATTAGTATCCAACAGTCTTAGGAGTTAGGATTTTTGAATTTTTGCATAAATGGTTAGGTTTTTAACAATTGATATCATAGTAGAAACCATGCCACAGGTTCAAGTAACGGAGGGGGTGACTTATAGGTTGGATTAAAATGCTTTAGTATTATGTATTGGGATATTATTAGGTCATTGAATACTGATAGATGAATGAAGTCATCAAAAAGACATGGCTACCACTGAGTCGATGTTATGTAAGCATTTTATTAGATGTATTCTATCGTACCAACTTGAAAATAAAATTTTTAAGTAGAAATTTTATCTTGTTAAACCATATCATCTAGTTTTATATTGAATGACCATGAATTAAATCATTTAAGTTTAATGGAATTTGAAATTAATATTCTATGTTTATCAGGGCCAGACTACCCTGCCACTCATCTAGTGTTAAATAACGTAGGACAAAGACCAACTCCATGATCTTTCAAAGTATAAGACGTACCCCACATACTTAAATACTTTGAAAGGATGCTAAAGGAAAGTGAAGCAAGTGTTCCTCATGTTGAAGAGATGAAGGGTGTTGAGAACAAGTGGGTAAGAGTTTGCTGTGTTCTGCTGATGTGGTGGTGAAGCTTTCCAATCCTTATCAATGGGGCTAATTTCTTAGCTATTGAACAGAGTATATTGGGTTTTTTACACCATCTTCTACACCTCATGGACCACCTAATATCAAATGCAATCCAAGAAAAAGAAAAACGTGAGAGAGAGAGAGAGAGAGGGAGAGAGAGATTTCTCTCCACAAACCAGATCATAATGGCTACATTAAAAAACTGTCTTTAGGCTTTGATGGTTGGCTTTTACAAAAATGTGGTTCAAACCTTCTTTAGCTCTAAACAAAGAAAGGGAAAGGAGAAATCTCAAGAGGCTTACACATCATTTTCAAAACATTTAAGAAGTCTCGGACAAACTCGTGCTTTGTTTGATGTGATGAACATATTATATGCAGATTTGAAAATTTTGATGATAGAGTTCTCAAGTTTATGGGGGCAATATTGTGCACATCCTTTGCTTTACCGAGCTGTATTTCCCATACTAAATTGAAACCTGAACTAAAATGTCAGATATACTACAGAATCTGATTCCCCCATCAACTACAGAATTTCTGTCATCATTCAGTATGACATCACTGATATTGCAAACCTTGTGTCATTATGCAGGATATTTCTTTTTTCTTAATAAGAAATTACAGCCAGAGTCTGTGTCAGCGTAGAATGAGGAGATAAATAAAAATTATAATTATCAGGAGTTATAATTCAAGTTTGGACCACCATGATGTTGAACTTTCAGGAGTGATCGAAGAGGCTTATAAAGATCAACTCAAGTGTTGCAGCTGCATTACCATCATATAAAATTATAATACTAATTGCTCAAAGAATTATGATCAATGCCATATACGGTAGGGTCGTTGAAAGTCTCATGCACGCAGATAAGGTTGCGAAACCTTTAATTGTTTGATCATAACCTGCATTTATGTTTTCTTTCATGATCAGTATCAGTATCAGTATCAGTATCAGTATCAGTATATCATCGGTTCGAAAGAGTTAAATACTCAATTCTCCATGTAATTACTACTTCCATGAGTCATGACAAGATATATATATATATATATATATATATATATATATATCTTTGATAATATATAGATTCCTTCTCGACGAGGGTCAATCTGTTCACAATTAGCATGACCATGAGATGGCAGGCAGGGGGATGGGGTAGCTCCGTGTTCACGTGGATTTCCATGATCAGCTACATTCATGAAGCATAGATCTAGAAGCCTGGAAACAAATTAAGAAAAAGCTAGAAGAGTACGTACCCAGCTTACAAGTTAGATATATATTCTGCAGGCCAGATCATTCATGGAAGCTTAAATCAGCACTCTTTTAACCAATAAAAGCCATAAATTATTAGTAACGAATTAAAACAAAATTATATATATATATATAAAATAAAGAAAAAATATATAACTAATTATATATATTGCCATAAGTTTATAATTATTCATATTCTTTAGGTATATAAGAGAAAATACGCATTATACTGCATGAGAAGTCGATCGTTTTAGAGGGTTTCAACTTCAAGAAATTGACGTCGCTTAATATCCTGTGTGTGTATATATATATATGCGCACTCCAAAATATCCTTCCGTACGACACATTGTACCCTACCGGCCTAATTAACATATATGCATGCAAAAGGGTCAAATATTATACACTGAGATATAATTTTTCCATAAAGATGGATATATATTAAAGGTTTGCCCTCCATGGCATGCATGCATGCAGGTTATCTACGACAGTCCGATGGCCGAAGTTGAGGAAGCATAACCGCCTTTTATTTTTTTTTAATAATGCCTCATGTTGATCAAGAACCACGTTAATTAATTTCCTAAAATATTTCAAAAGAGAAAAGAAAGTCTCATTTCCTTAGATGGGAGAAAATATTAACGGGGTTGAATTATCATCCCGGCCATGATGTTGATCTAAACCCTCTTTTGAATTTATCATAATATTTTTTGAATTTATATCTTTTGAATTTATATTTATATTTTTTGAATTTAGATCATGATGTTGATCTAAATAATGCTTTATTATTTAGAGTGTTTAAATATTAAAATAAAATGATATGAGAATATCTTATTATCGAAACCAGACAGTCATTTTAATGTGGTTTCTAATACCCGTGACGTGGCATTTCATAATGGAAGATGAAGAGACTATTTTGATAGTGAAAGTAGATCCAAAAATTGTTGCAATTAATAAGAAAATTGAATGAGAATTTTTGAACTCACGATGATGTCACAACTGAGGTACCATTCGTATTTTTAACCCAATATATATAATTTTCAAAGCTAGCTGACACTAAGAGGCTAAGCATGCCTGTTTGGTAGGCCATCAGGGTTGTGGCCATACACACTTGGGACCATTTATCCAAGATTCATAAAACAAGACAAATCGAGAAGTGCCAGTATAGTCAATTATCCGTATGTGCCTCTTTACTTTTCAAATTAATAGACACCTTGTTTGTTAGTACTGATCATGGAAGCATTCTCCCTGGAAAAATTATAAAATTGTAAACGATAATTATATATAATTTATAAAATATATATGCTTCTAAAATTCGTTTAAGAGTACATTCATTTTGAGCACAAAAAATTTTGCTAACTCATCCCGTTTGGATAGCGAGAATGTTTCGTCTAATTTCATTTTATCATTATAAATTTTTTAAATTTTCACACAATATAGAATAAACAACTCAACCTTTCTCAAATTCTAAAATAATAAAAATATTAAAAAATATATATTATTCAACTTTTAATTTTTATCTAATACTATCTAATCTCATCTCATTATCCAAACCACACCTTAGCGTCTCATTCATAGTTCTATTTTTTACAGTAGTCTTTTATGAAATAATATTCATTTACTATTATCTTTATAATAAAATTTTAGCAATTTATTTATTAATATAAATTATCTAGTGATCTTCCATAAACTCATATATCATTATGTAAGCTAGTTTGTACATGATTTAAGTAAAACTCAGATCTTTTATTCAATTGAGACTTAAATAGGTTTTTCCTTTGTCAAAGAATTTTTGGGATAAAACTTCTCAACTAATTTTCTTATACGCTAGCAAGTATAAATGATTTTCACATTATTTATATCGCTTTCGGTCCATATTGAGAGGCATAATATTATGTAACAACTTTAGGGCTCATATTAAAAAGTCCGTTTCTCATAAACTTAGTTTTAATTTTTATCTTTTTAACCCATCAAATTATAAGCAAGCAAGAATAACCATAAAAAAGCTTCAGATAAAATATGTGGTGCATGTGGTTAATTAGAGTGAACAATCATGAGTTGCTTATTCATTAATCATCCTCAAACTTAGATCTTTGACAGAAACCATGGCCACCTCAATTTATGAGAGATAAAGCTTTTGTTATCACTTTTGTCATGCAATCAGTGATTTTATCACATCATTACTTCTCCCTACTAGCTAGGAGAGGTAATAAAGTGAGTTTTACCTAGAGTCCATTGTTTGATCCCAAAAGAAGGGTCTTAAAAACTATTTAGACTTAATTATTTAAGACAATTTGAATAGTTAGGATCAAAATATGAATTTTGTATGAAGTCCATTGTATCAACTCAAAAATTGGGGTTAAACTGGATTAGTGTTTAAAGTGGAGCACACTAGAAAAAAAAATCCAAAACATATATAGCTCAATTTCGTGGCTTTAATCCAACATCTGTTCTAACTCCACTCATTTTTAACAGAGTCGGAGTCAGATCGAATTTTACATGTGTCGAAGTTGAAGTCGGAGTGATCAGATGTGGGTATCGGACTCCTACTGAATATGAATATAGTAATGTTATACACCACATCATCATCTCACTTGCATCCTACTATATATGATATGGTGCATTTATCACCATTTGATAATAAAGAAGCATGCAGTAAATGATTATTTAATAGTGGTAAATGTGTAACATCTTACTTAGTGAGATGTAAGTGGAATGGTGGTATAGTATATGGAATTTTGTATTTTATTATAGATATATTATTTTTGGAGCAAAAGGGTAAAGAAATTTGTAAATGTGCCTAATTTGGAATAGGGGCATTAGGCAGCTGGTTGGGTTGCCTTAGTACCTACCCGTTTAGCCGCCAATACTAAAACAACACTGAGGTGGTATTAAGAGCACTCTCATTGGATTAGCTAAATGCTAAATCCATTTCATATTTAGCTAATAGACCCTCAAATAACATCACATTGGATTAGCTAAAGTCTAAGCTACAGTAACTTTCAAAAATATTTCCAAACTTGGAAGTCATTGTACATACATCAAATACATATTTTATGATTTATTTCTCTTTATTCTCTCTCACAACTGCCTTCTTCGACTTCTCTCTCAAAAAACCAGAAAGTTCTTCCTTTTCCAGAGATCGGCTTCATTCTTCGACTAGAGACAACTCCATTGCACCACCACTCAAAGTCTTGTCGACAAGAGGACCACCGCACTCCAACTCTTGTCAACAACAACCAAAAACCCCACATTTCTCTCGCCAATTTGGTTCTTCGAACTCTCAAGTACTCTCTTTCTTCGTATATTTTGTGGTTCCCCACTAAATCTGTAAATTTCTATGCCCCTCGCTGTCCCTTGCATTCCTCTTCTCCATACCCTAATCTTCATTTACATCTGGGTGGCTTTTGGTTTATAACAAAGCAGATTTTCTTTTTGATTATGTGTATTTTGTGCTGCTGCTTTTGGTTTACTGCAGAGCCCGCCAGTTTAACGTCATTGGTTTGCCATATGACCACCACTTGACAATTTTACTACCTCTTGACCACTCTATTTTTTTCATTTTTATTTATTAATTTCTGATTTTTGTTGTTCATGAGTAAAAACTAGTACCAAATTAGTACCTGATTTTTCATTTTTGTTGTTCATGAGGATTCAACATCAAATAAATTAAGTCTACTACTATATATAGTTTCCAGCACCGTTAAGTAAAAACAAGGAAGTTTTGCTTACTGAAAACTTGTAAAGTTTAAACAATCATCTTCATTGTTGTTGAAGATCATGTCTTTTAGTGCTGAGTTTTGTAAGAATTTAAACTGATTGTCATATTATAGATTTATATGCTGCTCGCCAATACAAAATATCCACAATAGAAGTGTGTTTTGAAGAAGCCAAGACTCTTGTAAGTTTTGTTAAGAAACAGTAGGTCACCGCCAAAAAATACAAAAACCAACAAGTCAGTCAAATTCCTCAGTAGATGACTAGTTTACAACTGACAGCAATAAAA
Organism: Carya cathayensis; assembly: GCA_011037825.1. Classification (NCBI taxonomy): domain Eukaryota; kingdom Viridiplantae; phylum Streptophyta; class Magnoliopsida; order Fagales; family Juglandaceae; genus Carya; species Carya cathayensis. The sequence continues at coordinate 1,286,910 of QGSO01000172.1, forward strand.
CTTCTAAGCAAATGATCCTCTTTAAATTACAGAGGCTAAAACCACCCAACTTGATTTGCATGAAAAAAAGATATCAAGAGTTGTTTGCCTAATTGACTTTAGGATATGCTTGGTCCAGTTTTTCTTACTTCACTTGTCGTGTGTAAAATATGGAATTTCTTTTGCATGTACAGTAATCCAAGCCTTCAATTAATCAGTAATTTTAAGACCAGCTAGCATTGATTTCACAATGTCATTAATTGCTTGATATGATCCATAGCAGCAAGGTTGAAACCAAGTGTGTCTTTACATTCCTTGACTCTTGCATAAAGAATGCTCTTAAGAACTATAAGCAAGGGTCTGGAAGTAGGAGTAGTAACCAACTAATTATGATGTGTCTGCAATAGCACTAATTATGATATATCAGAATGAATATCATTTTTTGGAGTTTTAGAGTACCACTTGTAGTATTTTTGTGTCTATTTATATGTAAATCTATTTCTCTTTAGTCTCATTTCATGCCTCTCTCATTTCATGGCACATACTTTGTGGTTTTCTTGAGAAGTGTCAATGCAAAAATGATATTGCACATACTATGCTAGTATATAACTAGTTTCAATATTCACCTATTCTCTCCCACATAATCCTTGGAAACTGTTCTCATTTTTTATAATTATAATATGATGAAGGATGGCCATACCATTTGATTAGGATCCTTTCTTCACCATCTTCTTACAAAGTGGTGGACATGGGGAAGGCAGCACATCGTATAATAGCATAAATGATAATGTTGTTGTCCAAGCTTCACATGCACGCTCAGGTGAAAGAATGTCAGCCTCTAAAAGAACTATGAGAGGAGTGTCTTTTACCGTAGAGGAGGACACCCTCCTTGTTTCAGCTTGGTTAAACATAACCATTGATACTATAAGCGGGACTGACCAAAAATCCACTCAAATGTAGGAGAGAATAGGTGAATATTATAATTAATATAAAAAACCAAACAACCAATTTCGTTCTGATGGCTCATTGACCAATCGATGGCAATGTATTAAAAAATGCACAAATAATTTTTGTGCTATTGTTGCCCAAGTACAGTCACTACATCCTAGTGGTGCCACAGAGCAGGACAAGGTAATAATTTAGTTTCTCCTTTATGTTCTTTTAGTGCTGCACATTCTTTTTTCTCTAATATAATCACTTGGCTCATTTAAGATTGAGAATGCAAAAATATTGTATAAAGAGAATAAGAAGGCGAAGTACACCATGGAACATTGTTAGTGTCTATTAAGACACCAACCAAAATGGCAGCAACATATGTCGATGATGAACACGAGGAGGAAACCACCTGTGAGACGTCCAACAAGTAATGACTCAACTCTGCTAGCAAATGACACTCCCGATGACAACGTCGAGATCATTGATGAGAGACAGTTAGGCAAGAAGAGTTAGAAAGAGAGGGAGAGAAAGAAGAAGTCTAGAGAAGGTGAAGATGCTGAGTTTAATAAAGCTTTAAAGTCACATGACCGATGATAGAACTGTGTGCACGGTGGAAAGGAGAGAAGCGATCATGAAGGCCGAGAGTGCTCGAATGTCCTTAATTGCACTTAAGAAAAAGACGATTGATATAAAGATATGGAATTAGATTGTTGGCAAGGATGAAATGCAGCAATACTATTTTCGAACTCTTCGGAAGGAAGTTTATGAAGAAATGAAGAATAGATCTACATCCACATCTACATCCCCATCCACACCTTTTGGAGGAAAGTAACTCATGTGGTTTCATATTACTCTTTCTATTTTGTTGTAAATGCACAGTAATGTAGTAAACTCTTTTGTGCTGATTTTAGTGGTTGTCTAGTCACATATGCTGAAAATACATGTGACTAGGCAGCAGCTATGTAGTAGACTCTTTTGTGCTGATTTTGTGGATGTATTTTGTAGAAATGCAAAGTCCTTTAGTGTATTTTGTAGATGTAAGATGTGGATGTATTTTGTAGAAATACAACGATGTATTTTTGTGGAAATGCAAAGTCCGGTAGTGTATTTTGTGGATGTAAGATGTGAATGTATTTTATGGAAATACAATGATGTATTTTATGGATGTTGTTGTGAAAACATATTGTGGATGAAGCTGTCCATTATTATGTCTACTTTCTTGTGGATGATTTGTTTATTGACCAACTGATTTAAAATGATAAATTTATTTGTAGGATGTATTTAATATTTGAGTAGAATGATATTTGGGGGCATGTGCTGGGGATGTACTGATCTTTCTATGAAAGTGGCAGCAATTAAAATTCTAATCTGTACATGTTTTCTTAGTCTTCTTTTTTTTTCTTTTTTTTTTGGGTTTTGCAATGCATATTTCATTTACATTTATTCCCTTATATTTAATAGCCATTACGCCTTTTGTTTTCTGTAACATACATTCTGGTACTGTTTGAGTTCTCCTAAAAAAGTTCATGCCATCTCCTTTGATTTTGTCCATAAAATACTACTTCTCATATTATAGATTAGTACTCTCCAAATCATAAAGAGCATTAATTGTCGTTGTGATATATGCCTGTTGATCAGCAATGCACATAACACAATTCTCGGTTGCTAGCTTTTTTGTTGGTACTTTGTAGTTTCATGATGTGGATGGAACTTTATGTGATTAAGATCCACTCCATTACCATGCCTTCCGTGAAATGTTTCAAGAGGTGCTGGAATTTCTTTCACCACCTTATCAGCAAAAAAATAAAATAAAATCTCAAAAAAAAAAAAAACATAGATTTCTGATTCATAATTCATGTCTCTACATTTCTTTAAATCACGTTCTTCCACACCAGAAATATATAACTTTTATTTATCCATTGAAGCACACATTTTCTTTTAACTTAAAATATGTGAGGAAAAAGCAATCAAATCCACCATGAAGAAATGGATTTATGGCTTACTTGTTTGCTTAACCAAGGGAAGCTCATAATTTGTATGAATTTAATATATATGAACAATGGTTAATGTAGGATTGACAGAAATTGTGGTGGTGTACAAATTGGTTTTAATGGAGGAGTTCCAATTACAGAGGAATTCTACATTGAGAATATTTCTAGCAAGCATAATGATGATATTGCTTGATTTGTAATTAAAACATTTATATAGAATTTTAGATGAGTTTAATTAGACATTTGTGGTTATTAGCATTAAATGAAAATTGAAAAAAAATATAATTTTTTAACCCATAATTTAATTAGAATATGATTACTAATTAACATATAATAAGTAGAATAGTAAAATATGATAAAATAAAATAAATTAATAATTAAAAAAATTAAATATTATTTTAATTATTAATTACTTATTACTATATAATGAATAAATGGATAATCCAATGTAGAGATTTGATGTAAATAGCCAAAGTTAAATTCATCTTATATTATTTTATTGTTATATAATGAAAAAATAACTATTCCAATGTGGAGACTTATGTAAATAGAATAGCTAAAAGTTAAATTCATCTTACATTCATCAAAAGTGTTCTTCATCAAAAGTGTTCTTTAACTTTAACTAATCCATTGAGAGTGCTCTAAAGTGCAGAATGCAATTCCTGATAGAATTTGCTCAATTGGTTTTGAAAGAAACAATTTTTAGCTGAAAGAAACAATTTAAGTCCATGCAACTTAATTCAATACCTTAATGCCAATGAAATTTTGTTAGCTACGATAATGTTTCACTTAAATATTTCAAGTCTAAGCTGATATCTTAAATAAATAATTCAACGGCCAGCAGACTGTGTTGGGGAGGAGCACACAAAGTGTCGCACAAGGGCAGGCCGCATGCATATTGTTGCTTTAATCTAGAAGGAGACGATATGGGAAACCAATGGCTTCTACCTCGCAGGAGGCTTCCCCTTTTCTTAACAACCAACAAGAAAGATTATCCAGAACATAATAATTATGGTAACTACCAACATCAAAGATTCCTTCCTAAGGTTATTGGAATTCAGCATATATTTTAAATATTTGCAGGTTGCATGCATCCAATTTCAACTTATATGGAAAGATTTTCTGAAGGTTACCCACTGAAGGATAGGGGTAGGTGATCAGGAAATAATAAACTGATGAATAACTTCATTTTTCCCTGTTTTTTTCTATTTGTTTAAGAATACCAGCAAATTAATAATGTCATCTCCGCAGAATTAATATGATCATAATAACTACCGACCATACAGAAAACCCAGAAAAACTAAATCGAGTTGACCATCCGGCGGACCAAGATCAGGACAACATTTATATAGAAGTTATATAAGTTTTATATGACCTATAATATATAATGTCTTGCTGTTGATTAAATGGTACCAAGAGAAATTTGAGAATAAAATTGTCTTAAATAAAATAAAATAAAAAAGAAAATTTAAAGAGAAAAGGAGAAAATAAGAAGACAAGAATAGTAATATCTTGTGTGTAAACAGTGGGATATGTTCTAAAGTTTTTGGTCGATGCCATCGGATTCCAGTTAAGCAAATCACTTAAAGAGATCTCCAATTATCTTCACTTTTAAATTCACGATCTAGTGTTAAGCAGGGTTATGGTGGTTGTCGGGATAATGTTCAAGAGACAGAACATCTGTAACTTCTTTGACAACAGATTCTGCTGGTTTTTAGGCTGTCTATTGGGTATATGGTATTTAGCCTATCTCCGTTCTCTGATGCATAATTACACCTACATTACGCCTTCCTAACATGGGTATTAAGGGTATAAGAAAAAAAGCTGGTATGTTGTCCACTGTCCAGTCTGTTTCTTTGACCATCATATTCGTACCTACTAATCGGTATAATAACCGAATTCCATTAAAAGCAAGAAAATTTACAGAACTCAAACATGGATACGGTTCTGCATTGGTTTTGGGTCTGCTCGTTTGACCTTCGGGCCTTTTCACATCTGTGGCACTTGTATATAATGAGCACGGCACTTATGTTATTTCTTCATTTACACTGATCGCTTGTCTTCAGTAATCATGAAAGAAAATATTTTTCTATATTCTGAAACTGAAGTGGTGTTTGACTGGCAAAAGGGAAAATAAATATATATATTAAAGAAAGGGGAAAGAAAGGACAGAAATTTGAAGAAACAGCAAAGGCAGCTTCCAATGCTCATGCTTCTCTTTTACTGTATGTAATTTGAAGGCATGCTCTCCTCGGCACCAACCACTGATAATTCCATCCCTTCTCTCTTGTTAACTCGGTAACCCTACCACCATTTCCTTTTCCCAGAATTTTATGTGCCTCTTGGGCTGTCCAACTTCCTCATAGTTCTTGAATCGAGTCAAATCAAATCTCTTGCTGTGGCATTTCGTTTGTTCTGGGTGTTACAGACCAGGCAAGTGTGGCCTGAGAAAGCTCAATTTTCAAGCTCGTATATAGCGACGCGACCCATCTGACCATTACCCAAACAAAATTCCTGTATATTTGAAGTTTTGGGGCAATGGGATTGATTTGGGCGCCTGGAAATAAGACTTTCTCCTTATGTTGGTTTAGGGGTTGTTTTAGAAAGAGATCTACTATTTGAGTTTTGTCCATTCTCTGAGGAGGTGGCTGTGAAGAAGTGATTTCAGACTGATTCTTCAAACAGGTTAGCAATGAGAAAGTTTTCTTTACATGGAGCCTATCCGTGCTATATATTCTTTGTTTGTATTAGGAGGAAATGAAAAAGGATTAGTTACTTTTTTAATACTCCAGGCATACTGTCGGTGAGAACAGAAGTACAGTAAGCACACATGGTTCTAGAGAAAATCAAAGATTTTGGTTTTCTTGGGTCCCAGACGATTGAAGTTAGTCTTTAACATCTTTTTTGTTCTTTCCTTCTTCTTTTTTTGGATGAACGAGTTTTATAGTTATTGGTCTGTTTGATATGATTTATTAGATGGGCTTGTTGAATGTGTTGATACTTCAGAAAGTGACATCTTAATCTATTAATTTTTATTTTTGTCCTTGGTGAAGTCTGGATGGGTTTGGACCTGTAAAACATAAATTCTCTATACTTTTTCGCTCTATAATGCCTGGTTCTCTCTTCGGAGATTGAATAACATTTAATAATGTACTGTGGCACTTCTTCTGATCAATCTTCTGATTTATCCTGTTTATCTTTCAAAAAATCTGTTTTGGCTTCTACCCTATCTCTTTCACCGTCAATTTTTCTTTTTCCTGGTTTGTGCCACCATGCAGTTAAAAATTTATTGATGCTGCCAATTTCATGGTGTTTTATTCATTTTTAATGATAGGCATTTGTATTTGAGAGCGAGATACGCTTATATTGTCTGTTCATGGCAGATGCAAAAATTGGAGATTTTGGATATATAGGATTGCATTAATGAAATGTTTTACTATCTCATATTGCAGGTAAGTAGATATCAGAAGAAATGGCAACTGATCTTAATACTGAACTGTCCATGAAGACGTTTGTTTTTGGTTTGAAGTTGTGGGTGTTAGTGGGGATCTCTGTAGGGTTGTTTATTGTAATTATCCTCGTGGTTCTATCATGTTTCCTTACTTCCAGAAAGAAATCCATAAGGGCTAATGACATGCTTCCCATTAGCCAAATTCCAACTGTTTCGGATGAAATCAAAGTGATTAAGGTTGATCAAGTTTCAGCTAACCGTTATGTTCCCAATCATGATGCTTTCCTGACCCTTAATGACAAGTTGAAGGATGGGGAGTTGGAGAAGGTTATGATCGATTCAAAGAATGGGGATAATAATACCCAATCAGGCTCCTATAATAATCCAGAGCAAGAAGGTATCAGTTCTCACTCAGGAGAAGAGGGAGGTTCAGGAACACTTCCTGCATACAGGTCTTCTTTGCATCCCATAACTGCTCCTTCACCTCTGTCTGGTCTGCCTGAGTTCACTCACCTTGGTTGGGGTCACTGGTTTACACTAAGGGACCTAGAACGTGCAACAAACCGGTTTTCAAAGGAAAATATTATTGGTGAGGGTGGATATGGAACTGTTTTTCAAGGCCATTTGATTAATGGCACTCCTGTAGCTGTTAAGAAGCTCTTCAACAATTTGTAAGTTGTCTGAAAGCTTGTTTCCCTTGTACATTTTTTCCTTTCCACAGTTTGGAATTTCTTTCTACTTATATGAATATATGAATTATCTTATAGAGGACAAGCTGAGAAGGAGTTTAGAGTGGAAGTTGAGGCTATAGGTCACCTGCGGCACAAAAACTTAGTTCGTCTTTTGGGGTATTGCGTTGAAGGAACTGGAAGGTAGGATACCTGTTTGCGCTATGTCCTTGTTTCTTTGCTTGAGTAATTATCTTTTAAGTTCACAACCTGTTTTGGAGCAAATCTTCAGGAATGAATTTTTATTAATGAATATATTTTCTCTCAATGTTTCATTTAATGTAACTAATCTGTGGATCAATATTCTTCATATAAAAATAAAATCGCATGAAGAATCCTGGCCACAAGAATAATGTTGACAAGAAAACAAAGTTAACTCTAATCATTTCAGAATTAATATATATTTATATTGCATGCATTTTTGCATTTTTTCAATTGAATATCCAAGAATTCTGTTTATGTTAATCTTCGGATGTGAGTGTATGCGCTCAGGGGTGTGTGTGTGTGTGTGTGTGTGTGAGAGAGAGAGAGAGAGAGAGAGAGAGAGAGCTAAGTTTACATGTATTTAATTAATTGCTTGCCAGGTTGTTGGTATATGAGTATGTGAACAATGGCAACTTAGAGCAGTGGCTCCATGGAGCTATGCGTCAACATGGATATCTCACTTGGGAGGCACGGATGAAAATTCTCCTTGGTACTGCAAAGGCGTAAGTCAATCATGCCTTATTTTGATTATTTAACCTTGTCTTGAGTTCATATCCTTTGGATTACATATTGCAGGCTGGCTTATTTACATGAGGCTATTGAGCCTAAAGTTGTACATCGAGATATAAAATCAAGCAATATACTGATAGATGATGACTTCAATTCTAAGTTATCTGACTTTGGTCTGGCCAAATTGATGTGTGAGGGAACCAGTCATATTACAACTAGAATTATGGGTACCTTTGGGTGAGTGATTTTCCCCATCTTTATGATAAACAGTTTCTTGCAACGTTAATATAGTACCAATTTAAAATGCTTAATTTCCTAGGTTGATGGAATGTATACAAGAAAATATCACTGTGAGTGATTGATATTTAACTATCTTTATTCCCCCTACTTTGGTCCTATTGCAGATATGTTGCTCCAGAATATGCTAATTCTGGCCTCCTAAATGAGAAGAGTGATGTCTATAGTTTTGGCGTAGTGCTTCTGGAAGCAATTACTGGAAGGGATCCAGTGGATTATGGACGGCCACCAAATGAGGTATCCAACCAAATCACTTTCTACTGAAGTAATTTGAAATTCCATGCAAGTATGGTTATTTCACTGTTTCTGAGCAGTTACCGAAGGGGTTTAATATAATTTAACTTCCCTTCTTAACCTTGTGTAAGATTGCATGAGTTGTGGAAATATAACTTGCTCTTTCTTTAAATTGGATAATGCATATCAAATTACTTTGGAGTTCATAGTCTCTTAGTTTGTTATGTCATGCAGTCTTCTTTCCTGTAACTAATCTATTGACCTCCTCTTAAAATGCATGCCATTTTACCGGTCACTATTGTCTCGAGATTATCCTATTCGGTGATTCTTGCAGGTAAATCTAGTCGACTGGCTCAAATTGATGGTTGGAAGCAGGCGCTCCGAAGAGGTTGTGGATCCAAACCTTGAGACTGGGCCATCAACAAGTGCCCTTAAACGAGCCCTTTTGACGGCTTTGAGGTGTGTGGATCCGGATGCTGACAGGAGACCACGGATGAGTCAAATTGTCCGCATGCTTGAATCTGAGGAATATCCTATTCCTAGAGAGGTTTGACCAAAATGATTTTATCTATACCATATATATATATATATATATATACCAGATATATACCCGTCTTATTGCAGTGTCATTAATAGAAAAATTATACATGTGAGAAACAAACAAGACATTGGCTTTTTTCATTCACTTGTAGGGAAATCAACAACCTCGTAAAGGCGTAGATTTAATGAATGCCAATAACATTAAAACAAATATTTTGCCCTTAACATATGTGTGGGCAATGGTTTTCAACTGAAAAGTTATTGTTATAAAGTGGTAAGCTTACCGACCCTTTAAACGTGGTCTGCTTGGAATTTTCAGGATCGAAGACACAGGAGTCAGGCAGGGAATGCAGAGCCCGAGTCTCTGAGAAAGAATTCCGAAACATATAGGAGTGACAATCCAGATTTGAGGTCTGGTGTCAGAATGAACCATGAGGCGTAAGACATTATGAGAGTCAATTACTGAATCTGAGGGTATTAGTTCAAGTCTTGCATTCTTTCAATGTCGTTGTTAGGAGGATCAAGCAAGGGAAACATGAAACATGAGCAGAGTGATTGGGGGATAGCTTAAATGCCTTTTCTTTTTAGTACCTAGATTTAGATTTTGAGAAAAAGATTGTTTTGTTTATGAAAGTGGCAATTTTAACAGGAAACACCAGCCACTGGTGGTGTGTACAGGTCTATGGATATGTTATTTCCCTTTTTATTTCTGCCTTTGGGGTTATAGCTGTTAGGTAATTTATTTCATGAGGATTGTCATGAAAACTCCCTGCTGTGAAGTGGAAGAATGAAAGGGAAAAAATAGGTTTTGCTTATTAATTGCATTTGAGAGGTTCTCTCTCTGGATACAATTGCGCTCTCCCCCACTCTCTTTAGTGAGTGAATAAAAACTCAGCCTGATCTTTCTCTTGAATTCTTGCACCTAATAAATAAATCTTGGAATGAGAATCTGATCTTTAGTTGAAATAGATCTATAATTTCTAGTCTATAAAAATATATATATATATATATATAACAAAATCTAGGTGGCTAATGGGGCACATTCGGATTCTGGTCAATACGAGTCGACTCAAAAATTTATCTAGAACCCAAAAGACAACTCTCTCTAGAGTGGAAAATGAGAAAATCATGAACAAGAAACAATGAATATGGGACAAACAGGGAAGATAATTGAGTTAAGTGGGAAGAGAGTATGATCTCAATTGCAAGAACAATTTTATGTTGGCAACACAAAAAGGTGTGTTCATGGTTAAAAAAAAACCAGTCTCATTTATTTCTTCAAGTATTCTTTCTCTGTTCTATCTCAACCATGATTTTAAATCCAAGATTTTGAAAAGATTAAACGCTTGTTGGGCTTTGGTGCAAATCCGAACCCAAACTATAAATATAATCCAAACAAGGGAATTGAATTGTAAAAAACCAAATCCAAATCCTCCTTTCCAAAACCATGCATGCAAACACATCACGAGTTCAAAGATGGACCAAACTTCCCATTATTACTTCTTCGAAGAATAGTGCTTTCCCAGTTTTGTGGATGAGCATCATTCTTCAGAATGACTCATCTTACTTCTTCTGGTACTCGTTTCCCCTTACTTGAGATAATTTCTCAGAACGATTTTCTTAGAAACAATTTCCTAAGAATTGCATTTGTTCTGATCTACTTTCTTGGGAGAACTTGAGTTGTATTTCCTTGGAATGATGCTTCCTTGAAATGGTTTCCATGGGACTAATTTATTTGGAATCAGTGAGTCTCGGATTGGTTCCTTGAATGAGGAAGATGCTCGGACTAATGCAACAGTGACTTAAATTAGGTACCTCCTTTCCGTAGTTGGTCTGTTCTCAGAGTTGGTTTGCTCCTTCACCTAATTTGAAGTTGAGACCCACTTTTTACTATCTTCGTATGGGCCTAGCTTTCATCATGTCCATCTCTTTTCTATTCTAAGTCCTATGAATTGTAAGAAATCCCAAATCCTTCGGCACAGTCAATTTTGAAAAAATTTCTGTTGCCCGACAGTCTTTTTGATAATCTTGGAGGATGCATGATACATGCTTTCAATAAAAGATAATTCATATTCTCATCAAGCATTAGAAACATGTTTGTGCCCAACAGGCAAGAACAATAATGCCAAGCAAGAACTGAAATAAGCATAGGGCACAACAACATTCTCATTTTCTCAATGACTTGGTCAAAATACACAGCGAATGAGATAAAGCTAATGTGCACAATCGAAAACCCATAGAAATCACCCAAAGCACTTCAAAAGTAGGTAGAATAATTATGCAAATTGCAAATAAAGGTCTAAAAAGCTTCAATGAATGAAATACGATCTAGAACACTCTGTTTACAAAACATATTGAACAGTATGCCCTGCCAGAAAGTTTGAGGTGCTAGGAAGAATTCACAAGTGCGGTTTTGCACTTGGGGGGCCAGACCGAGTGTTCAACAGAGGCTGTAAAGCTGTAACTACAATGCTCATATTTGGCCGAAAGTCAGCTTCATATTGCACACACAAGGCAGCAACGGCAGCCATCTGTTTCCAGTGTAAACCAATCATAATGTGATTATCAATGGATGCTAGCATAAAATCAGTGAAAGTTGTCATCAAACCAAAGACATGATTCTCTCATAATAGTGAACAGCGCTAAATGCATTTTCTAATTACAGAAGATAGCCATGAATACCTTTGCAACTGCCTTGGAAGGGTATTCTCCATCTAGTCTAGCATCAATACATTGCTTCACCTTATCTTCACTGAGTTTCGGTGTTGCCTAATTGAGTCCAGAATCATAAAAGAATCAGGTTCAATGGAACTTGCAATTCCATAACCCACAAAATTCTCTCCCTCAGAGAAAAAGGGATGGAAATAAAGCACTTTAAATATGGTTATTAGCAGAACCAAGATTCGTTACCCATGTCACAAGGCTCTGCTGTCCACGTGGCAGGGTGTGATCAACAGGTTTTCGACCAGTCAAGAGTTCCAGCAGTACAACACCAAAGCTGTAAACATCACTCTTTGAACTCAGCTGCCCAGTCATCGCATATCTGCCATACAAAATTAGAAAATTAGGCCTGACCTTTGGAAAGGTGTCTCCTTCAAAGTGGCGATTACAGAGCATGCCCAAGAAAGTTATTAAGGAGTAGAGCAAAAGGGATGATAATTTGTTTACTTAGGTAGGTATGAGTTATCAGAAGTGAGACTCTCCCTCTCTTGACCCATCTAGCATTTTTGTTTTACCTCTTTCCTGTTCCCTAATCGTGATACATTACCATATCCTTTTCTTCCTGTCCAACAAAACTAACTCTGAACTTTTGTTTCATGTTCTCCACTGTAATTCAACCCAAAAAGATGAGAAGCACTTATCTGAAATGTCCAGGAAAAACTTACTCAGGAGCATGATAACCAAAAGTGCCTAGTACACGAGTGGAATGAAGACGTGCAGCATTATCAGGTGCTTGATTTGATAAATCAAAATCAGCGATTTTTGCAACATCATCATCAAAAAGCAGTATATTGCTGGACTTGATATCACGATGTATGATGTGAGGTTGTGCTTTTTCATGTAGATATTCAAGTCCCCTTGCTGCCCCAACTGCAATTTTAACTCTCTGTGCCCACGACAGAACTGGGCCAGGCTGTGCTCCTTTGACACCTTTTCGTCCTATAGGCATGTATTAAAGAACATTGTTTATATCAGCAATGTTATGGAAGGTATCATGTTACTTCCTGAAAAAATTGTATGCCTGCCAATGGCCATCTGGCTTAATGGCACCACCCATGGTCCTTAGGGACCATTGGGTCCATGGTTGGAGGTTCAACCCCCCCCCCCCAAACCACCACGCCCAAAAAAAAATAAAAACTGCCAAACACCACTCAAACACAAACAATTTTTTTTATTTTTATTTTTATTTTTATAAGTAAACTCAAACACAAATACTTTTAATTTTCAAATATTAACTTTTTCATCTAATCATTACAATTTTCCCAAACTTTCAAACAAAACAGAAAAAGCAATTCAGCTTTCTCAAATCCCAAAACAAAAATAATATAAAAAAATTATATTTTAACAATATTTTAACTTTATAATATTTTCATTCAACTTTTTCTCTCATTTCCCAAAATCCCATAAAACATCTTAATTCAAACCATTTCACTACCATTCATAAACTATTTCACTACTATACACATATTTCTCCTCTCATCTCAACATCCAAATGAGGCCTAAATGAGATGCTTCCCACAAATAGTTGCTAAACACTCCGCGAAAGGAGTTTTAAAATGGGCAAAGCAGGTTTCCGGTTCCTATTAAATGACTATTAAATTATAAATTATGAATTTCCGGTTCAATAATTGTTATCAATTACAGCATTAAATTTCTGCAACAACTAAGAAATTATAAATATAATTTATAGAATAAGTTCGTCATGTATAACCACTGTTACTGGGCTAGAAACACAAAACTTTATTTCTCTGGTCATCTTGAAGTATAGGATAATTTAAAGATAATGGTACTGGTGTTTACATATTATGTTGAAACATAAGATTAATATGCTTACTTACCATGTAGTATATCATGAAGAGATCCGTTAGGAGCGTACTCATATGCAAGGACACGGAGAGGACCATCAACACAATAACCAACAAGTCCAACGAGATTTTCATGTTTCAGTCTTGATACCATGGAGATCTGTATGTTTTTAAGCCAATTTCTAAGCAATCGAAATCAAAAGGGAGAAATGGTACCAGTAGGCAGTAGTAATTGTAATGAACACATATCAGTACCTGTGCCAGAAATTCTTGGTCAGGTTGTTTACTGGAGTCTAACTTTTTAATGGCTGCAGCCTGTTCACTTGCTAGGACACCATGATATACTTTTCCATATGAGCCCTCGCCAATTAATGCCTTTGTACCAAAATTATCTGTAATATCCCTCAATTCATCTACTGGAATGGCAGGGACAGCGATAGGCTGAATGGTTACAGTCTGTGTATCTTTTGTCACAGCTTCTTTGGAAGAATAACCACCACTAATGCCTGTGTGATTCATGAAAGCATAGTTTCACAAAATGCTGTTGCATGATAATTGATAGCTTAATTACACAATATATAGGTCTAAACTTTCCAAAAAGTGGGATATTGAGATGCCAAGGATGTGGCGAAAAAAGCATGCAAAACAAGCATGAAAAATGTGGAAACATACGACAAAAGAGTTGCCCTAACTAATGGCAAGGCAGAATTCAAAGAATATAAGCTACAAACTTTGATAAAGAATCCTGCATCTTTCTTTCACCAACCAATATTGTTTTAAATAGAAAAGATCAACCAATGTGTGTGAAGGAGAGAGTAGCTTGATTCAATGATAAGGGAAAAGGAAAAACTAAGTGCAGGTTAGGAATCAAGATCACCTGCTGAATTATATCCCGTCAACTGCCCAGTATCAGCAGTTCTATCGTTATCATTTTCTACACAACAGCCAAAGCAGCTCATTATCCCTTTTCCTATAGGAAGATCTCAACTCTACTTTCTCCACACCTGCAACAAAGTGACATGTAACATAAGCAAGAAAACCATGCACACTTAAGCATTTAAGAAATTATTCCTCATAAAGGCCAATGCCTCAGACAGAAAACTTACTCAGATTTAGATTATTTACTTTGTATGGAGAAAAATCGACTATATCTAGTGGAAATAACCGCCTTAACATGTAGTGGCTAGTTGGGTTGCACTGCAATTTCAAAAGTTTCTTCTTTTCAGAAAGAAAATAACAGACTCAACTCTAGATCATGACTAACTGTTGGTCCTCTGATTGCAATTTGATATTGAAAGCAAAAGGACCATACCTTTTCTAATTTGTTTTTTTTTATAAGTAATAATTTTATTAAAGAAATAGGCATAAGCCCAAGTACACAGGAGGTATACAAAGGATAAACCTACAACTTCCAGAAAACAAAAAGAAAACAACCCAGAAAACTAAAACAGGTTCAGAAAATTATCCACCATTACAATTTGTCTAATTTGTCTCGCACCAATATATAAAATTCCTAAAGCAAATGTAGGAACTTCGATAAAGAAGTAACTAGACATCACATGACATTAGCACTCTAACAAAACGACACATACATTGAAAGAACATATACTATGCTTCCTATTTCGGTATACCTGCAATTTGCCATGTGCTAGTGCCAACAATTTTAGCAGCAAGAAATATGCAAGATGACACGTAGAAATTACGTCCAGGACCTTATATTTTACAGAAAATGAGTTACTTAGTCCTTCGAACAGGATTGTTGAACAATAAAAATTGGCTGTTCCTGTTTTCATTGGAAAAGAAAAGAAAAATCTGAATTGGCATCTAAAAACATACAAAAGTTCCAAGGCAAAGTTGAGGCGTTATAATTGACCACAATAGCAAAAATAATTTACTGTCATCATGATCATTCAAATCCAAGGCAAAGTTGAGCGCATTATCAACCATCTGCCGTATGAATCCAATTCAAAAAGCATATCTAACTAAACAGCGTAAGGAAACGCTAATTAAACTCCCATCTACTATTAATCACACAACAAAATATCTCATAACCCTACGACTTAATAAAATGAACAAATTAATCTCAGTAGATTATTATGACCCTCGTATAGCATCAATTTGTTAAAAACCATATAAGATAACATTCAGAAACTTCGATCTCTTTTATTTGCATATGCTTCCTCTACAATCAGAAGAGAGTAATGAGAAAAAACAGAACATGAACTGACAAAAACAAAAGAAATATAGTTCTAAGAACAAATAACTAAACCCAGAACTTAAAAAATGGATCACTGCCAAAAATTGACAGGATTTCAGGACATACCCAGAATTTTTGGGGCAAGAAAACAGTCACCTTTTAGGGTACGGAAAAATGATGATGCTTGCAAGTGATACTTTCACTAACAACTTTAAATTGCTATTCTTTCCTCAAATTACAGAATGAAAGAGGGAATGATATGATCTGAAGCCTACCAAGATGGAAAGGCAGAGTGTGAAAGAACAAAGTACAGGGCAAAGTCCCGTCTACTCTTGACTTCTGTTGGGCAAATGTTCCAGCGAGCCAGCGAAGGGCTTTACTTTTCTTTGTAAATATAATATATAATGACCGTTCGTCAGTCTGCGCTGGTTGTTGCGTTTCTGTCAAGAAGTCAAATGGAAATAAGATGGAAAATATTGGTCAGAATACCCACCGAGGTTAAGGTATCGGTTGTATTTTTTTTTTAGATGTTTAGAGACTTTTAAAAATTAGAAAAAAATTTATACGTAGGATAAGAATTCTCTACGGACGTAGCAGTTTTCATTTGGGAAAGCGCGATTTTACAAATCGAGAGGTTTACCTATAGAACCTACATACTAATGCATTGATTTTTTTTTTTCTCGCTTAAACAATAAGGTATTATTTGAATAATGAGTTCATCTTAAATGATTTTATTTTATTTTATTATTATAATTTTAATAAAATTTTAAGATTGTGTTTGGACGTTGTTGACTTAAATTGAGTTGAGTTAAATAAAATATTGCTAAAATATTAGTTTTAAATATTATGAGTATGTTGAGATTTGAAAAAATTAAATTTTTTATTATATTTTATATAAAAATTTGGAAAAGTATATAGAGATTTAAAAAAGTTGTAATGATGAGATGGAGTGAGTTCATGAGGGTTTGGTAACCAAACTGAGCCTTAATAAAATATAATAAATAATAAATTTTTTAAATTTTAAAATAAAAAATAATATTATAATAATATTTTATTTAATTTTAAATTTTCAACTCTAATATCATTTCATATCATCTCAACTTAACTCACTATCTAAACCTCCACTCAGATACATTTCTTAATGTTTAATAAAAAATACCAATTCAGTCCAATTTTTAATGTTGAAGAAAAAAAATATGCACCCATCGGTACAAATGCTCGATAGATCATCGGTCTACCTATCATCTTTCAACTTTTCAATCAACCTTGATAGTGTGCGGAGTAAATATCTTTCAATAAAATTATTTTATTTTATTTTTTAAAATTCTTCTATTTAGCTGCTCTACAACGTATATTTATTTTTATCTTTTATCTTTTTATGTTTTTCTCACAGTAAGTGTGTTGGGTAGGACTGCTGAATATAATTTTTTATTTATTTTTCTTTCCCTCGAGCTGCCGTTTCTTTTCAAACTACTGTATATTCATGAGAAATATTACAATAAAATCTTACACTACACACTTCTACTTAACTAATATATAATTTATTATTCTTTTTTTTTAAAGGATTTATCATTTTATTTAAACGTACATATTTAAGTATTAAGCTAAAATGGCAAAAATGAGAAATCACATTATTAATTAAATAGAGATATATAAAATAAGACTTTCATGTAAATAGAGAAAGAAAAATTTAACATGAAACAATTAATTTTAAAATATAAAAATTATTAAAACAAAATAATCTTAATAATTAATTACAATGGTGAAAATTAAAAACTTAAAAACACAAAAGTAGTTAATTAAAAACTTAGGTTGTGGTGGGGGGACTGTCCTTGTGGGTGGATACAATCCCCACGCTAAAACCACCCCGGGGTGACCCAAACCACCACATAGTGGCTATTGAGTCACCTTGTGGTGGTTTCAAGGTAGCCTGTAGGCCCATTCGTCGAGGCCACAAAGTGATTCCTGACCATCCTATGGTGGCTAGTCTAGCCATAAGCTGCCACATCTGGCCAACTCTAGTTGTTTTGCAGCTTATGGCTAGATCGGCCACCATGAGAAAGATATTTTTATCTCCACGAGTTTTTGTTTTTAAAATTAGTGTTTTATTTTAATTTTTCAATTTAGTTTTTATTTTTAGATATTATTCTTATTTATTATATTTTTAATTCTTTAATTAGGGTGCCGATGTGGCGCTTAAATGCTACTTATTGATTTGCATACCCAAAGATCAACTAAAAATAAAAATAAAAATCTGAAAGCGAGAAAGTGATTTGCAATCCGACTGAAACCTAGGGAATGATTTTGTAATTAACTCATTTCTTTTGAAAGTTAAGAAAATCACTAGCAAGTTGTAATTAACACTAACATAATACCAACAAGTTGTATTACTACTTAGACCTATAAAGATTTATTTTCTATAAAAAATATATTTTAAAAATTTGTATTATATATATATTTACAATTCAGGACACACCATTTACATTGTTGGTATATCATAATTTGATTTGTAAGAAAAGTTTAAAATTAAAGTTTTTTACAATCAAATCATAACATGTTAATAGTGCAAACGACGTATCTTCAAGATAGACTTGTAACCTGCTTTACTAAAAAAAGAAAAAATAACTATATACATGACCTTGAATCAAATTTAGTGGATCATTTTTCCTATCATATCTTCTTATATATAAAAGTCTTCATCAAAAAAGCAATAATATTTTTTCGTCTGACAATATACTTCCCAATTTTATCCCTCTGCTTCTCTAATTTACGGTTTCCTCCTTCTTTTTTCCATTTTTGCCCTTGGTTTTATGACGAAATCCCATTTTATTTCATTCTACTTGTTTCTCTACTGCCTAACTTCTGGGTGTTTCTACATTTTTGTGGTACTATCTCTTTTATACCATTCTAATTTTTCACAAACCGTTTGCTTCATCTTCTTTCTCTTTTCATTTTCTACTCCAACTTTTCCACATAAACCTTTCATCAGCTTGCAATTGATTCTCCTTCTCAATCTTGGCATCTGCTAGATTTTTTTTTTTTTTTCTTTTTCCCTTTCTGTCATTGCAAAATGTGTTTGAATATGCATATGCACGAAACCAAATTCACACCGACACAGATTGTGTTTGAATTTGTTGAACTTCAGCAAAACAATTATACCCACATAGACGAAACCAATACAGATCCAAACAAAATGCCTTCAAATTTCCATAAATTCAGTAAATAAATCATACCTATTTAGCCAAATGGAAATCAAAGCTAAAACAAAATCTAATATGTGTAGATCTAAAGAAGATAAAAATTTTCTTCACACCATTACAAAAATTACCATTCTAGCGAGTTTGATCAATATTCTACTTCTTTTGTTTCATCAAAACTTCATCCAAGTCTAGCAAGTTTGAGGAAACATACTAGTTAGAATTACAAACATCATGTTAGATAATTAATGAAACATACTAACCATATGGCCAGATCTCAAACTAATATTCATACATCATTCCACTACTCTGTTTAAGATACCATTTCACTAATAGTACATAAATGATTGCATGTGTGTATCAAGATACGGAGAGAGGTAGGATGATGAACAGGAAAAGAATAAAGAAGTTTGGAATGGAGTGAGATTGACTGGGCTGCTAACCCACTCACACAATATGCATGCAAGAAAGGAGATTGACTGGGCTGCTAACCCATTCACAATGTCCACCACTCGAGTCGAAAATGAACTTAAAAGAGAGAAAGTGAGAGATGAGTTGGTCGCAGAAGTGAAAAGGGTAGACGAAATTCGTGTAAGTGACCTTGGAGGAGCTGGTTGCAGAGGAGCTGGACAGCACGGATGGGAGAGAAAACTGGGAGTTGGTCGCGCGGAGGAGCTGGACGCCATGGAGGTGATGGCAAGAACGCCGAGGAGCTGGTTGCAAAGGAGTTGGACGCTAGAGAAAAATGGCAGAAGCGTGGGCAAGAAGATTTTGCTTTATTTCGTTTCCCTCGACTTTTTTTTTTAATTTACCTACCACGTCGGAGATGGTACGCAAATTCGTCTGCCGTCCGCTTGCCTGTAGAAGAACTCGACTTCCCATGTTAAAAGAATACCACTTTAAAAATTCACCCATGTAAAAAAAATATTATAAAAATTACTAACTCTTCTTAATTTTTTTTTTTTTTTAAATACTGAACTCTTAGAAAAATAAACATTAATCTTAGGCGGCATGTTATTTTCTTCAGTTTTGTATTCCATGATTATTGAATTTATTTGTTACATTTTAGTATTGGACATTATATTGCTTTTGCTTCTGACTATTTTACATGTGATTAGTTACAAATTTAGAATTAAAAAAATGCTCCCTTTTTTAATTAAAGTTTTAAAAAAAGTTTCTCAGAAATTTTGACATCAATTAAATTTATACAAACTAAGAATTAAATTTTCTTTGAGGCTGTGTAGTGATGAAATTATTATTTACTAACACATATTTGAACAGTTTTAATACGTTCATAAAATTAAATCTTAAAAAATTAAATCATATTTTGGAGTAACATTTTATTTCTTCAATTATTAATTTAATAATAATATTATTAAATTATTTGAAACTTGGTACTCAGTTTGTAATTTTCAAATTATGATATTATATATTTATTTTGTAAGTAACAAATACACAACATAGGCATCGGATTATAACTATTAAAATTAACAATAACAATTACTTTTCTAAAAGTTTTTTGGAATTTTTTTTTCTATATATAACAGCACAATTTATGAAAAGTTACTATCATATTTTAAAAAAAAAAAAAAATTCTTTTCACCTTTAGGTGTGAGAAATAAATAATACTACAAATGAGTTTTGACTCATCAATTTGACTATATTCTTCTCTTATTTGCTTCTAAATACATACTAATTGTTCATGAAACTCTGATAAAAATAAAAAACTTAAAAACAATAAATTCTAATGTTCTATAGCATTTTATTCGCTTCTATTTTGTGTAATTTATATATTATTTTCCTCTATTATTAATAAAACTCAATGTTTTTTATTAACTTTTTATTATGTTTTGTTTACCTTTTATAACCTCTTTTAAATTTTGTTTAATTACCTTTTTATTTGTTATGTACTACCATTTTTATTATTTATTTTTCTGAATTGTGCCCGTACTAATATCTATTTTATTATATAACTGGTTATCTAACTGTTACAGTAATTTTTCTTGTTTTTCGTTAATTTTTTCTTCTTTTCCCCCTTTATGTTCGTTAACTGTTTTTAGCAGTTTTGTGTCTATCGCGTGCCATCTGAAATTACAAACTTAGGTAGAACTGGCAATGGAGATCATCAAAATAAATAGAACAAACGAGCACATCATAATTCTTTAAAATCCATACAAGCGCCAATATGATTAGAGTAATTGATGGAGTTTGGGGAAAACCAAATGATGAAGCTGAAGTAAATGTAGAACAAGCAACCCATGATGGGAAGCTTTCTTACTTATATAAACAAAAATGATGGGAAGCTTTTTTGAAAACTCCAAGCAGATCGCTAGCGCAGATTAAGAGACGAAAAATCTTTTGAATTTCCATTGCAAATTGAAAACTTCGAGAAGTTGAAATCTAACAAGAGAAAAATAAATAAAACAAAATGGAATGAAAAATATCCTAGACCAATAAGTCAAATCAAATTCGATGAAACAATATTAGCCTTCAATAACCCACCCAAGGACATGCAATGAAAGAACAAAAGATAAGGAAAGAAACCCATTGATCATAAATCTAGATACCCAGTTTTGAAATTTTCGTAAGACGTTTAAAAGCCCATAAACCCATGGATTTATGATTCACATGAAAGATTGTCTAGATTATAATTACTCAGAAAATATCCGATTAGATAAGTATTATTATCAGAAAGAAACCCATGACACTTGATTTTCCAAAAGAGGGAGATGAGAGAATCAGAGAAGAGGGATATGAGAGAATCAGAGAAAATGCATAGAGAAGAGGGAGAGAAGAGTGCGAAAGAGTTACCGTTTGGCCTGGCCTGGAAGAAGTCGGGAGAATCCAACCAATTCATGCGAGAGAAGAGGGTCAAACGAGGGAGAGATGAGGGTGACGTTGCTGAAAAGAGGTGGCGATGCGGTGGCTCGGGCATGAAGGAAGAACAAGAAGAAAGAAGAAGGAGGAAAAAGGAAAAAAAAGAATAAAAAATAGAAGAATGAAAGGGAAGTGAGGTGCGACGCAGCAGAGGGAGGAGGAAAAAACGATAAAGACCTAAGGGCTTTGCCAAAACGACGCTGTTTTCGGCCTTAAAAGCTAGGCTCCTTCTAAATACATACTAATTGTTCATGAAACTCTGATAAAAATAAAAAACTTAAAAACAATAAATTCTAATGTTCTATAGCATTTTATTCGCTTCTATTTTGTGTAATTTATATATTATTTTCCTCTATTATTAATAAAACTCAATGTTTTTTATTAACTTTTTATTATGTTTTGTTTACCTTTTATAACCTCTATTAAATTTTGTTTAATTACCTCTTTATTTATTATGTACTACCATTTTTATTATTTATTTTTCTGACATTGTGCCCGTACTAATATCTATTTTATTATATAACTGGTTATCTAACTGTTACAGTAATTTTTCTTGTTTTTCGTTAATTTTTTCTTCTTTTCCCCCTTTATGTTCGTTAACTGTTTTTAGCAGTTTTGTGTCTATCGCGTGCCATCTGAAATTACAAACTTAGGTAGAACTGGCAATGGAGATCATCAAAATAAATAGAACAAACGAGCACATCATAATTCTTTAAAATCCATACAAGCGCCAATATGATTAGAGTAATTGATGGAGTTTGGGAAAAACCAAATGATGAAGCTGAAGTAAATGTAGAACAAGCAACCCATGATGGGAAGCTTTTTTACTTATATAAACAAAAAGGAAAAATATAGTTGCAAGTACAATTGTGCACTAATCTGTGCACCAATGTGATGTGATTGGTCAAGAAGTAGATTTTATTGAAAACAGTGTTAATTTAAATTTTAAGTATGAATAAATCAGTATTGGTACACAGATTAGTACACAACTGTGCTTGTATGTAGCAAAACTCAAACAAAAATGATAGGAACCATTTTTGAAAACTCGATTATAGGTCCAAAAAGTAGATCGCTAGCGCAGGATTAAGAGACGAAAAATCTTTCAAATTTCCATTGCAAATTGAAAACTTCGAGAAGTTGAAATCTAACGAGAGAAAAATAAATAAAACAAAATGGAATGAAAAATATCCTAGACCCATAAGTCAAATCAAATTCGATGAAATAATATTAGCCTTCAATAACCCACCCACGGACATGCAACGAAAGAACAAAAGACAAGGAAAGAAACCCATTGATCATAAATCTAGATACCCAATTTTGAAATTTTCGTAAAACGTTTAAAAGCCTATTAACCCATGGATTTATGATTCACATGAAAGATTGTCCAGATTATAATTACTCAAGAAATATCTGATTAGATGAGTATTATTATCAGAAAGAAACTCATGACACTTGATTTTCCAAAAGAGGGAGATGAGAGAATCAGAGAAGAGGGATATGAGAGAATCATAGAAAATGCACAGAGAAGAGGGAGAGAATAGCGCGAAAGAGTTACCGTTTGGCCTGGCCTGGAAGAAGTCTGGAGAATCCAACCAATTCATGCGAGAGAGGAGGGTCAAACAAGGGAGAGATGAGGGTGACGTTGCTAAAAAGAGGTGGTGATGCGGTGGCTCGGGCATGAAGGAAGAAGAAGAAGAAAGAAGAATGAGGAAAAAGGAAAAGAAGAATAAAAAATAGAAGAAGGAAAGGGAAGTGAGGTGCAGTGCAGCAGGGGGAAGAGGAGAAAACGATAAAGACCTAAGGGCTTTGCCAAAACGACGCTGTTTTTGACCTTAAAAGCTGGGGTCCCCACACTCACACGGGTTGGCCTCTCACACACACCATTGGCTTAACAAAATAAAACACACACAAAACCAACAACAAAAGAGTTTGAAAAAAGAACCCATAAGAATAATTAGTATAATAATTATTTAAAATATAAAGAAAGTAGGAATATCACATCTAATTATTTCTTCATCTGTTTTAATAATTTGTAGACCAATAATAGACTTTATAGTTAAGGTTTGGTTCAATAATATAAAAAATATCTACCCTTAAAATAATTTTAGAGATTTAAATTAGAGTCAAACGGACTAGCGACCAACAAAAGATCATTTCTTAAATTACAATAGATCACAACAGGATAAACGTGTCTGGCGCGTTGCCCCACTATTAATATATATGTGTATATATATAGAGAGAGAGAGAGAGGTAACTTGTAGCGAGGAATTTGTTAGAATGATTTCCACTATCTTCCCCTTTATTCATAGCTTGCTTTAATGGCTATCAATGATTAAAAACAATGTGCCAAGTGGGAGATCATATCCACACAGCAGACATTTCCAGCAAATCGAGGCCCCTCGCCACCTAACTGATCTTTATAGCTTGAGCTGTCATTTGTTCAATTAATTTGCGTGTTTTTTAATTCTTTCGTACTTCCTTCTTGTTTTCTACTCTACCTATTTATAGGGTGGCATTAGAGCCACAGCTGAAAGCTATCGCTAATGATTTTATGCATTTTATTTTTATTGTTTTTATATTTTTCTTAATACTTTTAAATATTATTTTTAAAAAAATTATAATATTATTGGAAAAAACTTATTTAATCGTTAAGTAAAAAATAAAAAATAAATAAATAAAAAACTAGCAGTAGCCCCTAACGAAAACTATCGCGGGCTCCCAAATATTTCCCCATATATTATACATATATTTATATGCATGAAAACCTAAATCCTTCCACAAGTTTAAGTTATGCAAATCAAAATATTGTTTGCATGTATGCATGCATTGACTTTGAACAATTTCTTATGTCCAAATTATCGACAATTAAGCATATATAGAGTCATGGTCTTATAAAATTAGTACCCAAAAATACTTGGGTGAGAGCATTTTTGACATAATTTTTAAGGCAATATCCAAAACTATAAAATTCACTTTATAAAATCTTCACCAATATATCTTCTATTACAAAAGAGGCTATCAAGAACAGCAAATTTTCTCCTAATTTTATTTTTCAATTTTGTCTCTCTTCATTTTTACTTTTCCTGTTTTGTCTTTGTTATTGCTTTTGTTTTATTCACAACTTTACATTTTTGTCCTTTTGTTTTATTGAAAAATTTATGTATTTGCCCATATTTGGTTGGCTGTAGCTTGTCATCTATCCGTTTATGATATGCAGGCATGTTGCTCTCTCCCAACCAGCCTTTCAATTTCTTCTTGCTTGTTCTTGGTGTTGGTGTGCTATGGGTATTGTAAAGGGGGTTTTTCCCCTGGGCTGAAAAGATGCAGGCCCAAATATAGGGAGCCCAGGCTAGCCATACAGCCCACCTACTCATTAAGGCCCCCCGACCACAAAGTCGAGGTCAGCCCCTGGTCTTAATTGCATGGGAAGTCCTGAAAAGCGAGGAAGGAAGGGACACGTCATCACAACATTACCCTACGACGCCTCGCCTCAGAGAACTTGTGCTGGCAAGTAGGCAAGAAACGCAAGGTGCCCTTGATCGTCTAACAACAAGTGAGCAAGAGTCTAACAGAGCGCACCTACAATGAAGCAAAAGGGACAGGTAGCCATGTGACATTTATTACGCCACGCTAGGGCAAGGCTAGGAGACCGCGCCGTATTTATTGGGCCATCCTAGGAGGCCATGCCGCATTAAAGGTTTTCTGACCAAGGGAACATCTGAGGTGACATGTACCCATATCACAGGGTATGGGTAGTTGACCTTAGAGCCCTAGTATAAAAACCAATCCCCAAGTACCAAGAGCTCTCTCTGATCCATTTACTCTTTCACACAAACTACTAAGATGATACTAACGTAAGTATTGGAGACTCATTGTCTTTCACCAAGGCCCCCAATTCTCTATATTTTCTTTGCGTATACAAGTCAAAGACCGAAGACTCGAGTTGTTGGAGCCTGGCTCAAAGGTGTGTGAAACAAAACCTTAACAGTGGCGCCATCTATGGGATCTCTATTGACTTCACGTGTCCTTCATATGCCTGCAGCAACTGTTCTCAAACAACTCGAAGACAAGCAGAAACGACATCGACAAGCATGGAAGCAAGGTTCATAGCAATGGATCAACTGGAAGGGAAGGAGAGCAAGAAGCTCAGTGAAACCGCTAATGAGCTGAAAAATAACATGGAGCCAAGGAACGGCAAACTCAAAGGCTCTAGGAGTGCTGGAGAGGGAGCCAACACCGAGGAAGAAAGGAAGAACATGCAGAACGTCCTCCCACCTCCACCTGAGGGTATCGCAAATAGCGAAATTCGAGACGAACAAGTACTTAGAAAAGTGGAGCCAAACGAGCTGCTCGAGTTGGTCCTTCTGGACGAGAGCCACCCAGAAGCCACTGCCAAGATCTGGACTGAGATGACTCTCGAAATGAAGGGCGCCATGTAGCATCTCCTCATGGAGCATTGGGATGTCTTCACTTGGAGTCAAGAGGACATGCTTGGAATTGATTCAGAGGTCATGCAGCACCACCTGAGTGTGGACCCCAAGGCTAATGGGGTAAGACAAAAATGTCGAAGCTTCAGCGTCGAGAAGAATGCTGAGACTAGCTATCTAATGTGGTGTTGGTAAAAAAGCAAAATGGCAACTGGAGAATGTGTGTAGACTTCACCAACTTGAATAAGGCTTGCCCTAAGGGCAGCTTCTCGCTTCCACGCATTGACCTGATCGTTGACTCCACAAAGGGTCATCATACATTGAGCTTCATGGACATCTATTCTAGGTAACCAAATTTGCGTGAACCCGAATGACGAGGAGAAGACGTTGTTCATCAATCGAGGGCTATACTACTTGCTACTCAGCCATGCCATTTGGGTGGAAAAATGCAAGGGCCATCTGCCAGTGGTTGGTCAACTGTATATTCAAAATCAGATTGGGAGAAACATGGAGGTCTATGTAGACAATATGCTCGTCAAAAGCAGAACCATCAAGTAGGACCAAGACAACCATCATGAAGCCTTTGTGGTGTTTTAACAATACCAGATGAAGCTGAAGCTGAACCTGATAAAGTGTGCCTTCGATGTAGGTTGCGGGAATTTTTAGGTTTCATGGTATCGGAGCGAGGAATTGAGGCCAACCTAGAAAAGGTGGAGGCTATACTCAGCATGCCCCCGCCCCCCAGGAGCATAAAGAAGTGTAGAAACTGGCGGGTTGAGTGGCACCAATTCGCCCCCAGTATCCAGATAGGGGAACCCAGTGACAGAGTTAAGCCCTCTGTCCATCCCAAGGCAGGTGAATGTAACTACTCTAGTGAAGAGTGGATGCTTTCCAAAAAGATAGTAAAAGTTCTTATGCCTATTTCTCTCTAATTAGTTTGCCTATCTCTCAAATCACAAATAAGATACAACATAGTTTATGTATAAAAGAGATGTTTGCAAGGTAAACCATGAATAATAGTAGTAATAGACAACAATATAAATATTATTACAATACTTATCGTAATTTTATAAAAATAGACATCTATTGTTGGATAAAAGCAATAAATGGTATAGATCAAACTTTTAATTTTATAATCTCGACATAACTTCATCTCTTAACAACTTGTCATCACAAAATCTCTTACAAATATTAAAAATAAATTAAGAAAAATAATAATATACAACAACAAATATCATCAATAATGATAACAATAATTAAATTAACGAGGATGATCTCAAAACTAATGATGATGATAATATGAAAAGATGATGCAATGATGATATAATGAGATCATGACGATATCAAGATGAGGACATAATGAGATGGATCATGATAGTCATGAAGATGAGGATGTGATGAGATCATGATGGTATAAAAAGATGATGAGATGATAAATGGTGAGATGATGACGAGTACGGGGATGTAAAGAAATGAATTGTGATAGTTATGAAGATGATGTAATGAGATCATGTTGATATGAAAAAAATGATGGAATGATAAATGATATGAATAGATGTTGAGATGATATATGATATGAAAAGATGATGAGCTAAGACGAGCAAATCAGTAAGTGCAAAACCCAACACATTGGCCTAGTATGCGTTGGAGAGTAGGGCTGCTTCCCACTTGCATTCCACACATCTACAAACTTTAATTCACCTATTTGAAAGTCCAAGGGGCAGGTGCAAGGTTGGGCTTTGGGCCCACCATCCATTAATATATATAAATATATAAATAAATAAAATCCTAATATCATATATTAAAAACATAAAATCCTAACAATAAATACCACTTTTTCTCTCTCTCAACCTCTCTACTGTCATTTCTCTCATTTCAAGAGTCCATCCCCCTCCCCATTTCTCTTCTTCCCCTCCTCCTTCTCTTTTCCTAATTCCTTTTAGACTTCCAGGTCTCAATGGCCATCATCCCTCTTCTCTCTCTTTTTTCTTCTCCTCCACATTTCCTTTCTTCTCCCCCACTTTTAAACTAACTTCTCAGGTCTCTCCATTATAATGGGTAATCATGGCCAAGCCACAGTCTACGACGGCAAGACCACAGTTTGGCCATGGATCTCTACAACTCAATACCACGATTTTCATCATGGGTTAGAGACCCAATATGACTATGAGTGTTGACTTAGCATGTTTAACAACCCACTATGACGACCATGGGCTATAAAGATCTGTGATCCAAAATCGTGGTGTGTGGGTATGTGCACGACTATTACTTGGGTTCATATATTTTTTCATTTTATCAGTAATTTTGTGAGTTTGTTTTGGTTTTTTGTTGATTTATGATATTTTTCTAATACTCAAGTTTGTTTGTTTTAATATGTAAATTTGTTAATTTTTGTTTGGATTTTTATTGAAAACTTTGTTATAAAAAATGTGGTGTTGAACGGGGGTGGTCTGACGGTGGTGGCACCAATCCACCTCGGGTATCCAAATGGGGGCACCCACCATCGGTGTTAAGCCCCCCCGCCCCCCTCACTCCCCCTCTCATATCTATGTGAGAGCTAGTGAATGTAACTACTCTACGAAGAGTGGATGCTTTCCAAAATGATAATAAAAGCTCTTGTGCCTATTTCTCACTAATTCTTTAGCCTATCTCTCAAATCACAAATAAGAGACAACATAATATATATATATATATATATATTGCAAGGTAAATTACCAATAATAGTAGTAATAGAGAATGCGAATAACAATATAAATATTATTACAATACTTATCTTAATTTTATAAAAATAGACATCTATTGTTGGATAAAAGCAATAAATAGTATATATAAAACCTGTAATTTTATATAATCTCGACATAACTTCATCTCTTAACAACTCGACATCACAAAATCTCTTGCAAATATTAAAAATAAATTAAGAAAAAAATACTATACAACAACAAATATTATCAATAATAATAACAATAATTAAACTAAAGAGGATGATTTCAAGACTAATGATGATGATAATGTGAAAAGATGATGCAATGATGAAGTAATGAGATCATGATGATATGAAAAGATGGTGAGATAATAAATGGTGAGATGATGATGAGTATGGGGATGTAAAGATATGAATTGTGATGGTTATGAAGATGATGTAATGAGATCATGATTATATGAAAAGATGATGAATTGATACATGATATAGAGAGATGTTGAGATGATAAATGATATGAAAAGATGATGAGATGATAAATGATATGAAAAGATAATGAGCTAAGTCGAGCAAATAAGTAAGGTTAAAACCCAACACCTTAGCCTAGTATGCGTTGGAGAGTAGAGCTACTTGGAGCTTGGAGCTTTAATTCGCCAGTTTGAAAGTCCAAGGAGCGGGTGCTGGGTTGGGCATTGAGCCCACCGGACCTTAATATATATAAATACATATATAAATAAAAATCATAATTTCATACATATTAAAAACACAAAACCCTAACAATAAATACAACTTTTTCTCTCTCTCAATCTCTCTACTGTCATTTCTCTCCTTTCAAGGACCATCCCCCTCCCCATTTCTCTTCCTCACCTCCCCTTTGTTACGAAAACTGATGACAATGAAGTGAAAAATGTATGAAAATGGGAGAGAAAACAATCACACACAACACAAGATTTACGTGGTTCGGCAAATTGCCTACGTCCACGGGAGTTGCAAAGGATTTATATATATGAGGGATCACAATACAATGGAGGAGGAGAAATATTGTTCTTCACAGAGTTCTTGAGGCACACACACTGCCAAATGAAGTATAAATGGCCTATTTATACTTCTCACGGCGGAAAACCCTAATTCTGGGCAAAACACAGAACATTCGCTCGAGCGGCGTGTCGAGCGCGCGTCGAGCGAACTTCCCTTCCGCATTCGCTCGAGCTCACTGTCGAGCGCACGTCGAGCGTTCGACTCTGCCTGATTTCGCTCGAGCGGCCAATGCCTTCGCTCGAGCGAACTTCTCTTCCTGGAGGCACCGCTCGAGCTCACTGTCGAGCGGCCTTCGAGCGTTTGAATCTGCCTGGTTTCGCTCGAGCGGCAAAAGGCCGCCGCTCGAGCGAAGTGGACCAGACTCCACTACTCAACAATTCTCCCACTTGGAGACTGGTACACTCGCTGCATCGTCCTCTTCCTCAAACGTGATATCCTCCACTTCTGCAACTCACTGCCCCTGTCTTCATGCCAGAAGACCAACTGAAGTTGCACACAACTTCAGTTTCTCAAGTGTGACACCCTTTGTCAACATATCAGCCGGGTTCTTGCTACCACAAATTTTCTCAAGTAACAACTGTCCATCATCTAACAATGATCGTATGAAGTGATACCTGATTTGAATGTGTTTTGTCCTGGAATGAAATGCTGGATTCTTGGCAAGGAATATGGCACTCTGACTATCACTATAGAGAGTGCCTTTCTGATTCTTTTTACCCAATTCCTCCAAGAAGCCCTGTAGCCATATCATCTCCTTTGCAGCCTCTGACACTGCAACATACTCAGCTTCTGTAGTAGACAAAGAAACTGTTTTCTGCAGATTAGAACCCCATGACACTGCAGTACCACCAAGAGTATAAACAAAACCTGTGGTACTCTTTCTGCTATCAATATCACCAGCTAAATCAGCATCAACATAGCCCTGCACCTCTAAACTCTTTCCAGAGAAACACAAGCACGTTTCTGAGGAGCCCTTTAGGTACCTCAAAATCCACTTCACTGCTTCCCAATGTTCTTTTCCTGGTTTACTCATGTATCTACTCACAACTCCCACTGCATGGGCAATATCCGGTCTTGTGCAGACCATAGCATACATAAGTGAACCAATAGCTGAGGCATAAGGAACCTTACTCATGTAGTCTTGTTCCTCCTCTGACTCGGGTGACTGATTCTTGCTGAGTCTGAAGTGACTTCCCAAGGGTGTGCCAACTGGTTTGGCCTTGTCCATATTGAACCTGCTGAGTACCTTCTTCACATACTCAGCCTGTGAGAGCCTCAACGTACCTCTGGCTCTATCTCTGACAATTCTCATGCCAAGGATTTCTTTGCAGCTCCCAAATCCTTATTGCAAAGTGCTCTGACATCTGATGTACCCTGTACTGCACATGAAGCTGTCAAATTTCTTGTACCACTGTCTATGAGCTTGTTTCAGGCCATACAAGCTCTTCTTCAGTCTACAAACTGAACCTTCCTTTCCCTGTACTACAAACCCCTCAGGTTGGTGCATGTAGATGTCTTCTTCAAGATCTCCATGAAGAAATGCTGTCTTCACATCTAGCTGCTCAAGAAATAGATCTTCAGTAGCAACTATAGACAGTACCGTCCTGATGGTTGTGATCTTCACTACAGGAGAAAAAATCTCAGAGTAATCAATACCCTGCTTCTGCTGAAAGCCTTTTACAACAAGTCTAGCCTTGTACCTCTTACTGCCATCAAGCTCAGTTTTCACCCGGTACACCCACTTGTTGTGTAATGCCTTCTTCCCTGATGGAAGTTCTGTCAACTCTTATAGGTCCAAAAAGTAGATCGCTAGCGCAGGATTAAGAGACGAAAAATCTTTCAAATTTCCATTGCAAATTGAAAACTTCGAGAAGTTGAAATCTAACGAGAGAAAAATAAATAAAACAAAATGGAATGAAAAATATCCTAGACCCATAAGTCAAATCAAATTCGATGAAATAATATTAGCCTTCAATAACCCACCCACGGACATGCAACGAAAGAACAAAAGACAAGGAAAGAAACCCATTGATCATAAATCTAGATACCCAATTTTGAAATTTTCGTAAAACGTTTAAAAGCCTATTAACCCATGGATTTATGATTCACATGAAAGATTGTCCAGATTATAATTACTCAAGAAATATCTGATTAGATGAGTATTATTATCAGAAAGAAACTCATGACACTTGATTTTCCAAAAGAGGGAGATGAGAGAATCAGAGAAGAGGGATATGAGAGAATCATAGAAAATGCACAGAGAAGAGGGAGAGAATAGCGCGAAAGAGTTACCGTTTGGCCTGGCCTGGAAGAAGTCTGGAGAATCCAACCAATTCATGCGAGAGAGGAGGGTCAAACAAGGGAGAGATGAGGGTGACGTTGCTAAAAAGAGGTGGTGATGCGGTGGCTCGGGCATGAAGGAAGAAGAAGAAGAAAGAAGAATGAGGAAAAAGGAAAAGAAGAATAAAAAATAGAAGAAGGAAAGGGAAGTGAGGTGCAGTGCAGCAGGGGGAAGAGGAGAAAACGATAAAGACCTAAGGGCTTTGCCAAAACGACGCTGTTTTTGACCTTAAAAGCTGGGGTCCCCACACTCACACGGGTTGGCCTCTCACACACACCATTGGCTTAACAAAATAAAACACACACAAAACCAACAACAAAAGAGTTTGAAAAAAGAACCCATAAGAATAATTAGTATAATAATTATTTAAAATATAAAGAAAGTAGGAATATCACATCTAATTATTTCTTCATCTGTTTTAATAATTTGTAGACCAATAATAGACTTTATAGTTAAGGTTTGGTTCAATAATATAAAAAATATCTACCCTTAAAATAATTTTAGAGATTTAAATTAGAGTCAAACGGACTAGCGACCAACAAAAGATCATTTCTTAAATTACAATAGATCACAACAGGATAAACGTGTCTGGCGCGTTGCCCCACTATTAATATATATGTGTATATATATAGAGAGAGAGAGAGAGGTAACTTGTAGCGAGGAATTTGTTAGAATGATTTCCACTATCTTCCCCTTTATTCATAGCTTGCTTTAATGGCTATCAATGATTAAAAACAATGTGCCAAGTGGGAGATCATATCCACACAGCAGACATTTCCAGCAAATCGAGGCCCCTCGCCACCTAACTGATCTTTATAGCTTGAGCTGTCATTTGTTCAATTAATTTGCGTGTTTTTTAATTCTTTCGTACTTCCTTCTTGTTTTCTACTCTACCTATTTATGGGGTGGCATTAGAGCCACAGCTGAAAGCTATCTCTAATGATTTTATGCATTTTATTTTTATTGTTTTTATATTTTTCTTAATACTTTTAAATATTATTTTTAAAAAAA
The DNA here is from genome assembly GCA_011037825.1 of Carya cathayensis. Classification (NCBI taxonomy): domain Eukaryota; kingdom Viridiplantae; phylum Streptophyta; class Magnoliopsida; order Fagales; family Juglandaceae; genus Carya; species Carya cathayensis. The sequence goes on from QGSO01000172.1 coordinate 1,320,095, forward strand.
TTATAATATTATTGGAAAAAACTTATTTAATCGTTAAGTAAAAAATAAAAAATAAATAAATAAAAAACTAGCAGTAGCCCCTAACGAAAACTATCCGCGGGCTCCCAAATATTTCCCCTATATATATACATATATTTATATGCATGAAAACCTAAATCCTTCCACAAGTTTAAGTTATGCAAATCAAAATATTGTTTGCATGTATGCATGCATTGACTTTGAACAATTTCTTATGTCCAAATTATCGACAATTAAGCATATATAGAGTCATGGTCTTATAAAATTAGTACCCAAAAATACTTGGGTGAGAGCATTTTTGACATAATTTTTAAGGCAATATCCAAAACTATAAAATTCACTTTATAAAATCTTCACCAATATATCTTCTATTACAAAAGAGGCTATCAAGAACAGCAAATTTTCTCCTAATTTTATTTTTCAATTTTGTCTCTCTTCATTTTTACTTTTCCTGTTTTGTCTTTGTTATTGCTTTTGTTTTATTCACAACTTTACATTTTTGTCCTTTTGTTTTATTGAAAAATTTATGTATTTGCCCATATTTGGTTGGCTGTAGCTTGTCATCTATCCGTTTATGATATGCAGGCATGTTGCTCTCTCCCAACCAGCCTTTCAATTTCTTCTTGCTTGTTCTTGGTGTTGGTGTGCTATGGGTATTGTAAAGGGGGTTTTTCCCCTGGGCTGAAAAGATGCAGGCCCAAATATAGGGAGCCCAGGCTAGCCATACAGCCCACCTACTCATTAAGGCCCCCCGACCACAAAGTCGAGGTCAGCCCCTGGTCTTAATTGCATGGGAAGTCCTGAAAAGCGAGGAAGGAAGGGACACGTCATCACAACATTACCCTACGACGCCTCGCCTCAGAGAACTTGTGCTGGCAAGTAGGCAAGAAACGCAAGGTGCCCTTGATCGTCTAACAACAAGTGAGCAAGAGTCTAACAGAGCGCACCTACAATGAAGCAAAAGGGACAGGTAGCCATGTGACATTTATTACGCCACGCTAGGGCAAGGCTAGGAGACCGCGCCGTATTTATTGGGCCATCCTAGGAGGCCATGCCGCATTAAAGGTTTTCTGACCAAGGGAACATCTGAGGTGACATGTACCCATATCACAGGGTATGGGTAGTTGACCTTAGAGCCCTAGTATAAAAACCAATCCCCAAGTACCAAGAGCTCTCTCTGATCCATTTACTCTTTCACACAAACTACTAAGATGATACTAACGTAAGTATTGGAGACTCATTGTCTTTCACCAAGGCCCCCAATTCTCTATATTTTCTTTGCGTATACAAGTCAAAGACCGAAGACTCGAGTTGTTGAAGCCTGGCTCAAAGGTGTGTGAAACAAAACCTTAACAGTGGCGCCATCTATGGGATCTCTATTGACTTCACGTGTCCTTCATATGCCTGCAGCAACTGTTCTCAAACAACTCGAAGACAAGCAGAAACGACATCGACAAGCATGGAAGCAAGGTTCATAGCAATGGATCAACTGGAAGGGAAGGAGAGCAAGAAGCTCAGTGAAACCGCTAATGAGCTGAAAAATAACATGGAGCCAAGGAACGGCAAACTCAAAGGCTCTAGGAGTGCTGGAGAGGGAGCCAACACCGAGGAAGAAAGGAAGAACATGCAGAACGTCCTCCCACCTCCACCTGAGGGTATCGCAAATAGCGAAATTCGAGACGAACAAGTACTTAGAAAAGTGGAGCCAAACGAGCTGCTCGAGTTGGTCCTTCTGGACGAGAGCCACCCAGAAGCCACTGCCAAGATCTGGATTGAGATGACCCTCGAAATGAAGGGCGCCATGTAGCATCTCCTCATGGAGCATTGGGATGTCTTCACTTGGAGTCAAGAGGACATGCTTGGAATTGATTCAGAGGTCATGCAGCACCACCTGAGTGTGGACCCCAAGGCTAATGGGGTAAGACAAAAATGTCGAAGCTTCAGCGTCGAGAAGAATGCTGAGACTAGCTATCTAATGTGGTGTTGGTAAAAAAGCAAAATGGCAACTGGAGAATGTGTGTAGACTTCACCAACTTGAATAAGGCTTGCCCTAAGGGCAGCTTCTCGCTTCCACGCATTGACCTGATCGTTGACTCCACAAAGGGTCATCATACATTGAGCTTCATGGACATCTATTCTAGGTAACCAAATTTGCGTGAACCCGAATGACGAGGAGAAGACGTTGTTCATCAATCGAGGGCTATACTACTTGCTACTCAGCCATGCCATTTGGGTGGAAAAATGCAAGGGCCATTTACCAGTGGTTGGTCAACTGTATATTCAAAATCAGATTGGGAGAAACATGGAGGTCTATGTAGACAATATGCTCGTCAAAAGCAGAACCATCAAGTAGGACCAAGACAACCATCATGAAGCCTTTGTGGTGTTTTAACAATACCAGATGAAGCTGAAGCTGAACCTGATAAAGTGTGCCTTCGATGTAGGTTGCGGGAATTTTTAGGTTTCATGGTATCGGAGCGAGGAATTGAGGCCAACCTAGAAAAGGTGGAGGCTATACTCAGCATGCCCCCGCCCCCCGGGAGCATAAACGAAGTGTAGAAACTGGCGGGTTGAGTGGCACCAATTCGCCCCCAGTATCCAGATAGGGGAACCCAGTGACAGAGTTAAGCCCTCTGTCCATCCCAAGGCAGGTGAATGTAACTACTCTAGTGAAGAGTGGATGCTTTCCAAAAAGATAGTAAAAGTTCTTATGCCTATTTCTCTCTAATTAGTTTGCCTATCTCTCAAATCACAAATAAGATACAACATAGTTTATGTATAAAAGAGATGTTTGCAAGGTAAACCATGAATAATAGTAGTAATAGACAACAATATAAATATTATTACAATACTTATCGTAATTTTATAAAAATAGACATCTATTGTTGGATAAAAGCAATAAATGGTATAGATCAAACTTTTAATTTTATAATCTCGACATAACTTCATCTCTTAACAACTTGTCATCACAAAATCTCTTATAAATATTAAAAATAAATTAAGAAAAATAATAATATACAACAACAAATATCATCAATAATGATAACAATAATTAAATTAACGAGGATGATCTCAAAACTAATGATGATGATAATATGAAAAGATGATGCAATGATGATATAATGAGATCATGACGATATCAAGATGAGGACATAATGAGATGGATCATGATAGTCATGAAGATGAGGATGTGATGAGATCATGATGGTATAAAAAGATGATGAGATGATAAATGGTGAGATGATGACGAGTACGGGGATGTAAAGAAATGAATTGTGATAGTTATGAAGATGATGTAATGAGATCATGTTGATATGAAAAAAATGATGGAATGATAAATGATATGAATAGATGTTGAGATGATATATGATATGAAAAGATGATGAGCTAAGACGAGCAAATCAGTAAGTGCAAAACCCAACACATTGGCCTAGTATGCGTTGGAGAGTAGGGCTGCTTCCCACTTGCATTCCACACATCTACAAACTTTAATTCACCTATTTGAAAGTCCAAGGGGCAGGTGCAAGGTTGGGCTTTGGGCCCACCATCCATTAATATATATAAATATATAAATAAATAAAATCCTAATATCATATATTAAAAACATAAAATCCTAACAATAAATACCACTTTTTCTCTCTCTCAACCTCTCTACTGTCATTTCTCTCATTTCAAGAGTCCATCCCCCTCCCCATTTCTCTTCTTCCCCTCCTCCTTCTCTTTTCCTAATTCCTTTCAGACTTCCAGGTCTCAATGGCCATCATCCCTCTTCTCTCTCTTTTTTCTTCTCCTCCACATTTCCTTTCTTCTCCCCCACTTTTAAACTAACTTCTCAGGTCTCTCCATTATAATGGGTAATCATGGCCAAGCCACAGTCTACGACGGCAAGACCACAGTTTGGCCATGGATCTCTACAACTCAATACCACGATTTTCATCATGGGTTAGAGACCCAATATGACTATGAGTGTTGACTTAGCATGTTTAACAACCCACTATGACGACCATGGGCTATAAAGATCTGTGATCCAAAATCGTGGTGTGTGGGTATGTGCACGACTATTACTTGGGTTCATATATTTTTTCATTTTATCAGTAATTTTGTGAGTTTGTTTTGGTTTTTTGTTAGATTTATGATATTTTTCTAATACTCAAGTTTGTTTGTTTTAATATGTAAATTTGTTAATTTTTGTTTGGATTTTTATTGAAAACTTTGTTATAAAAAATGTGGTGTTGAACGGGGGTGGTCTGACGGTGGTGGCACCAATCCACCTCGGGTATCCAAATGGGGGCACCCACCATCGGTGTTAAGCCCCCCCGCCCCCCTCACTCCCCCTCTCATATCTATGTGAGAGCTAGTGAATGTAACTACTCTACGAAGAGTGGATGCTTTCCAAAATGATAATAAAAGCTCTTGTGCCTATTTCTCACTAATTCTTTAGCCTATCTCTCAAATCACAAATAAGAGACAACATAATATATATATATATATATATATTGCAAGGTAAATTACCAATAATAGTAGTAATAGAGAATGCGAATAACAATATAAATATTATTACAATACTTATCTTAATTTTATAAAAATAGACATCTATTGTTGGATAAAAGCAATAAATAGTATATATAAAACCTGTAATTTTATATAATCTCGACATAACTTCATCTCTTAACAACTCGACATCACAAAATCTCTTGCAAATATTAAAAATAAATTAAGAAAAACAATACTATACAACAACAAATATTATCAATAATAATAACAATAATTAAACTAAAGAGGATGATTTCAAGACTAATGATGATGATAATGTGAAAAGATGATGCAATGATGATGTGATGAGATCATGATGATATGAAAAGATGGTGAGATAATAAATGGTGAGATGATGATGAGTATGGGGATGTAAAGATATGAATTGTGATGGTTATGAAGATGATGTAATGAGATCATGATTATATGAAAAGATGATGAATTGATACATGATATAGAGAGATGTTGAGATGATAAATGATATGAAAAGATGATGAGATGATAAATGATATGAAAAGATAATGAGCTAAGTCGAGCAAATAAGTAAGGTTAAAACCCAACACCTTAGCCTAGTATGCGTTGGAGAGTAGAGCTACTTGGAGCTTGGAGCTTTAATTCGCCAGTTTGAAAGTCCAAGGAGCGGGTGCTGGGTTGGGCATTGAGCCCACCGGACCTTAATATATATAAATACATATATAAATAAAAATCATAATTTCATACATATTAAAAACACAAAACCCTAACAATAAATACAACTTTTTCTCTCTCTCAATCTCTCTACTGTCATTTCTCTCCTTTCAAGGACCATCCCCCTCCCCATTTCTCTTCCTCACCTCCCCTTTGTTACGAAAACTGATGACAATGAAGTGAAAAATGTATGAAAATGGGAGAGAAAACAATCACACACAACACAAGATTTACGTGGTTCGGCAAATTGCCTACGTTCACGGGAGTTACAAAAGGATTTATATATATGAGGGATCACAATACAATGAGGAGGAGAAATATTGTTCTTCACAGAGTTCTTGAGGCACACACACTGCCAAATGAAGTATAAATGGCCTATTTATACTTCTCACGGCGGAAAACCCTAATTCTGGGCAAAACACAGAACATTCGCTCGAGCGGCGTGTCGAGCGTGCGTCGAGCGAACTTCCCTTCCGCATTCGCTCGAGCTCACTGTCGAGCTCACGTCGAGCGTTCGACTCTGCCTGATTTCGCTCGAGCGACCAATGCCTTCGCTCGAGCGAACTTCTCTTCCTGGAGGCACCGCTCGAGCTCACTGTCGAGCGGCCTTCGAGCGTTTGAATCTGCCTGGTTTCGCTCGAGCGGCGGCCTTTTGCCGCTCGAGTGAAGTGGACCAGACTCCACTACTCAACACCCTTCACTTTTCCTCATTTCTTTCAGACTTTCATGCCTCAATGGCCACCGTCCCTTCTGGTCTCTTTCTTTTCTTTTTTTTTTCCTGCACCTCCATATTTCTCGTCTTCTCCACCTCTTTAAAACATCTTCTCAATTCTCTCCATTATCGTGGGTAGTCGTGGCCAAGCCGCAGTCTATGACTGTAAGACCACAGTTTGGCTGTGGATCTCTACAACTCAATACCACAGTTTTTTTCTTGGGTTAGAGACCCAAGGTGACAAATGAGTGACGAGTCAGCAAGTTTAACAATCAAATATGATGACTATGGGCTATAGATTTCTATGACCCAAAACCACAGCATGTGGGTATGTGCACGATTATTACTCGGTTTCATTTTATCTGTAATTTTGTGAGTTTGTTTTGGTTTTTTGTTGGATTTATGATATTTTTCTGATATATAAGTTTTACTTGTTTTGATCTGTAAATTTGTTGGTTTTTGTTTGGATTTTTATTGAAAATTTTGTTGTAAAAAATGTGGCGTTGAACGGGGATGGTCTGACAATGGTGGCACCAATCTGCCCCCGGAATCTAGATGGGGAAACTCACTGTCGGCGAGGGCAGGTAAATGTAACAACTCTAGTAAAGAGTGGATGCTTTCCAAAATGATAGTAAAAGCTCATGTGCTTATTTCTCTCTAATTATTTCTCTCAAATCACAAATAAAAGACAACATAGTTTATGTATATAAAATGTTTGCAAGGTAAATCACGAATAATAGTAGTAATAGACAACAATACAAATATTATTACAGTACTTATCTTAATTTTATAAAAAGATAAATTTATTGTTGGATAAAAGCAATAAATAGTATATATCAAACCTGTAATTTTATAATCTCGACATAATTTCATCTCTTAGCAGACTGTCATCATAAAATCTATTGCAAGTATTAAAAATAAATTAAGGAAAATAATACTATACAACAACAATTAAAAATAATGAAAAAAAATTAAACTAACGAGGATGTTCTCAAAACTAATAATGATGATAATAATACGAAAAGATGGTGCAAAGATGATGTGATGAGATCATAATGATATGAAGATGGGGATGTAATGAGATGGATTGTGATAGTCATGAAGATGAGGATGTGATAAGATCATGATGGTACGAAAAGATGATCAGATGATAAATAGTGAGATAATGATGAGTATGGGGATGTAATGATATGAATCGTGATAGTTATGAAGATGATGTAATATGATCATGTTGATATGAAAAGATGATAGAATAATAAATGATATGAAGAGATGTTGAGATGATATATGATATAAAAAGATGATGGATGATAAATGATATGAAAAGATGATGAGTTAAGATGAGCAAATTAGTAAGGATACAACCCAACACTTTGACCTAGTATGCTTTGGAGAGTAGGGCTACTTCCTGCTCGCATTCCACATGTGTACAAGCTTTTAATTCACTTGTTTGAAAGTCCAGGGGGCGAGTGCAAGGTCAACACCCACCAGTCTTTAATATATAAAAATATATATAACTAAATAAAAATCATAATATCTATATTAAAAACACAAAAACCGTAACAATAACTACAAAATTTTCTCTTTCTCACTCTCTCAACTTCCATTTCTCTCCTTTCAAGTGTCCATTCCCCTCCCCATTTCTCTTCCTCACCAACCTCTTCTCTTTTCTTCATTCCTTTTAGACTTTCACGTCGCTATGGCCACCATCCCCTCTTCTCTCTCTTTTTTTTTCCCTCTATATTTCCCATCTTCTCCACCTTTTTAAAACCAGCTTCTCAGTTCTCTCCATTATCATGGGTAGTCCTGGCCAAGCCGTAGTCTACGACTGCAAGACCATAGTTTGGCCGTGGATCTCTACAACTCAACACCACAATTTTCATTGTGGGTTAGAGATCCACTGTGACTATGAGTGACAAATCAGCAAGTTTAACAATCCACTATGACAAACATGGGCTATAAAGATCTGCAGCCCAAAACCATGGCGTGTGGGTATGTGCACGATTATTACTAGTTTTCGTTTACCTGTTTCATTTTATTTGTAATTTTGTAAGTTTGTTTTGGCTTTTTGTTGGATTTATGATATTTTTTGATATGTAACTTTGTTTGTTTTGATTTGTAAATTTGTTGGTTTTTGTTTAGATTTTAATTGAAAATTTTTGTTGTAAAAAATGTGGTGTTGAATGGGGAATGGTTTGACAGTGGTGGCAACAATTTGCCCCCCTTCCCTCCCGGTCCATGGGAGGGCAAGTAAAAGTAACAACTCTATGAAGAGTGGATGCTTTCCAAAATAATAGTAAAAGCTCTTATGCCTATTTCTCATTAATTATTTAGCCTATCTCTTAAATCACAAATAAAAGACAACAAAATTTATGTATATAAGATGTTTTGCAAGGTAAACTACCAATAATAGTAGTACTAGAGAATGCGAATAACAATACAAATATTTTTACAATACTAATCTTAATTTTATAAATATAGACATCTATTGTTGGATAAAAGCAATAAGTGGTATATATCAAACTTGTAATTTTATAACCTTGAGATAACTTCATCTCTTAACAAACTGTCATCACAAAATCTCTTGCAAATATTAAAAATAAATTAAGAAAAATAATACTATACAACAACAAATATCATCAACAATGATAACAATAATTAAACTAAAGAGGATGATTTCAAGACTAATGATGATAATAATATGAAAAGATGATGCAATGATGATGTGACGAGATCATGATGACATCAAGATGGGGATATAACGAGATGGATCGTGACAGTCATGAAGATGAGGATGTGATAGGATCATGATAGAATGAAAAGATGATGAGATGATGAATGGTGAGATGATGAGAAGATAAATGGTGAGATGATGATGGGTATGGTGATGTAAAGACATGAATCGTGATGGTTATGAAGATGATGTAATGAGATCATGATAATATGAAAAAAATGATGGAATGATAAATGATATGAAAAGATGATGAGCTAAGCCGAACACATCAATAAGAGTAAAACCCAACACCTTGGCATAGTATGCGTTGGAGAGTATGGCTACTTCCCGCTTGCATTCCACAGGTATACGAGCTTTAATTTGCCGGTTTGAAAGTCCAAGGAGCAAGTGCCGAGTCGGGGCCCACTGGTCTTTAATATATATAAATATATAATATAAATAAAAATCATAATATCATATATATTTGAAACACAAAACCCTAACAATAAATACCATTTTTTCTCTTTTTCAATCTCTCTAGTGTCATTTCTCCCCTTTCAAGCGGCCATCTCCCTCCCCATTTCTCTTCTTCGCCTCCCCCCTTCTCTTTTTCTCATTCCTTTCAAACTTTCATGCCTCAATGGCCACCATCCGTCTTCTCTCTCTCTTTTCTTCTCCTCCATATTTCCCCGTTCTCCTCCTCTTTTAAACCAGTTTCTCAATTCTCTTCATTATCGTGGGTAGTCATGGCCAAGCTGCAGTCTACGACGACAAGACCACAGTTTGGTCGTGGGTCTCTATGACTCAATACCATCGTTTTCATTGTGGGTTTGTATGTTAGAGATCCACTATGACTATGAGTGACGAATCAACAAGTTTAACAATCCACTATGACGACCATGGGCAATAAAGATCTATGTTGCAAGACCACAGCCTATGGATATGTGCTCGTTATTACTTGTTTTCATTTTATCTTTAATTTTGTGAGTTTGTTTTGGTTTTTTGTTAGGTTTATGATATTTTTCTTATATGTAAGTTTGTTTGTTTTGATCTGTAAATTTGTTAGTTTTTGTTTGGATTTTTATTAAAAATTTTATTGTAAAAAATGTGGTGTTGAATGGGGGGTGGTCTGGCGGTGGTGGCACCAATCCGCCCCCCGTATCTAGATGGGGGCACCCACCATTGGCGTTAAGCCTCCCTCCCTGTCCATGCAAAGGCAAGCGAATATAACAACTCTAATGAAGAATGGATGCTTTGCAAAATAATAGTAAAAGCTCTTGTGCCTATTTCTCTCTAATTAGCCTATCTCTCACAAATAAGAGAGGACATAGTTTTTGTAAATACGATATTTGCAAGGTAAATCACCAATAATAGTAGTAATAGAGAATGCGAATAACAATACAAATATTTTTACAATACTTATCTTAATTTTATAAAAATAGACATATATTGTTGGATAAAAGCAATAAATGGTATATATCAAACCTGTAACTTTATAACCTCGAGATAACTTCATCTCTTAACAACCTGTCATCACAAAATCTCTTGGAAATATTAAAAATAAATTAAAAAAAATAGTATACAACAAATATCAATAATGATAACAATAATGAAACTAATGAGGATGATCTCAAAACTAATGATTATGATAATATGAAAAGATGATGCAATGATGATGTCATGAGATCATGATGATATGAAGATGAGGATGTAACGAGATGGATCGTGACAGTCATGAAGATGATGATGATATGATGAGATCATGATGATATGAAAAAATGATGAGATGATAAATGGTGAGATGATGATATTGATGAGTATGGTGATGTAAAGAGATAAATCCTGATGGTTATGATGATAATGTAATGAGATCATGATGAGATAATGAGATGATAAATTATATGAAAATATGATGAGATAATAAATAAATGATGAGCTAAACTGACCTAATTAGTAAGGGTAAAACCCAACACTTTGGTCTAGGGGTGTTTTTATCCGGCCCGGACCTGAAACCGTATAACCGGATTTCCGGTTACACGTTTCGGCCCGGAATATATCTGGGCCGATACCCGTATGACTAAAACCGGTTTTATCCAATTCGGGTACCAGATGTTAAATCCGAAACCCGGATTTAACATCCGTTACCTGGGTTTTTATTTAGAAACCCGTATCCAAGTCCGCGAATCTGCCCCCAAACCTGCACTAAGCCTTCAGATTCTCAATCGATTTCTCTCTCTCTTTCTCTGCAAGTTGCGCCGATCCTCTCTCACTCTCACTCTCACACCGAAACCCTAGCTTCCTCTACCTTCATCGCCTAAGATGCGATGGAAATTAGGGTTGCCAGGCAAGCCTTTCCTATCCGAGTGCATTTCACAAGTGAATGAGCTTTAATTTGCCCATTTCAAAATCCAGGGGCAGGTGCCGAGTTGGCCCTTTGGCCCAACTTGCCTTTAATAAATAATAATATAAAATATAATATCATATATATTAAAAAAATAAAATCTTAACTATAAATACCAATTTGTTCTCTCTCTCTCTCCAATCATTTCGGTGCGCCCTGGGTGGATGAGCTTTAATTCGCCCATTTCAAATATAGGGGGCAAGTGTCGAGTTGGCCCTTGGGCCCACCTTGCCTGTAATAAATAATAATATAAAATATAACATCATATATATTAAAAAAACAAAACCTTAACTATAAAGAAATTACGAGAGAGAGAGAGAGAGAGTTGGTATTTATAGTTAAGGTTTTGTTTTTTTANTAATTTCGGTGCCCCCCCCCCCCCCAACACACACAAGTCCTTCTCTTTTTCCTCATTCCTTTAAGACTTTCACGCCTAACCACCATCCTCTCTGCTCTCTCTTTTTTCTTCTTCTGCCTCTATCCCTTCTTATCCTCCTCCTTTAAACCAGCTTCTGAGTTCTCTCCATTATTGTGGGTCTCTACGACGGTAAGACCACAGCTTGGTCGTGGGTCTCTACGACCCAATACCACGAACTTCGGCTTGAGTCTGTAAGTTAGAGACCCACGAATATGATTATGAGTGATGGGTTTGCAAGTTAACGATCCACCATGGCAACCATGGGCCATAAAGATATGCTCACATACCTATTAAGATCTATGACCGAAGACCACGGCCATGATCTGTGAGTCTATGCACGATTATTAGTTGGCTTTGTTTATTTGTTTCGTTTTATCTGTAATTTTGTGAGTTTGTTTTGGTTTTTTGTTGGATTTGTGATATTTTTCTAATATACAAGTTTGTTTGGTTTGATCTGTAAGTTTGTTGTTTTTGTTTGGGTTTTTATTGGACTCTTTTTCCTGTAAAAATGTAGTGTTGAAAGGGGTGGTCTAACGGTGGTGGCACCAATCTGCCCCCCAGTATCTAGACGACAATGGAACCAATCCAACATTGTAATCTACCCATTTCCTCTTGGTACCATCATCTGTTTCCTCATGGCCGTTACATAGCTTCATACATTAAAACAATTCATTCCGTTCAGTCCTTTCATTTTCATTCCTTTCATTCATTAGTCAATTTCATTGCACAATACATCATTTCATAACATAAAGCATAAATCATCATCATTTCATGGAACCTAAAGTCAATAATTACTACATATAACATCCATTTCATATGCCAAAGGAGGTCATTACATATATATACTTTAAAACATTAATACTATTTCTTAAAACATCATTTCATTTCTAACTCATTTTCTTTCATTGCATAAAAAGAACATTTTTCTTATAAAAATATTTTTTTATTTCATTTTCATTTTCATATCATTTAGAAAATTCTAGAAGAGTATGAACATAATACTTACCTGGACTCTTTGCTATTTCCATTTCATGCAGTCCATTCATGTGCATGTCAAATGAAAACCTACATTCATACATAACTTTATGTCATTTCTTTTCAAGAGCATATGCAACTTAAACTTAAAATTTGCATAAACTACCCTTTACTTAAATTTCCTCCACTTAAACATACTCTATTATCCAAATCCTTCCTCCATACATGTATCATTCAATCCACCTAGTGGTAACCCAAGACCCTCCAACATACATACATTGATCCAACATTTCAACATCGTACATAATCATGCTCCATTCATAGTCATCTAACCATCATTTTAATGTGTAAAATGAAGAGAAAGGAATAGAAGTTATACCAAGACAGAGACTAGAATCCAAGTGTTGAAAGGTGCCGGTGGAGATGGTCCAAAGTATTTGGAAACTGTGGTTCATGGTGAGGCTTCATTGTGCAGTGGCTTGAAATGAGGCTACGAGTGGCTGTTTGATGTTAATGAAGTGATATGAATCATTTGTGCAAAGTGACTAAATGGGCCCAAGGTTTGAAAATTGCTGTTGACATGATTGACCTTTCGTAATTGCTGATAATTTCCATGTTCTTGTTTCCTTTTTGCCATTGTTGTCCATACCTTATTCTTGGTGGAAACATTTTGGCTTGGCTATGGAGGAGTCAAAACAGAGGAAAGGGAGTTGTATGCGTGCTGTTTGAACAGTTTAAGGAAAATGGAGAGGGAGCTTAGCAGGTTAACCAATAAGTTGGACCACCTGCTGCTATGGTTATTGATTCTGCTCCTAGTTGAGATTCAAGAATGCTATGGCTAGTTAGGGTGAAGAAGAGAAGATGATACCTGATTTTAAAAATTAAAACACGAATAATAGAGGGAAAAAATGATGAAGAAAGTATAGCAATTAAAACAAACATTGAGTGGCTAGGGGCTGAAAGCTGCTGCTGTGAATTTACAGCATAACTTCTAGCTTGTTTCTTTCTCATTTGCTACATGGCAGTTGCAGTTTGACACTTTTGTTGAGGCTGGTTAATGCTAGTATAAGGAACCTTTAGGGGTGTGGTCAATTATTACGGAAGTGAAATCTGAAAGGAGAAGGGCTGGGACAGATCATGAAGTAGAAATTGAAAGGAACTGCAAGGAACCAAGGTTGGAAGATGTTGCTGCCACCTACAAATTGGGCCTACTTAAAGCTTATATGGTAGCTGAATGGTGCCTTTACAAAGTAACTTGGGTGGAGCATCTAAATATTGTTTGATGGAAGGGAAATTGAGTGGTGAAGGGCTGGATAAACAGCTGCTGCTGCTATTTTTCTACAACTGTTGCAGTTGTTGCTGCACTACTTGGATGTTATTTGTAGTCATGGCCACTAAGTTTTGGTTCTTGTCATCACTTAGTAATGCTATAGTGCAAATAGACTAAAGGAAATGGAGGGAAGGTAAGGAAAATAAGTACTTTTAAGTACTAGGCGTAAAAGAACCAAAAGGATAGAAGAGTACAGCTGGAAATTGGAGAATGCTGAGAAATTGCAGCACTACTGCTTTTTCTGTTTTGCTGTTGTTGCTATTTTCAGTTCCTACCACTACTATGTGCCTGTTTATAGTGTTGTTGAGGTACAGGAATTTAATACACTTATAGTTGATGCTAAAAAGAAAGAAGAAGAAGTATAAGTTGAAGAAAAACTCAAGAGATTAGGGGCTGCAAATTGCTGCTGTAATAGCTGTAGAATTGTTGGGTTGTTTCAGATGTGCTATGATGCAGCTGCTATTTGACACTTCTAAAGATTGATTCTTATACAAGGGGTCTTGAATGATGTGGCCAATTATTGCTTGAGAGGAGAATTTGGAAAGGTAAAAGGGCTGGAACAGATCAGTACATCTGTTGAGATTTTCCTTTTGTGATGCAGCTGCGACTGTTGCTTTTTGCATCACTCTTAGCTGCTGTTTGATGTCTCTATGAGAAGTTATTTTAAGGGTTTAACACAAATTCATGGAGAATTAATCAAGCTCAAGATGAAACTGAAGAGGGGAGAGAAATGGGACTGATTTGCAGCAATTAAATCAAACCAGAAACATTGTAAGATAGAAGACAGTTTTTTTTTTCGCCTCAAACTTGAACTAGTTTGAGTTGTTTCTCTAACCTTTGACCTTCCTCCTTTTTCTATACACTTCACTTTTGTTTTCTTGGTTTCTATGAAGGTTTTTCTATCTATTGACGTGGCCTAAAACAAGGGAATGGTGGAGAGAATGAGAGCTGAACAATAGAAAGAAAAGAGAGGAGCTGTGTGTTGCTGTTCCCCTCAGTTCCAGCTACTTAGAGCTGGTTTTGGTCTGAGATTTTAAGGTCATTTGGTACTCCTAATGTCACATATTGAGGTTGAGTTAAAGAGATGAGATAAAGGCAAACTAAGGGGCTAGAACTTAACAGGAATCAGAGCTAAAGTTGCTGAATTTTCTGCACTAGCTTGTACAGCCAATAAGTTAGTTGTATACCTGTTTCAAACACAACC